>JAZKJV010002446.1:0-342357 GCA_037367405.1 Ottelia alismoides | reverse complement strand
CACGGACTCTCCACATAGGAGCCACACCTCCATCTCCAGGAGTTCGAGATGATCTGCAAGTACTGTCCACGATCGACTCATGGACGAGAACACCATCAGGATGATGGCCTATTTCCATTCTACCATGTATGAAGAAGCAACCCAACTGGACTGAAGCACCTAGGGAAGATTTGACACGTCATGGGAACAACTCCAGAATGAGTACTTGAACAAGTACTACCCACTCGGCCAGACGAATGTAGCCAGAGCCCTGATCACAACTTTCCATTCTCCCCAACAAGCAATTTTATGAGGCATGTGATAGATTCAGGGAGCCACAGACTGGTGTCCCCGTCAGTGATATATCCAAGCCCAACCATGTCCAGAGTTTCTTCTGCGGGCTTACACCGGAGTTGCAGGAGCTAGTCAATGCATCCTGTGGGGTTCCTACTTCGCCAAGGATGAGGATCAAGTCTGAGCCACTACGAGGAGATGGTCGAGAACTACACGGTGATGTCCCAAACCCGATTGTACACTCGTGGGAAGCCCACACCACAGGCCATGTCTATTCAGAGGATAGCACGGGTCGATGCCGGTCCATCTACATCATCAACAACGCAGCACAGGCAGAGTCGAAGGCCGCTGGTTTGGGGATTATCAGCGAGAAGTTGGACCGCATCGAGCTGATTGAGAAGAAAGCAGTGCAGAGCATGACTCAGATTGATCAGATGGCACAGCGCAGATGACCTGAAGACCCAGATCATGTGTCTCCAGGAGGCACATACGGCTTCTCAACCCCGTCTCATTCATGGGAAAATCTCAACAAGCCACATCAGCTTGACCAGCCCTCCTCCCACTACTGACAATTACATCATATTCAGATGGAGCCGTTCTAGCAGCAGCAGTAGCAGTATGTCCAGCCAACACCATCTCAGGACAACCAGATGGTGGTTTACTAGACGTATCAGCCCCTGGCAGTTCTCCCTCCACCCACTTACGAGCAGGAGCCATTGATGGACGTCAATGGGATTTGGTATGATCGACCACAGCTTGGGATCCGATGAGACCATCCCGGATTCCGTTGGTCGGATCGGAGGTACCTCTTCCCACACCACCCTCCAGTTCAGGGTGGCCAAATCAACCAACAGCACCAACAACCCCAGTTTCCACTGCCACGGCCACATCCGCAACCACATTACCAGCAGCCAGGTCCTCATCCCTATCAACAGGGACAGTCATGGAGGCAGCAGCAACAGCCTCAACAGTATCATCCTCAACACAGTATACCTTCTCATCCTAGCAGCACCTCACTTTCAGAGAGGCCACCCGTCCGGTTCTCATGGGCCACCCTATGAGAACGCAGCTTTAGATGATCTATCCCATCTCATCTCCGAGCAACAGGCTACCTTCAGGCAGGAGATGATGAGTTCCGTCAGGAGTGAGAGAGATAGTGAAGGGAAAGGCCCGCCATACCTGCCCAGATTGAGCCAAACCTGAAACAACTCCAAGAGTAATCTGAGCAAGTAGAGTTTACAGAGGGTTACCACTCCTATTGCTTCACTTGGTGATATTTTTAACAGACACTTTCTGATGCTGACTTTTATTACACTTAGGAGCGGTAGGATGCCAGCCGACGGTGCCTCATCTGAACGACAACCACATGCAGCTAAGGAGCGCCAGACAAGGAGAATGAGCGATACTGATGCCGCTCGTGATGACGATGATGGTGATACTGGACGCCACAAGGATGTTTTATCTAGCTGACGGTACTGAGGCCGTCACTTCACCAGATGCAGGAGGTGGTACTGATGCCACCAGATTTGACGCTGGAGCCAGAGTGCGGTGCTAAAGCACAAGTCTAGATGCCGTAGGTGGTACTGAGCCACCATTTCTACTCCTGTTGCATTTCTCTCTGTCATTGTATCTGAGGACTATTCTGGTAATAAAGGAAAGGGTTCTTCATTTGTGAGTCTATCAGTGTGTGCATGGAGATGCTTGTATGGATTCTACTTTGCCACAGCAGCAGAGACCCGATCCTGACCCTCCATCTGAGGAGGGCTCAACCTCCCCAAGCACTCTGCTTGACTAAGGGGACCAAAAAAGAAAACCCAAAAAAATCCCAGTAGTTAGAGTTCAGCCAATAGATGATGGATAGATTTCAGATACGACTGACTCTACAGGAGGCCTTGGAGCACATCCCCTCTTCCAGAGGAACTTAGAGAGAGGACTACCATTTGCAGGAAGAGGAGGGAATCACCAGTCAGAGATCCATGTGCTCACTCGTGCCACCTGCTTTGCCATCTAGAACCGTCTGCCAGCCAAGAGGCCAGATGCAAGAGCTCCCTATGTCAGATGCCACATTCATGAGCAGAGGTTCGATCGGACTCTATTAGACATCGATTCTTCTATCAACCTACTTCCCGGCAGCATTACTCGACTGATTCGAGTTTGGACCTCTCTGATAGAGCATGACGGTCCTTCAGTTTGCTGATCGATCTATCAAGAGGTCGAAAGGGTTGCTGAAGGATGTGGTCATCACAATTCAGGGCCTGAAATTCCCTGTGGACTTCGTTGTGTTGGACATGGAGATCCCTAAATCTGTGACTAATACCCCCATCATTTTAGGACGCCCGTTCTTGGCCAAAGCCAAGGTAGTGTCCGATCATGATAACAGGAAGGTGTACTTTCGCGTCGAGGGTGTGAGAGTATACAAATAGAGACGATCGGTGAGACTAGAGCGTGAGATTCAGCTTGCTCCAGCCACTTACAGATTCAGAGCAGATGACAGAGGCAGAGCGAGACGTTCACCAGGAGTGCGATTTTGTGATTACAGATGATGAAGCAGCTTGGTCAGACCCAGTTTCACAAGCCATCCTCTCACCTTCAGATCCCGCTGATGCACAAATTCCAGTAGAGAAGAGCTTGGAGAGCGCATTCTCGGTACAGGACACCTTTCAGGCAGCAGATCACATTCCGGATAGCGAGGCAGTAGCTTTTTCTTGTGATTCAGATTCAGATCCCTCGAAGTCAGATATAGATTGGGCATAGTTTGATGATATGATTCCATGTCTGATTTCCATAGAGCCAACAACTATTGTAGAGACTGATCCCATTCAGAGCAGAGACACACCAACAGAGCAGTCTTCACCAGATTTTCAGGATCAGTGAGTGTTCTCTCATGCAGATTTCGTTGCGTTCACTCAGACCTTTCAGAGACCAGATCCGCCAACTCCCAGTTGTCCAGAGCTGAAGCCCTTGCCACAGTCGCTGAAGTATAGGTTCCTTGCAGGTGAGCATGAGATGCACCCAGTCATTATCTCAGCGGATTTGATTGGAGAGCAAGAATCTCATTTGATGGATGTTATTGAAAAGAACCGCAAGGCGATAGGATGGAGCATAGCTGATCTCCAAGGGATAAGTCCGGCCCTGTGCTCCCACCATATCTATCTCGAAGAGGATGCCAAGCTGTTGCGTGAACTCCAGCAGCGGCTGAACCCGAATCTTCGAGAGGTTGTCATGAAGGAGATCTCGAAATGGTGGAGCACTGATTTTATCTACCCAATCTCTGACTCCAAGTGGGTTAATTCATTACATGTAGTGCCCAAAAAGACGAGCATCACTATAGTTGTGAGTGAGTCTGGAGAGGAGATTGCTACCCAGGTACCCACTTCTTGGAGGGTCTGTGTGGACTACAGACGATTGAACCATGCCACCAAGAAGGATCATTTCCCGCTGCCTTTTATTGATCAGATTATAGAAAGGCTAGCTGGGAAGAGTCACTACTGCTTTCTTGACGGGTACTTCAGATACAATCAGGTGGCCATTGCGCCCGAAGACCAGGACAAGACCACATTCATCTGTCCCTTTGGGATATATGCTTTCAGACGGATGCCCTTGGTCTATGTAACGCCCCGACGACATTCCAAAGGTGCATGTTGTCCATCTTTTCGGACATGGTGGGTGAGTGCTTTGAGGTCTTCATATATGACTTCTCGATCTATGACGATGGGTTTGATGCTTGTCTTGATTGCCTAGACCGCATCCTTCAGCGATGCATCAAGGTCCATCTTGTGCTATCTTGGGAGAAGAGTCACTTCATGGTGACTCAAGGAACGGTGCTTGGTCATATCATCTCCAACAGGGGCATGGAGGTTGATCCGGCCAAGGTGGATATCATTAGGAAACTCAGTCTACCATCCAACCTGCGACAATTACGGTCTTTTCTGGGGCACGTCGGTTTCTACTGATGCTTCATTCTTGATTTCAGCAGGATTGCCCGACCGTTGGCTGATTTGCTAACCAAAGACACCGAGTTCATTGTGGATGATAAGTGTCTTGCATTCTTTGAGACTCTAAAGAGTCTAGTTGAGGCTCCTGTCCTCCAGCCGCCTGATTGGTCTCTCCCATTCGAGATCATGATGGATGCCTCCGATTTTGCCGTAGGGTCCGTGCTAGGTCAGAGGAGGGATGGAGTACCATTTGCCATACACTACGCTAGCCGTACATTGGATGCCGCCCAACAGAATTATACTATCACTGAGAAGGAGATGCTAGCCGTAGTCTTTGCCCTAGATAAGTTCAGATCATACATCATTGGATCTAAGGTGACAATCTTTACATACCATACCACCATCAGGTACCTCATGGCAAAAAAGGATGCCAAAGAGAGACTGACTAGATAGATCCTTCTACTCCAGGAGTTTGACATTGAGATTAAGGATAAGCCTGGAGTCAAGAATGTGGTGGCAGATCATCTCTCCCGATTAGAGCATCTTCAGGATTCTGAGCAGATTGATCCTATCTTTGAGACCTTCCCAAATGAGGCGATCCTTGCTATCGCCTCACTCCCGTGGTACGCCAACATTATGAACTATCTTGTTTCCAAGAAAGTTCCACAAGGTTGGCTCAGGTAGCGACTTGAGACCTTCCTCGCGAAGGCCAAGTTCTACCATTGGGAGGATCCCGTCCTTTATCATGAAGGAGGGGATAGCGTCTGGCGTCGGTGCATTCCTCAGGAGGAGCACCATAGCATCCTCACTTACTGCCACAAGCTTGAGGCAGGAGGACATCACTCTGGGAGGAGAACGACATAGAAAGTGCTCCAATCCAGCCTATGGTGGCCTACCCTCTTCATGGATTCTGATGATTTCGTGAAGAGGTGTACTGACTGTCAGAGGATGGGCATTTGTGGACATCATGATATGATGCCGATGCAACCCATTCACTTCTGTGAGGTTTTTGATGCATGGGGCATCGATTTCATGGGTCCATTCCTTAAGAGTCAGAGATTCGAGTACATTCTGTTGGCCGTTGATTATGCGAGTCATTGGGTTGAGGCCATCCCCGCTCGAACCGCAGATGCTAGGACTGTATGCATATTTTTGAGGAAGAATATCATTTCATGGTTCGGAGTGCCTAGAGTGTTGATACCTGATGGGGGGTCTCATTTCGTCAATGACAAGGTAAAGGCCCTTGCTAGTGAGTTCAGCATTGACCATCGAGTAGCCACTCCATATCATCCTCAGACCAATGATCTTGCTGAAGTGTTGAACAGGGAGATCAAGACTATATTGCAGAAGGCTGTCCGCACTGACCGAAAGGATTGGTCACATCTTTTGGACTCGATCTTGTGGGCATATCGGACGTCCTTCAAGACTCCTTTGGGTACATCTCCCTTTTGCCTCGTTTATGGCAAGCCCTGCCATTTACCCGTTGAGCTTAGACATAAGTCACTTTGGGCTGTCACAAACATACTTTTGGATCTAGTGAGCGTAGGAGACTAGAGGAGGGTAGATTTGGCAGCCCTGGAGGAGCTTAGAGATGCAGCCTTTTCGAGCAGCCTACAGTACAAGGAGAAAGTGAAGGAGTGGCATGATTATCATATCAGCTACAAGCAGTTTGAGCCAGGACAGAGAGTATGGTTGTTCGATGCCAAGCTTAGATTATTTCCAGGGAAGTTGCAGAGCAAGTGGAAGGGACCATACCTGGTCCAAAAGGTACATGATAATGGAAGCATTGACATAGCTGATATGCCATCTGAGTCTACCTTTCGTGTTAACGGGCAGCGGCTCAAACAATATCTAGATCATGAGCCACTGGTCATTGACGTCGCCCTTATTCATTTTGCGTGAGATGTGGTCTTTGACTCACATCTGTTGCATCTCGTGCCTGATTATCACTCTCTTCCATCTTGTATAGATCCAGATGTCCATATCATACCATTCTTTAATCCAACACCCCAGTTGCATCTTTGATTATGCTATACTTAGGGTATACCTTTCCCTAAGTATAAGGGGGTGTCAGACTTTTGATTTTCTTTTAATTCTTTCTACCTTTGTTTTGCTGCCTATACTTAGGGATATTTTACCCTAAGTACATGGGAGGTAGACCCTGTACATCCTTCCACTCAGATTCTCCTTTGTGTACAGTCTGCTATACTTAGGATTACTTGATCCTAAGTATAGGGGGAGACACCGAGATTCTTTTCCATTCTATTTTTTCATTCGTCGTTGTAGTATAGTTCTCCTTTTTACTTCCCTATACTAAGCACGAGTTATGTCTTCTTCATCGCTCTTGATCCACTCTGAGGACATCGTTCGAGCTAAGTATAGGGGGGATATAGTATATATTGCATATATACTTTCACCATAACTCGTACTTTGTGTGAGTGTGTTAATAAATAAAATAACTAAAATCCTTAAAAATCCATAAAATTTAAAATTATTTTTGTACAAATGTTTGTAAAAATGTTTTGTGTGAAAAGAGTTTGTAAATATTTTGATATCAAAATTATGTATATAGTACAAAATTTATGTAAAATGTTTGAAAAACAAAAAGTTTGTAAAAACCCTTTTGTAAATGTGTGTAAATATTTTACAAAACTTCTGCATTCATGCATGCATTCATTCGTTCAAACATTTTTCAAAAATTTTGCACATTTTCAAAAATTGCATTTTTGTATATACTTGTGTAGTTTTTCTGAATCATAGTTGACATTTAAACTAGCCTGGAATTAAATTGAAAAATGGAGCTTGGTTAAGACCTTAATCCACCTAGATCTATGAGGAACCTTATAGGGCCTAGGGTTAAGACTTTTCAGGTCCATGGTGACTTAATTCTTTGAGTACACTAGGCTATGATCATAGGTCATCTTCATGAGCCTAAGTAGAACACTTAACAACGCACACATGACTCTCACAGACAATGGCTTTACTTGCACCAGTACTTTACACCTTGCTCTCTACGGATGAGGTGGTGAGGGGACAATCTTCTTTGGCTTGGTGTAGCATATGAGGGTAGTACTTCTAGGCGGAACCTCTCTTCTTCTTCTAGTGAAGGAAGTGCATCTCAACCTGGTCTGGTGGCATTGAGGTCTAAAGACAGGAGTTGTGGGTTGCAATAATGCTTCAAAAGAGGGATAGTCTACTGGCTCAAGAGGAAAAACTCCTTATGTATATATGCTGCACCATGTAGATATGTTGTACATATGCACATTGAAAACAATATGCAAAAGAAAGGAAAAACTCCAAAAAAGCGGTGGGTTTGATAGAAAATGAAATACCCACCAGAGTGTATATAGCCAACTAAAGCGAAGCTTATGTTACCCATGCCCATCTCATGAAGCTTGCAGCAGGGAGACTTAGCTACACTAGTCGGGCTCCCTAGGATACATGGCTACACTAGCCATGGTCCATTCTTTTCTTCCTCCTCTTCTTGAGCCGGTTGCACTTGAACTTAGAAGGGAATACCCCACTCTTCGAGGAAAGAGTTGCCAGACTAGGGCATTAGAGTTACCTTGTTTAGGGCGGTTGTCACTTTGCCATTTTAGAGGTGGGGAGCGACATATCACTTACACCGTACAAGGAAAGATTCATGGTCATTAGAGTTTGTGTATGTAGACTTGTTCTGATCAGGATTGTTGAGGAGTCTTGACCATAGATTGGTGGAACTTAGAGGTTGTTGAGTTTTAAACCTTATGACCAAATAAGGTTCTGACAAATTAATAATCCAAAGGTCTGACTGAGCTCCATACTTCAATTTAATGAAGACAAGTTTAATAATCAACCTTGATTCACCTTCTTTTTTTCTTTCTCTTTTCACTTCTTTTTCAAATAAGTGTTTGCTAAGGGACTAGTAAAAGTAAAGTATAGGGAGGTGATGAATCCTCATTCATCACTCTTTATTCTTTTATTTTAGCTAAATATCTTGGCAAAGCATCATGTATATAGCTGTAAATACAATAAATTAGCAATAAGCATGCATTTGTTAATATTTAATAATTAGCATGTATTTGTGCAAAAATAAAAGAATAAAGAATAAAAAAAGAAGGAAATATTTAGAATAAATATTGAGTGACCTGAACCCAAGAGAGGGTCAAGAATGGACCTGATCGCCAAAAAAACAAGTAGAGAGAGATAGGGCCACTCTACCTTGTACATACACCTTCTTTTATGTATATAATTTATTTTTATTTTTACAAAAATTAATATAAAAAGGTATTTTTATGCCCTTGCATATATGTCTAAAAATAAAACAAAAATTTAAAAAATAAAATAAAATACAATAAAAATATCTCTCTCACCTTGTATATCTGAGAACCAGAATGCCGATTGATTTTATTTTCCTTGTATTAACCTTTGTAAAAAGATTAAGGGCATTTGCCCATATTTTGTTTTGTAAAAGGGGCCCCGTAAGGGCATCCCGACTTGTACGTCCCTCTCTTCTTTCTCGGGGTATGTTTCGTCAAGTGCCGTGCACTTGGGGGAGTCGGGTACCCACCGCGGCTTTCTCGAATCATGATTTTCTCGACATTTTCCATGGCTTTTCCGAGGCTAGGTACCTGTTTAGGTTTTTTCAGCTTTTCATTATCTGTGCCTCCATAGGTAGATCTAGGATGCGTAACCTAGTTGTATGCTTGTCACCTAGGATAAAAATAAGAAGATAAAAAATCGTTAGACGTTGTTTGAAAAAACTCAAAAAAAGTGATAACCTGAAAAATAAAACGAGGACTTCTAACACTATTTGACACTAAAATAAACCTAACAGAGTCCACTTATTTTTGGGAGAGCAATCCACAACACATGTCTGATAGGTACTCTCCAAATTTGTGAGTGAGAGACGACTCGTAGTGCTAGATCTAGAGCTTGAATTTCTTTTATAATACTACTAATTTCATACAGTTAATCACTTTACTCTTCAGTGGGGACTCTCGGGTTACCAGAAACGATCTGGGTTTCTTTAGTAGAGTGGGATGTTTAGAGGACATTGTGTAAGGCTCCATCCTCAAGTAACACGGGTAATCGGAAATGGTCCGTACTTACTCCCATACAGGCTGAGAATAGGTGATTCTCTTTAAGAACTTATGACTGTTTTCCAGGAAGTTCGAGCACCTACCATCTTACGTAATCCGTGAGAAGATTTGCTTTGCTAATTAACCCTAAAACTGAAAAGACTAACGATCGAACTTTTATGATCATCATTGGGGTGATTTAGTGAATCCAGGGTTTGCTTTGCGTTTGATTTTTGTGGTGTGAGTTCTATCTTTCATATATTTAATCAATCTTCTATCTTATCAAGATGATGGGTAGGCAATCACTTCGGTCAACTCTGACTGATCCACTCTCTCGAGTACCTACTCATCCATCTATATCAGTTTGGAATGTCCCTCTTCCCAAACCAAAGTCTCATCGTATTCCATCTTCCAAGCATGACTCTGACCATGGAAGCTATTCTCCCTCTCCATCTTCTTCTCTTCCTTTATCATCATCACTCTCGGTTCGAGAGAACCCTCTTTTTCAACCACAACTGCGCATCAACCTAGCAGAACCTGATCTAGATTCTTTTCCCTTTCCAGAAGACGTGGCTGAGAAGGGGCCGAAGCAGCCGTAGTCTACTTCGATAGTGATCTATCAGGATGCCATAAATAGTGGTCTTCTAGCATCATTGAGCAGATACACAGATAACCGAGCAGGGAAGATTGATGAATGATGACAGGGCAGAGCTGACACAACTGAGAGCTCAAAGAGAGACTCTTGACATTGAGATCCCATGAGCTGAGGCTGATGAATAGAATGGAGCAGAGAGACCTCCACTAGATCCAAACCGCGCGATGAAGCAACTCTACAACCCTGGAGCTACGACTACAGATCGGTGGATCCATCTCCCTATCAATCGTGGTAATTTGAGCTCCATCCACAGACCATCCAGTTGTTGCCCAAATGGGCTATCTACGGATGAGCCGCATTTGCAACTATAGGAATTTGAATTGATTTGTAATACGGTGTGCGATCAGTATATGAATGAGGACACGATCTAATTGATCACATTTCCATTCACCCTCATGGACAGAGCAGCCTATTGGTTGAAGCACTTAAGGAGATACATGTCGACGTGGGAACAATTGAGGACAGAGTATCTGAACAAGTACTAACCACTTGATCGCTTGAATGCTACACGAGCTATGATCAGTAACTTCACCATGATCGGGAACGAGCAGTTACATGAGGCATGGGATCGATTCAGAGAGCTCATTTATAGGTGTCCCCACCACGAGATCTAGAAGAAAAAACTAGTTTAGAGCTTCTTCTGTGGGTTGACACCCGAGTTGCAGCGACTGGTGAATGCATCCTGTGGTGGTTCCTATTTCTCCAAGCATGAGGACCACGTCTGGGCGATCTACGAGGAGATGGCCACAATGTCCTAGACTAGATTTTACACTCAAACAAAGCCACCGACCTACCACCAACATTACCGCGTGGCACACATTGAAGGGACTCCTTCTTTCTGTTTCTGCACATTCCGAATCCTCATCAGCTGATATGGGGATCATCTGTTAGAAGATGGATCACATGGAAATCATAGAGGGAAAGTGCTAGAATTTGGACAAGCTCGACAAAAATGACGAGCTTGAGAATGCATTAGTGATCAGAAGAAACAAATCATGTGCCTTCGAGAACTTCATACAGATTCCATGAAGTCTTCTCTATCACAGGCTAACTTAGGAAACAAAAACTGAGGAATTCTTCCATGGCCACCAGTTCAACACATATACCACGTGCATTCTAAGCCGACTCACCATTCTCCAGCTTACCCGTAGCACCACCAGACACCATCATCTGAAACCTAGATGGTGGTGTATCAGAGTGATCATCCGCTTGCATTTATGCCCCCTACTTATTCTGAGATACTTGAACCATTGACAGAGGTTAATGGGATCTAGTTTAGCCAACAATAGCAACAAGGAATCCGTCGTGATCATCCTGATTTCCGTTGGTCTTCCGGAGGTGCCTCTTCATAACAACCAACACAGGCACAAATGGGACAGAACATAGAACTACAACAACATTCCAGTCCTCTCCAATACTAGCCAGCTCAGTGGAGGCATAACTCATATCCCTCGTAATATCAACAGTCTTACTCGCCACAACAACAGTCTGTTCAGCAGCAGCCACAGTATCACTAAGGCGACTCATCTGGGTCTCATGGTCCCTTCCATGATAACCCAACTCTATAACATCTCGCTAATCTGATAGCCGACCAACATGTCACATTTAGGCGAGAAATGGATGAGTTTAAAAACCATGTTAAAGGGAAATCCACTAGTCCTGCTTAGATTGAGCCAAACCCGAACAACTTAAAGAGGAAGTCAGAGTAGGTACACCTGACAAAACCCACCCTCCAATCATAGGTACTTTCAGATGATTCTCTTTACTGTGATGAAAATGATTTTATTTCCCTTAGGAGTGGTAAGATGATAGCTGATGGAGGATTAAGTAGGCTAGAGGAAGGAACACCTGACGATACAACGTGAGCCTGTTGAGTTTGATGATGGCGGTGCTGATGCCGTCTCTCCCTTTGAGGATGTCGAGTGTGGTGATGATGCGACCAAGATGGACAAGAAGCAACCAGAGTCTGATGCCACTGCAAATGCTTTACCATTCTTTCTGTACAATGATGATGATAGAAAAACACAAAAAATGTACAAAAAAGAAAATACAAAAAGGAAAATAAATATTAGATATTTGATCATCTGAGATCCTTTGAGTCTTCGTCTTCTGATAATAGAGCAAGTCCCTGTTCTCCAAAAAATCTTTTTCTTCTTCTGATCCTCCTATTGTACAGACTAACAAGGAGTATGTACATATATCTTTTCCCCAAGGACTCCACTTGGAAAAAAAGGACATAAAAAGAAAATATAAAAAAGAACTAGATGAATGATCTGATGAAAGAGATGTTAGACAAGTTCACCATACAACTTACTCTTTCAGAAGCCTTGGCACACATCCCTCTTCTGCAGAAAGGTCTTAAAGAGCGTAGCACAGTCCGTAGAAAGAAGAGGCAACTCAACCATTGTTCAGAGATCCATGGGTTGACCAAGGATACATATCACGCAATCCAGAACCATCTCCCAACCAAAAGATCAGATACATGAGCAACGTATGTCAGATGCGAGATCCTCGATCAGACTTTTGATCATACTCTTTTAGATAGCAAATCATTAATTAATCTCCTTCCTTCTTCCTTACTTGACAAGTTCAAGTTCGAACCTCTTTGACCAAGCAGAATGGTCTTAAAGTTTGTTGATAGACCGGTCAAGAGGCCTAAGGGGTTCATTGAGGACGTTATCGTCACCATTCAAGATTTGAAATTCCCCATAAACTTTATCGTGTTGGACATGACAATCCCTGAATATGTGATTGATACCCCAATCATATTAGGACGACCTTTTCTGGCGACAAATAAGGCCATTTCTGATTATGGTACTGGGAAGATGTACTTTCGTGTCCAGGGTGAGAGTATACATATAGAGACGATCCAAGATGCCAAAGCTAAATCAGAAAAGTTAGAGCGAGCATCTGATGATGAGCCCGATAGTAATCAAGATCACGATTTTGTACAGACTGACGATGAAGCAGTTTGGTCCGAATCGAGTACACAATCTTTCATCACACCTTCAGTAGAGTCTGAGATTTAGATATCAGATGATGGGAGATTGGAGAGCATGATCTTAGAGCCGATTAGTGACAAGGGTGATGGAGATGATTGTGGAACTTTTTCAAATCATTTTGATATTTACAATCCATCCGAGTCCGAAGTGGACAATAAGATTTGTCAGTTACCTATAGATCAGTCAGAGTCAGAAGGTGCTGATTAGCATTATTTTGCTGAGTTCTTGCAGCCAGCTTGGAGACCAAGCCAATACAACAGATTCATCTATCAGATGTACGGTCTCCAGATCTTTCTGAGTCAGAACAGAATGAGCTTGCGTATACCGACCTAGTATCCTATACCTAGGCCCTAGTCAGACCAGCTCTCCCTGTTCCTTCTCCCCTTGAGCTTAAACTATTGCCTCAGAGCATGAAATTGCAATTCCTTGCTAGAGAGCTCAAAATGTTTCCGTCATCATCGCGTCCGATCTGACCGAAAATCAAGAATCCAGTCAGATGGAGATTCTTGAAAAGAACCACAAGGCAATCGGGTGGTCAGTAGCGAATCTCCATGGGATTAGTCTAGTTCTATTCTCTCACTACATCTTTCTCGAGGATGACGCCAGACCATCTCGTGAGTTGTAATGCAGGCTGAACTCGAATATTCAAGAGGTGGTTATGAAGGAAATATCCAAGTGGTTGAGCACTGATTTTATCTATCCCATCTCCGATTCTAAATGGGTTAGTCCTTTACATGTGGTACCCAAGAAGATGGTTCACGAAGGTTAACCTCGTTCTTTCTACGGAGAAGAGTCATTTTATGATGACTTAAGGGACGGTCCTTGGTCATATCATCTCCAACAAGGGCACGGAGGTGGATCTGGCCAAGGTAGATATCATAAAGAAGCTCAATCCGTCGTCCAATTTGAAGCATTTACTATTATTCCTTGGGCATGTCAGTTTCAACCTATGTTTCATTCGAGACTTCAGAGAAATTGCCCGACTGTTATACGACCTTCTAGTAAAAGACAGAGTTTATTGTTGATGATAAGTGTCTTTTGGCTTTCGAGAATATCAAGAAAATGGTTGTAGAGGTTCCTGTCATTCAGCCACTCGATTGGTCTCTCCCATTTGAGATCATGACAGATGCCTCCGATTTTACCATTGGAGATGTTTTGGGACAGAGGAGGAATGACCTTCCTTATGACATACACTACACTAGCAAGACTTTGGATTTTGCTCAGCAGAATTACATAGTTACAAAGAAAGAAATGCTAGCCATGGTATTTGACCTAGATAAATTTAGTTCCCCCATCTAGGATCTAAAGTAACCATTTTCACTGACCACACCACCATCAGATACTTAATAGAGAAGAATGATTCCAAGCCGCATCTGACTAGATGGATCCTTCTACTCCAGGAGTTCAATATTGAGATCAAGGATAAGCCTGGAGTCAAGAATGTGGTGACAAGTCACCTCTCCAGACTAGAATTACCAGAGACTTCTGAGTTCGATGCACCAATCACTGAGAACTCCCACAACGAGGCGTTTCTTGTTGTCACCTCGCTCCCATGATATGCCGGCATTGTGAACTTTCTTGTTGCTACGAAAGTCCCACAAAGTTGGTCCATGCAGAGACGATACTTTCCTCACGAAAGCCAAGTCTTATCATTGGGAGGATCCGATCCTTTATCATGAAAGAGTTGATTCTGTATGGTGTTGGTGTATTCCTCAGGAGGAATATCATAGTGTCCTCACATATTGCCATAGATTAGAAGCTGGAGGACACCATTCAGGGAAGAGGACATCACAGAAGGTGCTTTAATCTGGACTTTGGTGGCCTACGCTCATTGTGGATGCTCATACATTCATAAGAGGTGTACTGACTATCAGAGAATGGGCACTTGTGGACATAGATACATGATGCCGATGCAACCGATTCACTCTTGTGAAGTCTTTGATGCATGGGGTATCGACATTATGGGCCTGTTCCCTAAGAGTCAGGGTTTCGAAAATATACTTCTGGCTATAGATTATGCGAGTCGTGGTGTAGAGGCTATTCCTGCTTGAGACGCTGATGCAAACACGGTTTGCAAGTTCCTTAGGAAGAATATCATTTCGCAGTTCGGGGTCACTCGAGTTCTGATATTAGACGGGGGTATATGCTTCATCAATGATAAGGTAAGAGCACTTGCTAAAGAGTTCGGCATAGATCATCGGGTTGCTACTCCATATCATCCTCATACAAATGGTCTAGCTAAAGTCTCGAATAGGGAGGCAAAGACGATCTTGCAGAAGGTTGTTTGCCCAGATCGAAAGGATTGGTCACAGTTTTTGGACTCGAATCTTTGGGCCTATAAAACATCCTTCAAGACTCCATGGGTACATCTCCCTTTCGACTCATTTATGGGAATCCATGCCACTTACCTATCGAGATCAAACACAGTTCATGGTGGGTAGTGGAAGAGGTTATTTTTCGTGTAGATGCGGGAGATCAGAGGCATACCGAATTGGCAGCCCTGGAGGAATTGAGAGACAAAGCTTTCACGAGTAGCCTGCATTATAAGGAGCGGATGAAAGAGTGTCTTGATGCTAGTATCAACAACAAGTAGCTTGAGTCTAATCAGAAAGTTGGATATTCGATGCGAGACTGGAATTATTTCTAGGAAAACTTCAGAGTAAGAGGAAAGGCCCGTATCTTTTACGAAAAGTGTACGACAATGGTAGCATCGATATATCATGAGTTGTCTTCTGATTCCACCTTTAGAGTCGATGGTCAGTGTTTGAAACATTTTCTTGATCATAAAAAGCCAATCATTGAGGTTGCCCTGATTCATTTTGTATGAAATGTGCTCTTCACTCTTTATACTCTGCATCTCATACCTAATTTTCAAGATCACTTTGTACATATTCTTGATTTATTCTTTCTTATGTTTTTCTTATATCCCCAGATTTCATGTAGGATTTTTACTATATTTAGGATGTACTCTATCCTAAGCATTGGGGGGGGGGTGTAGACATCATGTTGTTCAAATCATTCTATTCTATTACCCATGTTGTTGCTTATACTTAGGGTGCGCTTTACTATAACTATGGGGGGTGGGGTAATATCGTTCATGTTGACTTTTGATTATCATCGATTTTGTATCGTCTACACTCTCGCTTGTCCCTCATCTGTAGATATTCTTATCTATACTTAGGGATATATTACCCTAAGTATGGGGGTGACAAGCCGAGAAGTTTATTGTGCACATTCTCTTGACCTCGATCATCATCGATTTTGAGTCTGCTATCCTTAGGATTACTTGATCCTAAGTATAGAGGGGATGACTTCTATTCATTTATTCGTTATTCTTTTTGAGCCATTATAGTATAGAATTCTTTTCACCAATTTATACTTAGCTCGAGTTATGTCTTCCTTTGCCCCTTATTTGGTCACTATGAGGACATAGTTCACGCTAAGTATAGGGTGTAGTATATATATGCTATATATACTTTAAAAGCCTTAACTCATATTTTATTGTATTTCGAATAATATGGCTCTCTAAAAGTATGGGTGTATATATTTTGGATTTTTAAAAGCCAATAGAAAACCGTAAATATAACTAATAAAAATGGCTTAAAAATTGTAGATAAAATATGTTGTAAAATACTTGGATAAAATCCTTAATTATTTAAAACTTATAAAATCCTTGTAAAATTTTGTATAAAAACC
Source organism: Ottelia alismoides (assembly GCA_037367405.1). Classification (NCBI taxonomy): domain Eukaryota; kingdom Viridiplantae; phylum Streptophyta; class Magnoliopsida; order Alismatales; family Hydrocharitaceae; genus Ottelia; species Ottelia alismoides. Next base: position 325,736 of record JAZKJV010002446.1, on the reverse strand, counting down.
ATGTAATCTTGTGTATATAAAAGTTGTATAAAATCCTTTGTAAAATGTACAAAATTCTTATAAAATTTGCGTAAATTGAATTAATCCACTGACTCTTTCAAATAACTTCTAAAAATTAATAAAAAGTTTTAGAAGTCCATAAAAGTTTGCAAAATTCTTTAAAAATTATATAAAAAGTTTAAGCCGAAAAATCTCTCTTAAAAATATTGTTGCATTCATCCGTATTTTTCAGAACAAGTCTGATACTTGAACTGAATGGATCTAAGTTTGAGAGATGGATCTTGGTTTAGGCCTTAATCCACTTAATTCTAAAGGAACTTTATTAGGATATGGAATTAAGACTCTTCAGGTCTTTTAGACTAAATCTTCGGGTTCCATGAGACCGTGTTCGAAATTCAGCTTACACATGCCTAAGTAGGACATCTGGTGTCATCTGTTTAACTCTTCTCCATTTGAACCAATTTTGAACTCATGCACTCTGCACTTAGCTCAACTTGCATGGGACTGCGAAGGGCAATCCATTTTGGTGGTGCGTTTCCATCGTTGTCTAGTGGCGCTGACGTCTAAAGACAAGAGAGATTGGGGTTGAATAAAGCTTCAGATCAGGGAAGGATCTACTGGCACAATTTTTCCAAGACCCAAAAAAATAGATGGAAAGAAAATATGCTATATCCGTCGGAGCACAAAAGATCTATGTGGTGCAACAATCATTTCCACCAAAAAGAAGCCAAATACACCAAATACAAATTTGACCACAATGGTCCAAGCTTCAGAAAAGTCTACATTATCTTAGTGGAGACTTGGCTAAACTGGCCAAGCTTCATAAGGACACGTGATTACACTGATCACACTCCAGCTCTCTTCCCATTCTTCTTCTTCTTTCTATATTCGATTGTGGACACAATATGACCTGACCTTAGAAGGAAAAAATCCCCCTCCTCGAGGATCGAGTAGGTGGATAAGGGACCAATGGGAGTGTATAACTGGATGGGCGGTTTCTTCACTTCTCTAAGCAGGAAGAGCTAAAATCTTTCACATACAGTACACATTGCTTTCAAAGCTGAACAATTTACGTGATGGATAGATGAATCAGAGCTGGCTGTTGAGGTGAACCTGGATAAGTATTTGTGGAACTTGAGAGCCGTCGAGGCTTAATCCTAATTCTAATAGAGTCCCGATACACTATTAATCCAAAGGCCTATTCCAAGTTCTAAATTTTGGGTGACGTGAGATTCAGTTTAAAGAAACAAGAATGTTCTATGTTCTTTTATTTTCCTTTTCTTTTTCTTTTTGCTTGCACTTATTTATAGAATAAGTGTTTGCTAAGCGACTAGCAAAGGTAAAATATATGGGAATGATGAATATATGATTCACCGTCTTTATTATTTCATTTTAGTTAAAATCCTTGGTAAAATACATGTAAATAGCTACTAAATTCCCGCTAAATTAACATTCTAACACAAATATTAATATTATATATTTAACACTTATTTTATCCAAAATAAAATAATAAGAGAAAAATAAAAATAAAAGAAAAAGAAGGATGTATATAATATATATACAGACTGATCCTAACCCCGAGACCGAGTCAATATTGACCATGTCTACAATATAAATAAGTAGGATGAGATAATGATCTTAACTTATAAAAATATTAGAAAACCTAGATTATAACTGTACATAAACACATTTCCCACCTTGTAAATATTTCACCTAATTTATTTATCTTCAAGGAAATCTCAAATCAAAATACTTTCTATACAAAAGGTGTTTGTAAAAATATATATTATTTTATATTATATCAGAAAAATTATTCATTACTAAAATAATTAATTACAATGAACCAGAAAAGCCTTAAAAGCTAACTTCCAAGATTCATAACTATTTATAAAAATACTCCAAACTGACCAAACTCACTTTTAAACTTCATTTTATACTTTATACTATTTATTAAAAATATGAAAAAAATATCAGAATAAAACAAATGAGTTTTGGCGTTTGGACCCCTTTGTCTATTTGTATTATATGTAGAAACTTCCTTACTAATTAATTATCCATAATCTGTTTAACTTAATCTCTTTTCTAAATCATTTTTAAAAATGAGTAGAAAAATATAAATAATATAATTTAAGTCAAAATGCCAATAAATCATGAAGCCACCGAGCCATAATTTAAAATTTCCAAACCTCATAACTCGGCCATATGCACTCCGAATTGAACAATCTCAATTTTACAGTTCGTATTATTTAATTATCTATCAAATGAGAATGATTTTGCTAAAATTTGAGTAAATTTGCAAAATATGGGTTTTGGAACCATATTGGTATATATTGTACAATGCATGTTAATTTATTATTATTTAATATATGTTATTTATTATATTTATATACTTTATTAATATTCTTATATTATTTTTTATTTATTTTTTTATGAAGTATTAAACTAAATTATTATTATTTATTTAATCATTTATTAATTTAATTATTGAGTTAATTACTTATTAATTTAATTAACTGCTACTTATTATTTATTTAATTATAATTAATCCATTTATTACATTATTTACTTAATTATGTACTCTAATTAATTAATTACTTGTTATTTATTATTATTTTATTATTTTCTTTCTCTCTCTTTCCCACTTTCTTCTTCCCCGTACGCTTTCCTCTGCTCTGTGCATGGCCCGTCTCCCCTTTCTTCCTTGACGTCGTCGCTTCACCTATTTTCCTCCTCCGTCCTCCAACCGTCGGCCGTTAGGCCAGTGGGCTAACAACATCACGGTCATCGGACCGCTACGCAACACCTACTACATCCCTTCCGATTCCATTCTACCCTAATCCTTGACCACCTCCGATCATGCACGATGATCGGAGTATGGAGCTAGATCTTACACTTCCGTCGGCTCTTCCATTCATTAGTCCTATTTTTCTAACACCTGGTCGAGGTCTCGGTCCTTCGAGCCTATGTTCCTCTTGCAGAATATGGAGTTCTTCAAATCTAACTAGTGAGAGACAAATCATGTGAGTAATATCAACATCAATAGATTGAAGCTTTCAACCGAACAACTGTTACTGGGGCATTCAATTTGAGTCGCCATCACCCATTCCTTCATATCGAGCAACACTTGCAAGTGTCCTGGACGAGATTTGAGCTTCAAAGTCATAATCGATTGTTGTCGAAAATTCATCAACTAAATTGCACCAACATGAACATCACCTGAGTCACACATCCACGAAGCTCTACCGCATGGAGCTCCAATTGAGAAAAACGAGGCTAATGATCAGGTCGCACAACCACCTTTGGATCGTTTTCAATCTAAGAGCTATCTTCATCCCCTACAAACCGAGTCTGAGCCTCAACACACATCAAGATCTCTTTCGTGCGACAAAATATAGCTTCATCACCTCTATAATAAAAGGGGGGAAGGAACTTGTCCCCTCCAAACTGAGCCAACCCCGTCGCTTGATATTTCTGATCTGAGCTAAAACCGCCCTTCGTCAAGTTGGAGGAGGAACAAGATTTGCTCCAGATTTGCCTCTAGATCGAAAGAGAGAAGAACATCTCGACCTTCCAGATAGAGACGCAATCACAAGATTAAGCCTGACCAATCCAACACACGTTGGTGTGCCACGCGTCGACGATCTAGAATGCATCACTTGAGAGTATCGTTGCCCACAGCCTAAGGACGTACCGTCGCTTGCAAAAATAAAAAGGGGGAAAGAAGAGGGATGTCATTTCGTACCTTACATTGACCCTTAGATCATATTAGATACAAGGGTATGCCTTTAGCCACGTGTTAGAGCTACATCGCCCCTTATCCATCGCTCAAAGAATTCACGCACTTCGCACGCGAGTTACTCTTAATTTTTTTTGGTGATTTGCAGATTGTACCCAGACTCTTATGTATTTCCTTACATGTCTATAACAAGCTGCCATCACGTGGCTGAACGTTTGAGAAGGAGAAAATTGCTGAAATTCCCCTTGTGATTCTCGATATTCCAAACAGACCTTGCCATAGCTTAAGTCACGTGACCGACCACGTGATGACTGGGGTTAATTGCGCAAACTCCCCGCGGGTTTCAATATTTTAACACACACCCCATTTTATCCAGATTCTTACATATATACCCCTATACTGTATATACCTACTTTACATACCCTATACATTTTAAATAAAATACAAAGTATAAACATCTAATAAAAATACATATAAATATCGTATATGTTACCATATAGTATAAAATTAGTTTTCAAAAAAATAAAAAGATTTGCTATTTTTAATTAATCATTTAAAAAATAAAAATATAACAAACTTTAAAATACTAAAAAAATAAAAACACTCCTAAAAATCTAACAAATAATTACCTTTAGTATATATACTATATTTTCACATTAAACAAAAAATTAAAAATTGAATATTAAGCCTAATAAAAAAATACAAAATATGTAAAAACTTCAAAAATTCTTAAGTAATTCAATAAAATTCACAAAAATACACACAATATATCATTTTCTAATAAAAATAAAATAAAAAGATTTTGCTACCGATTACTATCTTAAAAGTCACAAATAAAAATTTGCTTTCAATAAAAATATAGTTTTCAACATTAAAAACCAAATTAAAATAATAAACCCTATTAACAAATTAAGTAAAAATCATAAAACGCTTAAAACATACAAAAACTACAAAACAAAAACCAAAATATAAATTAAAAAAATTTATACCTACTTTTTACATCGGTATAATAAAATCACAAAATAATAAAAAATTTACAAAAATCAAATAAAAATTCAGAAAATTACTTGAAAATAATTAAAAATTAGGAAACCTAATAAACCTTAGTTTTCTACATTTTAACCATAGTTTTAAATAGTCTACCTCCCTGAGTTCGACATTCCTGTATCTTCACTATACAACAAACTTTAGGAGTATAAATATTAAAAACAAATTTTCTGTTAAAATTCACCCAACCGACACAGCGACACTATTCTTATTGTAGAATAGGAAGTTGGGTGAGTTTTTGACGCATGTGATAGCTGACTCTACTGAACTAGCTCTATCTTGAGGCTGGTTATAGGATCTGTAGATTTTGTCTGAAGTGAAAGGAATTCGACGAAACACTGCCTGTCAGCATCCTGACTCTAAATGTACTGATGACCTATCATTTGGTGATCGACATATCTGATCATTCACTTCTAAATCAGAGGGATCACAAATATCATGATAAATTGAAAAAGGTACTAGAATCATTTTGCAAGCCTCCTCGCTAATTGGCTCCAAGACTGTGCTATCCAATCTCCCTTCATCTACTATCTGAATCTCAGATTCTCCTGAAGATGTGATGAGAGATCATGTGCTAGGTTCACCCCAAACTGTCTAATCGTCTATCTACACAAAATCACAGTCTTGATGATTATCTTGCTCATCTTCATCAGATGCCCGCTCTAATTCAGCTGATCTGGCTTTGATATCCTGGATCATATCGATATGTATACTCTCACCCTGGACGCGAAAGTACATCTTCCCTGTACCATAATCGGAAACGGCCTTAGCTGTCACCAGAAAAGGTCGTCGTAATATGATCAGGGTATTTGCCACACTTCAGGGACCGCCATGTCCAATGCGACAAAGTCCACGGGGAATTGCAAACCCTGAATGGTGATGATAATGTCCTCAATTAATCCCTTAGGCCTCTTAATCGATCTATCAACAAACTACAGGACCATCCTGCTTGGTCGAAGAAGTTCGGACTCAAACTTTTCGATTAAGGAAGAAGGAAGGAGATTAATTGATGAACTGGTATCTAAGAGAGTACGATCAAATATCTGATATAAAATCTTACATCTGACATATGATGCTCCCATGTCTGATCGCTTGGCTTTGAGACGGTTCTGGGTGGTGTGACATGTTTCCTTGGTCAACACATAAATTTCTGAATAGTGATTACGTTGCCTCTTCTTTCTTCAGACTGTAGTATGCTCTTTGAGACTTTTCTGCAGAAGAGGGATGTGTGCCAAGGCTTCCGAAAGAGTAAGGTGAATGGTGAACTTGTTTATATTTTTATATTTTGTATTTTTATTTTATATGTATAGAGTATATATAGTATTGTATATATTGTATTAAGGGTATAAACGTAATTATAAGAAGAGATAATGCACACATGATGAATATGCAGAAGCTGAGGGACTAGCGCATAAATGTTCAACAAGGCACGTGCGCATCACATGATTGTTCCAACCCTAGATCTTGTTTGCAATAAAGTGCAATATGGGGGTTTATCCGTGCAATTAGCCCCGAGAGCACGTGCACTTCACGTGAGGGCTCCAGCTAAAGACTTGCTTGGTAATCAAAAAAATTCGGAGGGTAACCTACAAAAATCCCACAAATAATATGGACGACGCACTTGCTTCTCACATGAACCACTCAACAATTGAGTAGTGGGGCGGTGGGAGAATGCCAGTTGTCCAATCTAGCATTGATCGACGGTTACTACTCGATCTGAAAGGGGCGTGTTCTTGCCCAAATGAAGAAGACAATGAGATGGGTCTTGATTTGAGGCTTAGTTTCTTGGATCTCCAGATGAGAACCTCCAGGCGCTTCTCGATATCTGGTGCAGATGAAGCTCAAATCAAAGGCAGATCTCAAGGGGACTGATAAGGTTCTGTTTTGCTTTCTTCACGTCATGATGAAGATTCGATTCGATGCTTGATTGAGGAAACCTTGATGCGACCAGATGTACAGATAACCAACGGTTGTTCCTCGAACGATACTACTCTCTTAGGTATATCGATCTCTGATGCTCACATAATACGAGTGATATCTCGTTCGTTCTCAGATCTATAGTGTTAAAGAGTCTACCCCTCCTATTCCTCGTTACACCTCTGACCTGCAAGGAGTTCAAACAGCTCGAAGATGGAAGCTTCGACCCTACAACAAATAGCTCGGATGAATGAAAACAATCCCTGCGAATGTGAAGGATTGGGCTGACAGATCGGATGGGTTGAATTTAAAATCTAAAATAGAAGAAGATGAGAGGGATTGAGGTGAAGAATGGAGGACGTGGAAGCGGGATCAAAAGGAGGAGAAGAACCTGGATGTTGATGGAATCGGTTTTGGAAGAAGGTACGAACCTCATGCTTGTTGTAGCCTCGATGCGCAGCGAACGCGGAGGCTCTACACGTGGCGAAGGGAGTGTGTTGCGCCGGTGGATCTCGCACCTACTCCTCCTCTTCCTTTCTCGACGAAGCTATCTCCCTCTATCACCGGACTTGCTCTGAATTGCTCTGGAATGGAGAATAACAAAATGGCAAATAGGAGGGAAAATGGGGTTGGGTGCCCTTATATAGGCATCGGAGCCTTGGAGGCCATGCAAGGTGATAGGGTCGCCGGGGGGGGGGGGGGGAGGTGGCGTCAGCGGAGTTTGTTGGGCTACCGCTCAGGCCGTTGGTGCAATTGAGGAAGAAGAAGCGGCAGCAAGAGATGGGAAATCGTGAGGAAGAAGAAGGACGCGTAGGAAAAGGGTCACGAGCATAAAGAGAGATAACAAAAACAATAATAAGTTAATAATTAATAATTAATAAAATACATAATAACTAAATAAATGGATAATTATGTTAAATAAATTAAATAGAAAATAATTAATTACATAAATAGATATGTAATTAATTAATCAATTAATTAATTACATATATGATTATTTAAATAATTAAATAACTTAATCAAATAATAATTAATAATTAATAAATGAATAAGTAAATAAATATTTATTTAATAATAGAATATATAAATAAATATAATGATATGACATATATTAAATAAAGTAAAACAAAGATACATTGTACATTTTATACCAATATGGTCCCAAAACCCAATTTTCGTATATTAACTCCGATTTAGCAAAATCAGTTTTATTTGGTAGATAATTCTATAAAATGAACTTTAAAAGTGACTATGCCCTATTCAGAGTCCATATGGATGAGTTATGAGGTCCAGAAAAATTAAGTCACGGATTTGTGGCTTTGGGATTTATTGGCATTTTGACTTAAGTTATATTTTTATATTTTTATATTTTTATTGATTTTTAAAAATGCATTTGAAAAGAAATTAAGTTAAACGGAGTTAAGAATAATTAATTAGAAAATCAGGAAGTTTCTACATATAGTACATATAGACAAAGGGGCTCAAATGCCAAAACTCACATGTTTTATTCTATTTTTTTGATATATTTAATAAATAGTGTAAGTTATAAGACAAAGTTTAAAAGTGAGTTCGATCAATTTGGAGTTTTCTATAAACAATTATGAACCTTGGAAGTCAGCTTTTACGGCTTTTGAAGTTCATTGTAATTAATTATTTTTACATTGAATAATTTTCCTGATATTTTTGAAAAATAAGATCCTTATCTCCCCCTACTTATTTATTTTGTTGACCAAGTCAATATTGAGCCAGTCTCGAAGTCAGGATCAGTTTGTATATATTTTATATACATCTTTCTTTTCTTTTATTTTTCATTTTTATCTTTATTGATTTATTTTGTATAAATAATTGTTAAATATATACTATTAATAACTGTGGTTAGAATATTAATTAGTGGAAATTAGTGTATATTTACATGTATTTTACTAAAGATTTTAGCCAAAATGAAAGAATAAAGGCGATGAATCATATATTCATCAACACCCCCGATCTTTCATTGGTTAACACATCGGTCCTCACCAAACTCAAGCATGTGGATGACATATGGAGTTTGGTCCTTTTGCACAGATGCCCTTGTGATTCGTTACCTACAAGCAGGTCCCTTCCAGTTGGAGATCACGTGAAGAGCACGTGATATCTGGAACAGTTGAGCGTAATACCCTAACTTCTACCAATATATATGCATGCACACAAATTTCCATATAATTACAAACATACCCCAATACAGTATATAAACCTTATACATACTATATATATTTAAAACAGTAAAAATATAAAAATATTATAAAAATACATATAAATACAATATATTCTACTCTATACAATATTAAATCATATTTTAACAAAATATATTCTAGCATTAAATAATTCTAAAAAATACTTAAAAAATACACAAACTTATAAAATCATTAAAATATAAAAACATCCATAAAAATCCTATAAAATTACCTATAGTGTGTTTTATTATATTTTACATATTAATTCAAAAACAAAATAAAACCTGATTATTAAAACCAATAAAAAATACAAAATGTGTCAAAATTTCAAAAATTCATAACTAAGTCAATAAAAATATCATAAATACGTAAACAAATATTGTTTTGAAGTTAATTTCATCTACTTTTCGATAAAATCAAATAAGGTATTTTCTTATTTTCTACTATTTCTAAGATAAAAAACCATATTTTCAAATAAAAAATAGTTTTCAACTTTAAAAACCAAATAAAAATTACAAAATATTTTCTAAAATTACATTAAAATTCTAAAATACTTAAAACATATATAAATTTCAAAATACAAAACCAAATATAAAAATATAAAATCAATATCTATATTTTTACATAGATATATTAAAACCATAAAAACAATATAAAATTCATAAAATCAAATAAAAATATAAGAATTATCCTAAAAATAAATAAAAATTTGGAAACCCATTTACCTTAGTTTTCTATTATTTGACAATTGTTTTGAATAGTTTGCCTCCCTGAGTTTGACACTCCTATACTATCACTATGCACACATAGTTTAGGAGTATAACTAATAAAAATATTTTTTATGATAACATTTGACTGATCATTACAACGACAATTGTCTATTTTTAGACGACTCGATTGATCGTATTTTTCAGATGTGCTACTCCAGGCACAGGGGTTCCCAGATCATCGATCAGACGAGTTCCGAGCCTTTCACACAGATTATCTGAGGCGGAACGATAGCAACAACTTTTTGAGCTCTTCAAGCAACCTATCCGGTCCAGAATTCGAGAGATCTAATCCATCAAAGCCATCCCTAGGATGCATGCATAGGAGTTCAATCAGGTGGCCTCAAGTAGATAGTGCTCCAGATTCAATCCTGACTACCCCCTTGACACCCAACTATTAACCATCATATCATATATGGAGGAGAACATCCCAACCATCCACGTCTTTCACCCACCTTCACGTGAGCCACACGCCATCTTGGGTAATTTTCACTCCCAGCCCTGCACTTTTGCTTATTTACTATTAGTCTATGTTTTGTAAATAATAGAAATAAGTTTTTATTATTCAATATTGTAGTTTATTTACATTTTTGTCCATGTCTTTTGTGTGCACGTGCTTTTACACATGATTTTTACGGGCAATTGCGGTTTCTATCCTGCTCTTTTAATGTTTTAATAAAGTTAATAATGTTTTTGGTAATTACAGTTCTACCCCTGTGTGTTTGTGCACGTGTTTCTACTTGAGTTTTGTAGGAAATTTTAAATCTATTTCCTTGCATTTAGTGTTTGTTATTGTTTTATTCTTAATTAAATAATTGTAATTTGATCCATTATTTTTAGATTAAATTATGTTGCTTATATTGCTTGAAATAAATTTCGTAATTACTTAAAAAAATCTATAAAAATTAGGTCAACCTCTTGCTATGTTGTTTTGTCTTACATAATTTTTGCTTACGAAAATATTTTTTTTATTTTTAAAAATTCAAAAACACTAAAAACTGTCATATTTGCTCTATAAATTTCATAAAAAATAAAATGATTTAAAAATTCTAAAAAAAATATTATAGTCATATTTTGACTTATTTTAATTTCCAATAAATTTTTGTTTAAAATATTTTATAAAAAAATTACATATTATAAAAAGCATTAAAAACATATAAAATTAGAAACAATCAAAAAATATTTTTTTGATCTTCATTTGAAGCTAAATAAATCTTCTTCTGTATAAAGATGATTTTCAGTATTTTTGAGTTGATTTTATATTTAAAAAACCCAAAAACATTTGCTTAATTTTCTACCTGCTTTTTCTCATATTTTAATTATTTTTAAAATTCTAAAAAAAATCTAAAAATCATTTAAAAATAAAAAAATAGTAAAAATTATTCAAATTTAAAAAATATTTTATTTTTTAAACATTTTTACCATATTTGAAAATACAAAAAGAGTGGTTATTTCTTCTTTTTACATTTCTTTCATTTTCTTTGTTTAAAAATTAAAAATATTAAAATTTGAAAAATTAAAAAGTCATTAAAAATTAGAAAATCAGAAAAGATAATTTTTTTTATAAAAATTTAAAACTCATAAAAAATATAAAAAAACATGAAAATTCCTAAAAAACCAAGAGTAGTTTTCTTTGAGTTTCCTTTTTTCCTTTCGTTGATTTTTCTTTGAATTGAATCACCCTCGTTTAATAACAGTTGGTTGATGAATCCCTGATTCTCATGCTTTATTCTTTTATTTTAGCTATTTATTTTGGCAAAACATCATGTAAATAGGTGTAAATACAATAACATATCAATCAACATGCTTGTGTTAATATTACATAATTAGCATATAATTGTGCAAAAATAAAAGAATAAAGGAAAAGAAAAAGGAAGGAGGTATTTGGAATAAATACAGAGTGACCCGAACCCTAAGAGAAGGTCAAGCCTTGACCTGATCACCAAATAAAATAAGTAGAGAGAGATAGGGTTTGCTTTGTGATGTACATATTATCTATGTACATAAATTACTATTTTTACAAAATAAAAATAAAACATTCTTTTTACCTCCTTGTATATAACCCTAGAAGTAAAACAAGAGAAAAATAAAAAATCAGAAAAATAAAATAAAAATAAAAATAAAAATAAAAATAAAATCCTTCCTACTTGTACAAAATACATGTATATATGTCACATCCCCTAATTATTTTATACATGTTAATAATCCATAAAAATAAAACAAAAATTAATTTAAACTCCTAAAAATATGTTGAAAATAAATAAAATATATAATTAGGGTATTTATGTAAAAATAATAACATACAAATTAATGTACATAAGACATAGGTATATTAAACCTGTATATAATACTATATAGTGTAGATACACTATTTTATTTTTCATAAAAATAATTAAAAATCACAAAAAACTGTTTGGTAAATAACACACATTTTTTATCTTATACACTTTTAATTATGAATTTATTTACTATTTTGATTGAATTTATGAATATTTTTGTAAATTCTAATTTCCTGGTTGGTCCAACTCGTTTCATTGACCCGACCCGATTCCTTCTGCCGTAGCATTTTCTCCCATTTTTCTCGGTCCGTTCAGACTCCTTTCGATCCGATCTTGTGCCCGAGCCTTCCCCGAGGATCCATCAACTTCACGAATCCCAAGGAAGGCGCGAGTCTTCCTACGATTGCATGCTGTCGCTCGATCCTTCCAGCCTCCTGGGAAGCCTATAAATCATCTCCCCTCCACTGTAGCTCAGCTCGTGCCTTGCTCCTTCCACCCACATGCACCTTTGGTTGAGTGACAACTGCCAGAGAGCATCTTCAGAGTGGAGTTTGGTGGCGTGATCCTCGCAACTCAGCTACGTGGCTGGACCTCCGTCGCGTCTAGACTCCCGGCCTTCCGCAGCTCAGTTGAGGCCATCACCTCGATGCTCGCCTCCTCTTGAAGCTTAGGAGCTTCTCTGACCCTTCAGGTATCCATCCTATCCCTCGCATGTCCCCTTTTGATTCCATCCATTCCATCTAGCACCGCCGCACATCCACCTGTTTCGACGAGCTGATCAGAGCTCGTTACGCTCCTTCATCCATTCAAATAGACCCCTCGTTCCATCGCTTATCTTGCACCGTAGTCTGATCATCCTTAGACTCGATTACCAGATCGAGATTAAGGCCACGATTCCTTTCCTCCACTGCCGCCGAGAGTTGACCTCCATATCCCTTCGCTTCTTTTACCCTTATCAAGCAATAATCCGACTGGAGCAAAGCCCCCAAGTCTCTCAACCATTTGCAGGTTTCCTCACATGCAAGGGACCCATTTCGAGCTTTCAGTTGCTCAGGCAGAGAACCTCCAGGTGGCTGGCCATCGCCATGACAATCCACCCATCATATCTCCCATCGGACCCCTCAGGCCGCCGCGCCGCGCCTCCACGAAGCTGGTGGACCTCCTCGCGCTTCAATCAGACCGGCGGATCATCTCCCTAGTTCGATCGAAGTATGACCGAGAGGTATTCTTCCAGATCCTCTTCTAGCCGTCGGATGGACCTCCTCGCGCCAGATAGCATCCCAGTCGTCGACCATTGCAGATTTTTCAACCCTCGGATCTGACGCCCCCAGCGCATCTGACCGCACGTAGCAGACATTCTCTAAGCCATATGATCTGAGGCTATCAGTGATCAGGACCGTACGCCTGCGCCACCTCCGGAGACCGCCACATGTCCTCACGTGGCCCGCACCCGCCCTACAAGGGGTATATTGCTCTCTTACCCCCTACCTCTTTATGTTTTATTATATAGTTCTGTAAATAAAATGGCAATTTAAAGATTTTGCACTTTAGACCTTATAGTTTCAGTATATGCATTTTAATCCCTTCGAACCTGAGACACGTGCATGTTCTTGTGATTTTGTGGGTTATTTGCATGTTTTATCCTGAACTTCCTGATGCTATGATTTTTTTAGAATTTTTCTGGTAATTGCAAGTATACCCCTATGCGTGAGTTTTAAGCATGTGCGTGAAAACATTTGGATAAATTGCAAGATTAGCCATGAGCTTTTTATAGATGTTTTCTTTTGGCCTGCAAACTTTCGAATAATTGCATTTAGGTCCTTTCTTGCTGTGTGTGTTGTTTTTAATCAAATAAATACCTAATTAACTCCAAAAATTCCATAAAAAGTACTATTAGCTCCTGCTAACACGTAATAATTATGGTAATTTTTGTGAGTTAATTTAGTTTTATTTGTATTTTCTAAAAACACCTAAAAACTATTCTTTATTTTTTCGAAAATACCTAAAAAAATATAAAATTGTTTTAACTAGTTTCTGTGTGTTTTAATTTTAGTAGCATTTTTGTTTTAAAAATCCATATAAAAACCCTAAAAATCTAAAAACTCTAAAAAACTTATAAAAATCATTAGAAATTCTAAGAAATTAAAAAAAAAAATAGAATTTCACTTTCTGCTATTAGTTACTTTTATTTACTTTTTCATAAAAATCTCAACCAGGACATTAGGGTATTTTTAGTATTTTAAATTTGCCTTTAGTCCAGGCTATACATTTTTCCCCTATTGCCTTTGTTTGATCTTTATAAAATCATATAAGGATTAGAAAAATACCATAAAATTACCAAAAACATCTAAATATTTGAAAAATATAAAAATATTTTTGCTTTTGATTTTTTAGTATTTTTGACCGTAATAAAAATTGTGGAAGCTTGCTTGTGCCCGTTTTTCTTATTTGTTTTGTTTTGTTTTCTTACTTTGAAAATATAAAAAAATTGCAAAATAAAATTACAAAAATATGTTTTTATTTGTATGATTAGGACTACTTCGTAGGTTTTATTCGTGCTCCTTGTGTTCGACCCAGTTCGCTTTACCATGTTAAATAAATAGCGGAGAAGGCTTACATTGATTTTGCGCTTTGATTATTTAATTTGTGTGATCTTGATTTTTTTTGTTGAGTCCGATTTGCTTATTGGGGTCACAATGACCCTTGCTTATTTTTCATACTTAACTCTAATCGGTTGGTTGCTCATCAGAATAACGCCATTGTCGGGGGGCACGACTTAGTAGTCTTTTCAGATTTTTGTATTTTTATCTCAATTTTATATAACTAAGTTTCTGACATTCTCCTTCCTTGGCTTTCTGTACGAGGGACCGCCCGAGGACGTTGCGCTTTCGGTCGGAGTAACCGCACCCGAGGAGGAGAAGGAGAACATGAGGGAATCAAATTTTTTAATAGAGTAGATTAGCTTAGATTAGGTTTTTTCCAACACATTCTATTATTGTTGTAATAATATAGGACCATCACTCTTCTGGACACTTGGCTTATCAGGGTTTGTTTCGCCGAGCACCGGTGTGCTCGGGGGACGTCACCGCAGTTTTCATCAGTTTTTGGTTTTTATCGTAATTTGTTTGTATTTGATTCCTGAATATTTTTGGCCCATAGACAGGAGTTTCTCTTGATTGCGACGTAAATAATTAAGGCCCAATCCCTAATAGACTGCTTGCACCTATAGATCATAATTGGACCTTATTAATAATTCATAATAAAAAGTTAATCTGATTAATTGATAGATCACATGCCGCTAGAGGCTGTATACAATTTGTGAAGGATACGTTGTGGCGGATACTGATCGGCATTCGAGACCGGACATCGACCTCTCTCGCTAGTTAGTTAACTATTGTACTTCGCGATCTTAGAAATTTCTCGTCTAAGGCCATTTTCTTCTTGCATCATTTGGATTAGTTTAAATTTCCATCTTTAAATTTATGCACGGATCACCTTGCATGTAGAGTGCCGGAGTCATGTATGATTCTCTTTCTTTGCATGCATCAAAGTGTTTAATCATGCATTAGCATTTTTGACTTCTCCCCCCTATTTTTGGACTTCAAATAATCAAGAGATCGAAAAATTCATTAGGCGTTATTTTTTATTGAAAATGCTATAAAAAAATAAAACCATAAAACTGGGACTATTAATGCAAACTTGATCTTAAAAGACACCTCACTTAAAAATCTGTTTTGGGAAAGTCATCCCCTCCTTGTTTGGTTTGCTTGAGTAAGATAGTGCCCCACACACTAGGCTAGAGCCACACCTGAACTCTTATTAGACTACTGGTCTTGGGGTTAGTCGTTCTCCAGTGAGGATCTCTTCGATCTTCGGTAATGTGGGCCGTGACGTCCTTAACAGATCGAGTTGATCGGGTAGCCGGTAAACGGTCCGCAACTTGTACTGGCTGGGAAAGATCTAGCTTTGGGATTGAGCCAGTCTATTGGGAGCATCGGGTTCCTACCAGCTCTTTTAATTGCTACGCAAGATTGAATTATCACCTAAATAAAATCGACAAGATAATTGATAATCCTTCACAATCATGAGCTCATCGTTGAGTAGGTGAATTGGGGGTTTAACTGATGATCTTGTTTGCATCTTTATCTCATCCACACTTTCTCTAAATCACGATGATGGGCTGGAGGTCCCTTACGCTACCTTTGACAGCACCTCTCTCGAGCACTCCGACCGACTCATCTAGGGAGGTTTCGGGGTGCTTAGACCCACTCTCTGAACCTGAGTTTGATTCTGCCTTGTTCCCCCTCGACCACCCTTCTTCTAGTCTTGAGGTGCCCGAGCAAAGACCAACAACATAACTATTTGTTAATATGATGGCAGCTGAGTTCGGGTCTTTTGCCTTTGCAGAGACCTGTGAGATGGACAATAGTAAGGAGCGCACCAATGGACTGCCCCAGGGTTCGACACACGTTTTAGATCAGGGCACCATCAACAACACACTTCTAGCCTCCTTGGAGATGATGCAGAGTCATATTAGAGACCAGGGAACCTTCACGGCAGAGGTGCATCAAGAGATAGCACAAATGTGAGACGATAGAGGAGAGCAGCACCAAGTAGGCGGTGGAGATATTCCAGAGGCTGGAGGAGAAGATGGAGGATAGCTAGAAGAGTCACAGGAGCCAGCCAGACCCGCCAGGCCGATGAGGGAGTTGCACAACCCTGGTGCAACCCTTACACACCATTAGATCCAACTTCCGGCAATCCTGGGAGACTTCAAGCTTCCCCCCCAGACCATTCATCTCTTGCCCAAGTTCCATGGGCTTGCCACCGAGGAGCCGCATCTACACCTGCAGGAGTTTGAGATGATCTGCAACACTGTCCACGACAGATACATGGACGAGGACACCATCAAGATGATGGCGTTTTCATTCTCCCTCGTCGACAGAGCAGTCTACTAGCTGAAGCATTTAGGGGATATGTGACTTCATGGGAATAGCTTCAGATCGAGACCTTGAACAAGTACTATCCACTCGACAAGATGAATACATCACGAGCTCTGATAAACAATTTCTCCATGTTCCCCAACGAGCAGTTTCATGAGGTGTAGGACCGATTCCGTGCGCACATTGACCAGTGTCCACATCATGACATATCCAAGCCCAACCTAGTGTAAAGCTTCTTTTGTGGGTTGACATCGGAGCTGTAAGGACTTGTCAATACTTCTTGCCGGGGCTCCTACTTAGCCAAAGATGAGGACAAGGTCTGGTCTATCTATGAGGAGATGGCCGAGAACTATACAGTGATGTCCTAGACTAGGGTCTACACTCAGGGAAAGCCCTAAGCCAGCCCATGTCCTATCAAAGGATAGCACGGGTTAATGTGGTTCAATCCACTTCTTCGTCAGCAGCAACACAGGCAGATTCATCAGCCGCTGACATGGGTATCATCAGCGAGAAGTTGTACCGCATAGAGATCATTGAGAAGAAGCAGTGCCATGACATAACATAGATCGATCGGTTGCCACAGGCCCTGAGTGAACTGAAGACCCAAATCATGTGTCTCCAGGAGGCACAGATGGCTTCTCAGCCCCGTCTCAGATCACGGACTGATCCTAACAACAACAGTTCATCCCAGCACTCTGCCCAGTATCGTTAGGTTCACCATATCCAGGCAGAGCCAGTCCAGCAGCTGCAGCACCTGTACTCTCAGCCACCACTATCTCAAGACACTCAGATTGTGGTGTACCGGCAGGATCGACCACTGACAGTCCTTCCACCGTCCCTATATGAGCATGAGCCATTGATGGAAATCAACGGGATTTGGTATGACCGGCAGCAGCTCGGGATTTACCAAGATCATCCCGGATTCAGGTGGTCTACCGGAGGCACCTCGTCCCAGCAGCTGAAGCCTCCAGCTCAGAGTGGGCACTCCAGTCTGCAGTAACAACCCTAGTACTCTCAGCAGCCACCATACCACTACCAGTCGGGTCCTCGTCCCTACCAGCAGGGACAATAGTGGAGGAAGCAGCCTCAGCAACAATAATTCACTCAGCCCCCCTCACCAGTTCCTGCAGCAACCTCATTTCCAATGGGGCAACCTGTTCGGTTCTTATGGGCCAACCTATGAGAAACCAGCTCTTGATAATCTAGACCACCTACTCACATACCAACAAGCATCCTTTAGGCGGGAGATGGACCAGTTTCGCTAGGAGATGAGGGAGATAATAATGGGAAAGGCCGCCATACCCGCTCTGATCGAGCCCAACCCGAAAAACATAAAGAGGAAGTCTGAGCGGGTATGGTTCACAGAGACCACCACTTCTAGTGATTTATTGGGTGACATTGCTTCATATACATTTGATGCTGATTTTATTACACTTAGGAGAGGTAGGATGCCAGCCGGCGGTGCCTCGTCTGAGTAATGACCCCATGATGATCCAAGAGCGCCAGACGAGGAGGACAACGGTGCTGATGCTGCTGATGACGATGTTGATGATGGTGGTGTTGATGCCACCAAGGATGTTTATCCAGTCGATGGTACTGAGACTGTCACTTCTCCAGATGCAGATGGTGGTACTGACGCCACCAGATTACCAGATGCTGAGCTAGAGCACGATGATGATGTCACGAAGTCCGATGCCGTGGGTGGTACTGATGCCACCATTTCTATTCCAGTTATGTTTTCTCTAGTCTCTGTACCTCAGGACCATATGAAAAAAAACAAAAAAATTAATAAAGGAAATGTTTCATCATCTTCAAGTCCGTATGTGATGCATGTTGACCATTGTATGGATTCCATTCCCTCTCAACAACATGAACCTCTTCCTAGCCCTTTATCTGAGGACGATCCAGCCTTCCCCTTCCCTCAAGCACTCCGTTTGACGAAGGAGAATAAAAGAGAAAATATAAAAAGAGACCAGCAGTTAGAGTTCAGCCAGTAGATGATAGATAAATTCCATATCCAGCTGACTCTACCAGAAGCACTAGAGCACATCCTTCTTTTCCAAAAGAACCTGAGAGAGAAGACCACTATTCATAGGAAGAAGAGGAACCATCAGGCAAAAATCCATGTGCTGACCCGTACCACCTGCTTCACCATCCATAACCGTCAGCTAGCCAAGAGGCCAGATGCATGAGCTCCCTTTGTCAGATGCCACATTCATGAATAGAGATTTGATCGTACTCTATTAGACAGCGGCTTTTCCATCAACCTTCTTCCGGCAGCCTTACTCGACTGATTTGAGTTTGGATCTCTTAGACAGAGCAGGACAATCCTTCGGTTTGCTGATCGATCTGTCAAGAGGTCAAAGGGGCTGTTAAAGGACATGGTCATCATAATTCAGGGCCTGAAATTCCCCGTGGACTTCGTTATGTTGGACATGGAGATCCCTGAGTCTGTGACCGATACTCCCATCATCCTAGGACGTCCATTCTTGGTCATAGCCAAGGCGGTGTTCGACCATGATAGCGGGAAGGTGTACTTTCACGTAGAGGGCGAAAGTATACAAATAGAGATGATCAAAGAGACTAGAGTGCGAGATTCAGCTTGCTCAGAGCAGTTCAACGATGTAGAGTAGGCGATAGAGGTAGAGCGAGACATCCACCAGGAGTGCGACTTGGTGATCACTGATGATGAAGCTGCTTGGTCCGACCATGTTTCATGAGCACTTCTCTCACCTTCAGATGCCATATATTCACAACATCCAACAGAGGAGAGTTCGAATAGCACACTCTTGGCAGAGGACACTTTTGAGGCTGATGACCGCATTCAGGATAACGAGGAAGAGTATATATCTTGTGATTCTGATTCAGATCCCTTGGAGTCAAACATTTACTGGGAAGAGTTTGATGACTTGTTACCTTGTATGATTTCCGCAGAGCAGCAGCTAGGGTGGAGAGTGAGCCACCGCCGAGCACATATACACTAGCAGGGTCGTCGTCACCAGTTTTTCATGATCAGCGGGAGTTCTCACATTCAGATCTGGTTGCCTTCACTCAGACCTTTCAGAGTCCAGATTTGCCAGCTACCAATTGTCTAGAACGGAAGCCTTTGTTTCAGTCGCTGAAGTATATGTTTCTTGCGGGTGAGCATGAAATGTATCCCATCATTATCTCAACAGATCTGACTGAAGAACAATAATGTCGATTGATGGAGGTTCTTGAAAGAAACCGCATGGAAATAGGATGGAATGTAGCTGATCTCCGGAGGATAAGTCCATCCCTATGCTCCCACCATATCTATCTTGAGGAGGACACCAAGCCATCACGTGAGTTCCAGCGATGGATGACTTCTCGGTCTACGGCAACGGATTTGATGCTTGTCTCGATTGCCTAGACCGAGTACTTCAGCATAGAAAAGAGGTCCATATTATTTTATCTTGGGAGAAGATTCACTTAATGGTGACTCAGGGGACGGTGCTTGGTCATATCATCTCCAACAGGGGCATGGAGGTTGATCCAGCCAAGGTGGATACCGTTAGGAAGCTCAATCCACCGTCCAACCTGCGGCAGTTGTAGTCTTTTCTGGGGCATGTCGGTTTCTACCGACGTTTTATTTACGACTTCAGCAGGATTGCCCGACCACTAACTAATCTTTTGACAAAAGACACTAAGTTCATTGTAGATGATAAGTGTCTTGCATCTTTTGAGACTCTCTAGCACCTAGTTGTTGAGGCTCTTGTCCTTCAGCGCCGGACTGGCCTCTCCCATTCGAGATCATGACTGATGCCTTTGATTTTGCCGTAGGGGCT
The DNA here is from genome assembly GCA_037367405.1 of Ottelia alismoides. NCBI lineage: Eukaryota > Viridiplantae > Streptophyta > Magnoliopsida > Alismatales > Hydrocharitaceae > Ottelia > Ottelia alismoides. The sequence continues at coordinate 305,028 of JAZKJV010002446.1, read as the reverse complement.
ATGCTAGGACAGAGGAGAGGCGGTCTTCCATTTTCCATTCACTATGCTAGCCGTACATTGGATGTCGCTCAACGGAACTATACAGTCACAGAGAAAGAGATGCTAGACATAGTATTTGCCTTGGATAAATTCAGATCATATATTCTTGGATCCAAAGTGATGATTTATATTGATCATACCACCATCAGGTACCTTATGACAAAGAAGGATGCCAAAGCTCGATTGACTAGATGGATCCTTCTATTCCAATTATTTGATATTGAGATTAAGGATACGCCTGGAGTCAAGAATGTAGTGGCAGATCATCTCTCCCATTTGGAAAATCTTGAGGAATCTGAGCAGATCGATCCCATTACAGAGACCTTCCCAGATGAGGAGATCCTTGCTATCGCCTCACTCCCATGGTAAGCCGACATTGCGAACTATCTTGTTGTCAAGAAAGTTCCACAAGGTTGGACCATGCACCGACTTGAGACCTTCCTTGCGAAGGCCAAGTCGTACCATTGGGAGGATCCAATCCTTTATCATGATGGAGGGGATAGCGTCTAGCGTTGGTGCATTCCTCAGGATAAGCACCATAGCGTCCTCACTTACTGCCACAAGCTTGCGGCAGGAGGACATCATTCTGGGAGGAGAATAACACAGAAAGTGCTCCAATCCGGCCTATGATGGCCTAGCTCTTCAAGGATTCTGATGAATTTGTGAAGATTTGTACTAACTGTTAGAGGATGGGCACTTGTGGACAGCGTCATATGATGCCGATGCATCCCATTTACTTCTATGAGGTTTTTGACGCATGGCGCATCAATTTCATGGGTCCATTCCCTAAGAGTCAGGGATTCGAGTACATTCTGTTGGATGTTAAATATGTGTCATTGGATTGAGGCCATTCTCACCCCAACTGCAGATGCTAGGACTGTTTGTAAATTTTTGAGGAAGAACATCATTTCATGGTTCGGAGTGCCTAGAGTTTTGATATATGATGGAGGGTTTCACTTTATCAATGACAAGGTGAAGGCCCTTTCTAACGAGTTCAGCATATACCATCGAGTTGCCACTCCATATCATCCTCAGACCAGTGGTTTGCTGAAGTATCGATCATGGAGATCAAGACAATACTGCAGAAGGTAGTCCGCCCAGACTAAAAGGATTGGTCACAGCTTTTGGACTCGGTCTTGTGGGCATATCGGACTTCCTTCAAGACACCTTTGGGTACGTCTCCCTTTCGTCTCGTTTATGGCAAGCTATCCCATTTACTTGTTGAGATTAAACATAAGTCACTTTGGGCTATCACTTAGATATTATTGGATCCAGAGAGTATAGGTGATCATAGGAAGACAGAATTGACAGCCCTGGAGGAGCTTAGAGATACAACCTTTTCCAGTAGCTTACAGTATAAGGAGAGAGTAAAGATATGGCATGATTCTCATATCAGCCATAAGCAGTTTGAGCCAGATCAGAGAGTATGGTTGTTTGATGCTTGGCTTAGATTATTTCCAGAGAAATAGCAGAATAAGTGTAAGGGACCATACTTGGTCCAAAAGGTGCATGACAATGGTAGTATCGACATATCTGAGATGTCATGTGAGTCCACCTTTCGCGTTAACGGTCAACACCTCAAGCCAAATCTAGATCATGATCCGCTGATCGTTGACGTTGCCCCTATTCATTTTGCATGAGATGTGGTCTTTGACTCACATCATTTGCATCTCATGCCTGATTCTCACCTCCTTCCACCCTTGTATAGATCCAGCTGTCCATATCACACACTCTTTTTTCTAATACCCCAGTTGCATCTTATGATTATGCTATACTTAGGGTGTACTTACCCTAAGTATGGGGGGTGTCAGATTTTTATTATTCTTTTGATTCATTTTATCTCTATTTTAATGCATATACTTAGGATATTTTGCTCTAAGTATAGGGGAGGTAGATTCTATTCATTCTAGCCCTCAGTTTCCCCTTGTGTAGAGATTTTTATACTTAGGATAACTTGATCCTAAGTATAGGGGATCACCGACCTCTATTTATTTTATTCTTTCATTCGTCGTTGTAGTATTGCCTTTCTTTTCACTTCCTTATACTAGGCACGAGTTATGTCTTCTTCATCGCTCTTTGATCACTCTGAGGACATCGTTCAAGCTAAGTATAAGGGATTGTCGTATATATTGTATATACTTTAGCCATAACTCGTACTTTGTGTGAGTATGTTAAAAAAATAAAAACCACAACCTAAAAATCACAAAATTTTTAAAATTTTTCCTTGTATATAAAATTCTTTTTTGTACATACATAGCTATTTATAAAAATTATTTTTGTAAAAAACTTTACAAAAATGATTTATTTGTAAAATTTGTGTAAATATTTTTGTATCAAAATTATGTATATAGTACAAAATATTTTCAAACATTTTTGAAAAATAAAAGTTTGCAAAAACCCTTGTGTAAATGTTTGTAAATAGTTTGCAAAACTTCTACATTCATGCATGCATTCAAACATTTTCAAAAATTTTGCTTCAAAGATTTTGCATAAAAAATGTTTTGTACATATATTCGTATATTCTTTTGAATCATAGTTGACATTTAAATTAGTCTAGAATTAAATTGGAAAATGGAGCTTGGTTAAGACCTTAATCCACCTATTCTAAGAGGAACCTTATAGGATTTTAGGTTAAGACTTTTCAGGTCTGTTCGAGACTTAATTCTTTGAGTCCACTAGGCTATGTTCACATGTCATCTTGATGAGCCTAAGTAGAAAATTTAACAACGCATGCAAGACTCTCACAAACAATGGCTTTACTTGGGCCAACACTTTACACTCAGCTCCACACGGATGAGGTGGTAAGGAGGCAGTTTCCTTTGGCGTGGGGTAGCATATGAGGGTAGTACTTCTAGGTGTAACCTCTTGTCTTCCTTTAGGGAGGGAAATGCGCCTCAACTTGGTTTGACAGTGTTGAGATCTAAAGACAGGAGTTGTGGGTTGCAATAATGCTTCAAAAGAGGGATAGTCTACTGGCTCGAGAAGAAAAAGTCCTTATATATGCTACACCATGTAGATATGTTGTACATATACACATCAAAAAAATGTTTGCAAAAGAAAAACTCAAAAAAAGTGGACATGCCGGACAGAAAATAAAATGCCTGCCGGAGTATATATAGCCAATTAAAGCAAAGCTTATGTTACACCTTCTCATCTCATGAAGCTTGCAGCGGAAGACTTAGCTATACTGGTTGAGCTCCCAAGGATACATGGCTACACTGGTCATGGTCCATTCTCTTCTTTCCGCCTCTTCTTGAGCCGGTTGTACTTGAACTTAGAAGGGAATACCCTGCTCCTCGAGGAAAGATATGCTAGACTAGGGAATTAGAGTTACCTTATTAAGGGATGCTATTGCCTTGTCATTTCTGAGGTGGGGAGCTACATATACTTAAACCGTACAAGGAAAGATACATGGTCATTAGAGTTTGCGTATGTAGACTTGTTCTAATCTGGATTATTTAGGAGTATTGACCATAGAATGGTGGAACTTAGAGGCTGTTGAGTATTAAACCTATATCTTAGTAAGGTTCCGACAAACTAATAATCCAAAGGTTTGACTGAGCTCTATACTTTAATTTAATGAAGATAAGTTTAATAATCAACCTTGATTCTCCTTCTTTTTCTTTTCTTCCCTTTTTCACTTCTTTTTCAAATAAGTGTTTGCTAAGGGACTAGCAAAGATAAAATATATAAGGGTGACGAATCCCTGATTCTCATGCTTTATTCTTTTATTTTAGCTATTTATCTTGGCAAAATATCATGTAAATAGGGGTAAATACAATAACATAGCAATCATCATGCATGTGTTAATATTGCATAATTAGCATGTAATTGTGCAAAATTAAAAGAATAAAGGAAAAGAAAAAGGTAGCAGGTATTTAGAATAAATACACAGTGACCCGAACCCCAAGAGAAGGTCAAGCCTTGACCTGATCGCTAAATAAAATAAGTAGAGAGAGACAGGGTTTGCTTTGTGATGTACATATTACCTATGTACATAAATTATTATTTTTACAAAATAAAAATAAAATATTCTTTTTACCTCCTTGTATATAACTCTAGAAATAAAACAAAAGCAAAATAAAAATCAGAAAAATAAAATTAAAATAAAATCCTTCCTACTTGTATAAAATACATGTATATATGTCAAATCCCCTAATTATTTTATACCTGTAAATAATCCATAAAAATAAAACAAAAATTATTTCAAACTCCTAAAAATATGTTGAAAATAAAAAATACAAAATTAGGTTATTTGTGTAAAAATAATAAAATAAAAATTAATGTACATAATACATATGTATATTATACCTATATGTAATACTGTATAGTATAGATTCACTATTTTATTTTTCATAAAAATAATTAAAAATCATCGAAAATTGTTTTAAAAATAACAAGCATTTTTTATTTTATGAACTTTTCATTTTGATTTTATTTACTATTTTTTAGAATTTATAAATATTTTGTAAATTCTAAGTTCCTGATTAATCCAACTCGATTCGTTGACCCAAGTCAGCGCCCTCTTCCAGGGCTAACCCATCTCGATTCCTTATGCTGGAGCGTTTTCTCATATTTTTCCCGATCGGGTCAAGACTCCTTTTGATTCGATCTTATGCCCGAGCCTTCCCCAAGGATCCATCACCTTCGCAGATCCATAGGATGGCGCGGGTCTTCATAGGGTTGTGCGCTCTCACTCGATCCTTCCTGCCTCATAGGAAGCTGTTGCACATGCGAGCCCACGGCGAGCCATTATGCAATAAATGTTATTGCAATTCACTCCTTAATCTGAAATAAAGAGTACATAATTTGCATAATAGGTCCCTTAGTACAATTAGGGTTATGTACCATGGCCATCTTAATGATCATGCAGCTGTTGATTCAATTATTGAACCATAGAGGCTGGTGCTTAGATGGATATCTAATGAGTTAGATTGAGGACTCATCAGGCACCGTCAAATGATTATTAAGAGATGATCTCCAGCCTGGGTAGGAGATGGCAATCCTATCTCATTTAGGTTGATATCTGACCGACCTCTTGATGCAGGTCCTCTGCATAGGAATAGAGATTCGGAGGTGTCAGATGAGTTAGGTCAAAGAGTTGACTTAACGAGATCGGGATAACCTAAGTCCTATATCATAAGCTGTCATGATATAGGCACACATCCTCTGACCGGAGACAGATGTGTTACTATATGTCTGAGTATGTACATTTGGCAGACCAATAGGTTGATGACCTAATCAAGGTCTATACACCGACGCGCTGGTGTGCATATAAGGGCATATGAGTAATACGATCTCTCAAAGGGATCATACAGGTTCAGTTACTGAACCGGAAGACATGAGCTCACTCATGAGATATTGGGAAGAATCAAATTCCATGCGCATGGTCGTCTCGCTTTGGAAGCTTGACTGAATTTGTAGGTTTGATATATACTTTTGGAAAGTATATGATCAAGACCTAGGTATGATATATGCTTTTGGAAAGTATATGATCGATACCGACTCCCAATGATCGAATGAGAAACTTACTGATAAAACCCTGAAGTAGACAGTATAAAGTTGATCTAATACTTCGGATTTTATTCTGAGTCTTCCAGTATGCAGGATGTACAGGTATTGGGAATACCTGAGGGTGATGTGATCATAAACGATTGTATAACCATGACGCTTCCATTCCTAAGGAGTGATGAAACGGGTCTGGATTTTAGTGACTCCTCTCAGTAGAGAAGTAATCTGATCTTAGTCCAAATGTTGGACATTGATCTGAATGTGATTCGAATGCAATGAGAAGATTAGATTTGCGGTCTTGATTTGATCAAGCATCTATGGGAGGCCCGTGATCTGGATATGAGATATGATCTCAATATCCATGTCACTATACGTGGAACAATACAATCACCCTGTCCTTATCTCCAAGTATTCGCGGAGAAAGCGCATTATCCTTGAAAGAGTTCATGGATAATTCTATTGTTGATATATGTATCCGAGCATTGAGAAATGGATAATTAAATGTGATTTAATTATCATGAATAATATGAATTTGATTCATATTATAAGGAGAGTTATCTTAGATAATTAAATGTGATTTGATTATCAAAGATGTAGATAATGTGAATGTGATTCATATTATTTGAGTACATGAGAATAAGTTATCCAATATAATTAAATATGATTTAATTGTTATGGATAAGAATAATGTGGATAGAAATATCCAATTATTCATAAAATATTATAAATGTGATTTATAATGTATTAGAGAGAGTTAATTATAATTTATATGTGTTGACTAATTATTATGTGTATTGGATACACATTGTGTAATTAATTGACAATGTAAATTATATGTTGTTTTGGGTTGTGAATTTGATTCGCAATTTTTCTATGGCAAGATTGCAATATTCTCAAATATAATTGTGAATTATATTTTGAAGAATAAAAAGCCAACAAAAGTTGTTGGAAATAAATAGAGGAGATTTTCAAGGAGATATGCAATCTCATGGATTTCCATGAGATTGCTCTCTCCATGGAAAGAGGGGGGCGGCACATCATTCCTATAAGGAATGTGTGGCCGTCCACTTTGGAAGGTACATGGAGATGAAATCTCCATGTATCTTCTATCCTTATTTATTGGTTTGATTTGGATTAATTTGTATTTGATTTTGTCAAATATATTTTGATCTAAATTTGTTGGTTTTACCAACAACAATCTTAGCCATTGGATTGACATAAATCAATCTCATCCATTGATTTTATATGTCACATGGATTGAGATCCATGGATCCCAAAACCCTATAAATAGAGAGGCACACCATGCTCTCTATTTTACACAACACACAATGCTTGAGAAGCATCTCTCTCTTTTCTCTCTACTCGACAGCCCTCTCTCCCTCTCATGTGGCCGTCCACCATGGATGACCTAAGAGAGGTTCTCCATCGCCGCAGCATCGTCGTTATGCTGCCCGTTCTTCTGCTCGTGGATTTCCGTCTTCTTCGGTGCACCTCGCTCGTGAAGAAGACGTCGGATCTCGTGTGTCGAGATCAGGAGATCCGCCGCTTGGATCATCAACATGGATTGCGAGAAGCACGCGGTTCATCCCCACGCTCGCAAGCATCTCCTCCGTCGGATCGGACTTGAGACAGGAGGTCTCTTCGTTTAGAGACTCGATCGCAACCACGCTTCAAGAGGTAATCCTATTACTTGTTTGTGGTTTAGACGAAACGATCCGAGAAGTGTTCTTGGATCATGTGGTTTCGTCGTAAGAAAATTTTTTAAATTCCGCTGCATCGAGCAACTAGTGCGACTAGTCGCTCTTCGTCGTATTCGATACGACGCTCACGCTTCCGTGATGCACTTGAGGATCTAACCATATCCTTCAGAAGCCTATAATTCGTCTCTTCCATCTCCACTGTAGCTCAGCTCGTGCCTCGCTTCTTCTTCCACCCCTAGACACCTTTGGTTCAGTGACATCTGCCGGAGAGCGTCTTCGGAGTGGAGTTTGGTGGCGTGAACCTTGCAGCTCAGCTACATGGTCGGACCTCCGCCGCTTCTAGCCTCCTGGCTTTTCACAGCTCGATTGAGGCCATCACCTCGATGCTCACTTCCGCCTGAATCTTAGGAACTTCTCTAACCCTTCAAGTATCCATCCTATCCCGCGCATGTCCCCTTTTGATTCCATCCATTCCATCTAGCACCGCCGCACATCCACCTGCACTGACTAGCCGGTCAGAGCCTCATTACCCACCTCCATCCATTCAGATCGACCTCTCGTTCCATCGCTCATCTTGCACCGCAGCCTGGTCATCCTTAGACTCGATTACCCGATCGAGATTAAGGCCACGACTCCTTTCCTCCACCATCGCCGGGAGTCGACCTCCCTATCCCTTCGCTTCTCTTACCCTTATCAAGCAATACCCGACCGGAGCAAAGCCCCCGAGTCGCTCTACCATTTGCAGGTTTCCTCGCATGCAATGGACCCATTCCAAGCTTTTAGTTGCTTAGGCGCAACACCTCCAGGTGGTCGGCTATTGCTACGACCATCCACCCGTCATATCTCCCATCGGACCCCTCAGGCCGACATCTCGTGCCTTCACGAAGCTGGTGAACCTCCTTACGCTTCAATTAGACCAGCAGATCATCTCCCCAGTTTGATCGAAGTCCGACCGGGAGGTGTTCTTCCAGATCCTCTTCCAGCTGTCGGATGGACCTCCTCGCGCCAGATAGCATCCCAGCCGCCGACCATTGCAGCCTTTTCAACCCTCAGATTTGACGCCCCCATCGCATCTGACCGCACGTAGCGGACATTCTCTGGGCCGTCAGATATGAGGCTTTTGGTGATCAGGACCGTACGCCTGCGCCACATTCGGAGACCGCCATGTGTTCTCGCGTGGCCTGCACACACCCTGCAAGGGGTATATTGCTCTCTTACCCCCCACCTTTTTATGTTTATTATATAGTTATGTAAATAAAATGGTAGTTTAAAGATTTTGCAGTTTGGACCTTATAGTTTCAGTATTTGCATTTTAGTCCCTCCGAACCTGAGACACGTGCATGTTCACGTGATTTTATGGGTTGCTTGCTTGTTTTATCCCGAACGTCCCGATGTTATGATTTTAGTAGAACTTTTCTTGTAATTGCAAGTATACCCCTGTGCGTGCATTTTTGAGCACGAGCGTGAATACATTGGATAAACTGCAAGATTTACCCATGAACTTTTTATAGATGTTATCTTTTGGCCTGGAAACTTTTGTATAAATTCATTTAGGTCCCTACTTACTATGTGTGTTGTTTTTACTCAAATAAATGCCCAATTAACTCCAAAAATTCCATAAAAATTACGGTTAGCTCATGCTAACACGTAATAATTATGGTAATTTTTGTGAATTAATTTAGTTTTATTTGATATTTTCAAAAAATAAAAAAACACTTAAAAATTGTTTTGTCTTGTTTCTAAAATACCTAAAAATTATAAAAATTGTTTTAAAAATAACAAAAAAATATGGTGTGCTTGTTTGTGTTTTAATTTCAATAGCATTTCTGTTTTAAAATCCTTACAAAAACTCTAAAAATCTAAAAACTCTAAAAAGCTTATAAAATCAGTACAAATTCTAAAAAATTCAAAAAGAAATAGAATTTCAGTTTATGTAGTTAGGTATTTTTATTTGCTTTTTCATAAAAAAAGATTAGCCTTGAGATTTTTATAGATGTTATCTTTGGGCCTGGAAACTTTTGTATAATTGCATTTAGGTCCCTACTTGCTGTGTGTGTTGTTTTTACTCAAATAAATGCCTAATTAACTCCAAAAATTCCATAAAATTAAGGTTTACTCCTACTAACACGTAATAGTTATGGTAATTTTTGTGAATTTATTTAGTTTTATTTGATATTTTCTAAAAATAAAAACGCCTAAAAATTGTTCTATCTATTTTCCAAAATACCTAAAAATTATAAAAATTGTTTAAAAAATAAAAATATAGTGTGCTTGTTTCTATATGTTTTAGTTTCAATAACATTTCTGTTTTAAAATCCTTATAAAAACCCTAAAAATCTAAAAACTATAAAAAGCTTATAAAATCATTACAATTCTAAAAAATTAAAAAAAATAGAATTTCAGTTTATGTAGTTAGATATTTTTATTTAATTTTTCATAAAAATCTCAACCAGAACATTATGTTATTTTTAATATTTTAAATTTGCCTTTTAGTACAGGCTGTACATTATTTTCCTTATTAGACATTATTTCATTTTTATAAAATCACATAAAGATTAGAAAAATCCCATAAAATTACCAAAAACATCTGAATATTAAAAAATTATAAAAATATTTTTTTTACCTTAATAAAAATTGTGGAAGCTTGCTTGTGCCCCGTTTTTCTTATTTGTTTTGTTTCGTTTTCTTACTTTGAAAATATTAAAAATTTGCAAAATAAAATTACAAAAATATGCTTTTATTTGTATGATTTGGACTACTTCATAAGTTTTATTCGTGCTCCTTATGTTCGACCTGGTCTCTATACCTGGTTAAATAAATAACAGAGACCGCTTACATTGATTTTACGCGTTGATTGTCTAATTTGTGTGGTCTTGATTTTTCTTGTTGAGTCTGATTTGTTTATTGGTGTCACAATGACCCTTGCTTATTTTTCATACTTAACCCTATTCGGTTGGTCACTCATCAAAATGGCACCGTTGCCTAGGGGCACGACTTAATAGTCTTTTCAGATTTTGGTATTTTTATCACTATTTTATATAACTAGTTTTCTGACATTCTTCTTTCTTAGCTTTTTGCACGAGGGACCACCCGAGGATGTTGGGATTTTGGTTGGAGTAAATGTACCCGAGCAGGAGCAGGAGAACAGTAGGGAATCGGTTATTTTGATAGAGTAGATTAGCTTAGATTAGATTTTATTTCCAGCACATTATATTATTGTTGTAATAATACATGACCATCAGACTCTTCTGGACATTTGGCTTATCAAGGTCTTTTTGCCGAGCACCGGTATGCTCGGGGGACCTCACTGCAGTTTTCTTCAATTTTTGGTTTTTATCGTATTTTGTTTCTATTTGATTCCCGAAGATTTTAAGCCCCTAGACTTAGGAGTTTCTCTTGATTGCACCATAAATAATTAAGGCTCAATCCCTAATAGACTGCTTGCACCTATAGATCGTAATTGGACCTTATTAATAATTCATAATAAAAAGTTAATCTGATTAATTGAGAGGTCATGTGCCGTTTGGGGCCGTATACAGCACGTGCATGATTCTTTGTGGCGGACACCAATCAACATCCGAGACCGGACACCGATCTCTCTCTCTAGTTAGTTAACCATTATGCTTCACAATCTTAGAAATTGCTCGTCTAAGGCCATTTTCTTCTTGCATCATTTAGATTAGTTTAAATTTCTGTCTTTAAATTAATGCGCAGTTCACCCTACATGTAGAGTGCTGGAGTCAGGTACGCCTTTCTTACTTTGCATGCACCATAGTGTTTGATCGCGCATCGGCTTTTTTGACTAGTCCCCCCTATTTTTGGACTTTAAATAATCATGAGATCAAAAAATGCGTTAGGTGTTGTTTGTTATTGAAAAATACCATAAAAAAGAAAACCATAAAATTGGGACTGTTAATGCAAACTTGATCTTAAAAGACACCTCACTTAAAAGTCTATTTTGAGAGAGTCATCCCTCCTTGTTTGGTTTGCTTGAGCGAGAGAGTGACTCGTACACTAGGCTAGAGCCACACCTGAACTCTCGTTAGACTACTAGTCTTGGGGTTAGTCATTCTCCAATAAGGATCTCTCTGATCTCCAGTAAAGCGGGCCGCGACGTCCTTAACAGATCGAGTTGATCGGGTAGCCGGTAAATGGTCCGCAACTTCTACTTACTGGAAAAGATCTATCTTTGGGATTGGGCTAGTCTCTTGGGAGCATCGGGTTCCTACCATCTCGATTAATCACTCTGCAAGACTGAATTATCACCTAAATAAAATCGACAAGATAATCGATCGATCCTTCATGATCATCAGCTCAGCGTTGAGTAGGTGAATTGGGGGTTTGATTGTTGATCTTGTTTGCATCTGATGAGCCAAAAATCCGATTAGCTAAGATGGAAAAATAATCACAGGTCGTTGTTCTCAACCAATCGATTTGGGCAACGAGAAATATATATATATATATATATATATATATATATATATATAACATTCAAAAAAATCAATCCATGAAAAGCAATGTAAGCAATCTTCGCTATTTAATTTACCTGGTATACCGACTAGGGACTAACACAAGGAGCATGATTTAAAAACTAAGTAGTCAAATTTCAAAAATGAAATTTTAGTGGTTTTTGATTTTCCATTTTTTTTATTTTCAAATAAGGAACAATATGCACAAGGGAAGAAATACACACACCACACTCTTTTGTATTTTTCAATTATATCAAAAATGTTCAGAAAAATCTAGAGAAAATATTTTTGTGTTTTATAGGTTTTAAAATATTTTTGGTAATTTTTATAGAGTTTTCTGATGTTTTTGTATTTTTTTTCTAAAAATCAAACAGCGATAAAAAGGTAACACAAACTGGAGTAATTTGTAACTTAAAATATTTTATGTGCCCAAAACTCTTGTGAACTATTTTTATGCTAATATATAGACAAATATCTACAGACAGGAATTAAAATCATTATTTTTGGATTTTTCAAGAATTTTCTACAATTTTTATAAGTTTTTTTATATTTTGCATTTTTTTGGGTTTTATAAATAATTAAAGGTGAAATTTGGAAAGAAATAAAAAGATAATAAAATACACCTAATCTAATTTTTTTTGGAATTTTTTGAGCAATATTCATATTTTTATGATTTTCAAAAGTTCAGACAGAGAAAATATCACTATTTTTGAATTTTAAAAATTTAAAATAAAGTTAAAATACAATGAAATTTATATAAAATGAAGAGGAATACAACATGAACATAACATGATTTTTCAATAATTTATTGAGCAATGAAAACATTTATTTCAACAAGATAAAGCACACAAATCAAGTCTATAATACAAGGACTTATTTGAAATTATTCGATGTTTTTGGATAACACTATTAGAGAAATAAAATTACAGGAGGGAATTGGAAATTTACCCAAGTGTAGCGTGCAACATACGTGCTCAGGCTCTAGCGGGGGCCTCTTCGTAATTTTTAGAACTTCTAGGGACTTATTTGTAATTCTTCCATTTTTTTTAGTTTTTTATATGCCCCCTAGGTCTTCTTCATTTCTTTTTCTTCTCACGAGGGATAGGGCACCGCTGCCCCTCTCTTCTTCTCCGAAAAGGGCGACTGCGATGGAGGATGGAGCTCTGCGGCGATGGCGGGTGGCGCGGGGGTTCGGGCGGGCTGGCGGATGAAGCTCCACCTGCGGTTGAGGACTTCGCGTGGGCTGGCGCTTCCTAGATCGGTAGAGATGGCGTGTCGGCAGGTGGCGCATGGGTTATGAGCAGGTGGACAGGAGTGCTAGACGGGCGGTGGGCCTCGTAGAGGACGGCAGTTGGCGCGGCCGTTGGGCACTATCTCTATAGGGAAGCCCAAGACTGAGACAAAAGAAGGATGCTGTCTCATAGGAATGGGTCAGAAAGGAAGGCCAGACCTCTTTCCACCGGCTACCCGCACTCAATCCTGCTTCAGGCTCTGGTAAAGCGCATTAGGACGCGATTGAATCCTGGCCCTCATAAGGTCCATAAGTGCCAGCAAGCTTCGAGGCATGCATAGTCTTCTGCTCCCTCCGAGAAAATTAGCCTCTTTGGCAGGCCCAGGGCTGGAGTCCTTTCCCATGGCTGATTCCTGTCCCAGCTATATATAATTCGGTCTTGCTAGTCGTGCACGCGGGGCAGTGTTGATCTCAAATGGGGGCGCACTGCTTCGAATGATGCGGTTCGCGGAGGTGGGCCGTGCGGTGCTAGAGTTGAGGCAGTCGTACGCGCGGGGGCTCGTACGGAAGAGGACATCGGGAAGTTACGGTCGTGCGGGCTGGCAGGTAGAGGCGGCCGGAGAGGAGACGCACGCCTCTGTCGGTCGGTGGTGGGATGGAAGTGACGGTCGTGGCAAGCTAGGAGATCCCGCGGGTATGGCCGGTGGTGGGGGCACTGCTCGCAATCTATGATTGACGGCGGGCATCACATGTACTGGGAGTGGCAGCGCCTGATGCATTTTTTTGTTTTTATTTTTATATATACTTTTTTTGTGAACAGATATAGTAGTAGAAAGAGAAAAAAATTTTATTTATTTTTTAATATTTTTTATTCCTACAAAAGATGTTAGAAAGAAATATATATTTTTTATTTATAAACGAAATACAGTGCATGAACGGGTTCGGATCTGGCGAAGTGGGAGATAGATCCGGATCTCCGACCACCGTGCATGGTGGGAGGTGCGTGGTTACTGAGGTAGAATGGAAATGAAGAGGTCACGAAAATGGCATGGATGATCGGAAATCAGAGGGGATCAGGTTGTGATGAATCAATTAAAACTATGGATCTAGATCTAGAATGAGTTTGAAAAATAAAGTTTATGCTACGATTAAATACTACAAATTACATCTAGAATTAATCTAAATGAAAGACAGAAATTAAAGTGGATCTAACTTGAGGGAGGAGGGCGTCGTGATGGACTCAACGACAACCGGTCCGTTGTCACCGGATGGCTCAGGGGCTGGGCTCCTCTATCGACCGACGGGTTTCGGGATTGGGGCTCCTTCTCCACCAAAGATTGATTAAGAGCAAATGAGGGAGGAGGATCCCAATAAAAAGAAGAGGAAAAATTAAAACGGCAAAGAAGGAATGTGTTTAATGATTAAATAAACAAATAAATATATAAATAATTTAACTATTAATTAAAAATGAAATTCGAAATTAAATAAAATAATTAATTACAAAAATCAATTGTCCACCTTGATGAATTTGTGATTCATCATCTTTATTCTTCCATTTTGGCTAAAATCCATGGTAAAATACATGTAAATATCTACTAATTCCAACTAATTATCATTCTAACCACAAATGTTAATATTATATATTTAACACTTATTTTACCAAAAAAAGAATAAAAATAAAATTAAAAATAAAAGAAAAGAATTCTGGATATATAAAAAATAAACAAACTGATCCAAACTCCGAGACTAGGTCAATATTGTAATGGTCGATAAAATAGATAAGTAGGGGGAGATAAGGATCTTAAGTTATAAAAGTATTCAGGAAAATAAGACCAAAATTATAATTTATCCATTTATCACATTGTAAATATTTCATATTTTATTCATCGCATATATCCTTTCAAATCAAATCACTCCTTTTATAAAAAATGTTCAATAAAAATGTATATTATTTTATTAAAATATCAGAAAAATATTTCGATAAAAAATAATTAACCAACCGTAATGAACCGTAAAAGCCGTAAAAGGCGACTTCCGCGGTTCATAACTATTTATAGAAAACTCTAAACGGACCAAACTCACTTTTAAAATCTATTTTATACATAATACTATTTATTAAAAACATTAAAAAAATATTCAAGATGTCGGTCTTGGAATGAAGGAGAAAGAGAAGAACTGGTCTAAAACCTGTGAGTTTTGATTGTTTGGACCTGTTGTCTAGATGTACTATATGTAGAAATTTCCCAGGTTTTTAATTAAATAACCGTAAACCAGATTAACTCAATTCTTTTTCCTAAAATCTTATATAATTGTATATAAAATATAAAAATATAACTAAGTTAAAATACCAATAAAACCTGAAGCCTCGAAGCCGCTACCTAAATTTTCCGAACCTCATAACTCGGTCGTATGAACTTCGAATTGGGCAAACTCAGTTCTAAAATCATATTATTAAATTATCTAAAAAATAACACTAGTTTCGCTAAAATCGTATTAATACGAAAAATGCGGTTTTCGGGTTCGTATTAGCATATTGTACAATGTACTTTAGTTTATATTATTTAATATATGTTATTTCTTATGTATTTATATATTTTATAAATATATTCTATTATTAAATTAAATAAAAAGTACTTAGTTATTTAAATTATTAATTTATAAATTTCATAACTAATTTATTAATTTATTTGTATTTTGTATTTTAGGTTTTTACCTATTTAAATTAATTTATAACTCTTTTTGCATGTTCCTCTTTTGTATTTTCCTTGTTTTGTCTTTTTCATTTTTCCTCTCTTGGCCACATGGCAGTCTCTCATTGGCTACCCATCTTCTTTTCCTCCCTCATCTTCTTTCCCTTTTCTTCTTCTTCTTCATCCCGACTAATTCTTCCCCATCAACAACCCATCTTCTTCCCTCTCTATTGCTGCCAACTACCTCCTCAACGCCCGATCGTTGGCCTGCCGTTCGCTCGACAAACCATCGTTGGCCACCGTCTTCCCTGTCAACCTCCATCTCCTCACCTATAAAAGAACCCGTAGACCCCAACCTCTAGATTATTTGCCATTCTTCAATTTCCTCCACCGGCGAGCTCCGAATGAGTGAGGGTTCTTGTGACAGAAGCTCCTCCGCTACCATTGAAGCGAGGTCGAGCGAGGGAGTTCCGGCATAATAATTGACGACGTTACAGCCTTGAGCTCCACCGTGCAGTCTCCTCCTTCCGCCGTGAGTCAAGGCAAGTATCTACGGAGCCCCGTTGAGCTCCATAATAGGTGCATCATCCACCTCCTTCATCTGATCTCCAGGTTAGTTCATCTTCTATCTCTCGCTCTTCCTGTTCATCTTCTGGTAGATCCATCTTTCCTTCCCTTCTCTGCTCGTTTCATATCCTTTGATTTCATGCCAAAATTCGATTCTAATATTCGTTACATTCTCATTTCCTATTGATTTATATTCTATCCTCCATCTTTGTTCATCTCTGGTGAAGTCGCACCAGAGCCCCACATCTTTTACTCCACCTTCGCTCAGAGGCTTCACTCACTTTTCCTTCTTATGTTGTGGTCCAAGCATGCAAGCTCGAGATGAGTTTTAGTTTGTAGGTCATAGGGGACCTGTCGATCATCTGAGCATCAACGCCAGCAACTGCATTTGAATTTGTTCAGCATCATTGAAACATCGCTGGAGTTCAAACTCCTTCGTACGTGAAGGACAAGTTCCTAAGAGATATGTAATTGAGAAGTAATGCTTCATCAGAAAGCTGTTGTCGAGCATCATACGCGAAGCACCTGAGATTCTATACATCACAGCAAGCTTTGGATCCAAAGTTTATACCTGTAACTGCCTGCAATCGCTAGTCATCTTCACGAGAAGCAAATCATCAACGAGGCCCCTCCACTCCTCCGCACGCCCCTAGCGGTGAGCGGCGATGCTCCACCTCCGCCTGGAGCATCCACCGAGAATCATCGTCCGTGGATTTCAAAAGGGGAACCTCCCTTTCAGATTGTATAACAACCCCCTGTAGCCGCTCGAACCGTCGCCTAAAGAAGAGACTCCGCCACTCGTCGACACGATCGGAGTCTTGTAAATCAGAAGAAAAGGGCAAGAACAAGAAGCTCCCTCCATGTCTAAATAGAACCACACAATCATATCGAATCAAGTGGTTCAACGCGTGCCACACGTCAGGCCAAGATTATCCGTACCGCTTAAGCCACCGCTCTAGGATGCACGTGAGCCGCATGTGCCTGGCATAGATATTGTCTGGCAAATATGTAGAAAGAGCCCCCAAAATCTGAGAAATTACCAATAGATCCCTCACAAAAGAGAATACGTGACGGAGCACGTGCTTCTGGAGATTATTGTGCGGAACCCCCTAGTTTTCTGTTCATTTACACACATGCCCTTATATTTCCAAAAAAATACACTAATACCCTACATTGTATATTAAATACCATATATAACATATACCTGATAAATAATATACAAATCATAAAAATATAATAAAATACATAAAATACCATATTTTACACTATATATAGTATAAAATAATATTAAAAAATAGTTTTTAGCATTAAATAAATTACTAAAATGAAAAAAATATAACAAACTTTAAAACCTCATAAAAATATAAAAACCCTTTAAAAATCTTATAAAAATTACTCTTAGTATATTGTACTATATTTTACATAGAAAATAAAAAATAAACTAAAAAGCAAATATTAAAATCAGTAAAAAATACAAAATTCATTAAAACTTGCAAAAATCAAAACTAAATAATTAAAGATCCCCTAAAAAAATACCATTTTAAAGATAATTTCGTATACTTTTCAAGAAAAAATAAAATAAAAACATTTTCATACTGTTTACTAGTTTAAAAATAAGCAATAAAAATCTGTTTTCATTAAAACATCATTTTTCAACATTAAAAACAACTCAAAAATCCATAAAAATTCTAAAAATCCCTTAAAATTCATAAAAAATAAAACCAAATACCAACATAAATATAATAAAATCGAAACCAAATAAAAAATTTACAAAACATTAAAATACCTTAAAAATTCACAAAAAACAATATAAAATTCAATTAAAACAAAATAAAAATTAGGAAACTGTTTAAACCTTAATCTCTATAGTTTTCCCCTAGTTTAAAATAGTTTGCCTCCCTGAGTTCGATACTCCCAAACTTGACTCTATACATCTAGTTTAGGAGTATAAATAAAATAAGAAGATTAATTTGAAATTAATATTTTTTGCAAAATTTACCTGATTAACTCATCAACACTATTCTTCTTTTAGAGTAGTAGATTGGGGCGATTTTTCAAATGGTGTCGTTTCCGAGGAGGCAGTGTTAGGGTCTGTAGACCTAGGTTTAGGGTTTTCTCTGTTCGGCATTCTATTTTCCCAACTTCACGGTTTTTATGTTTCTGATTTGTACAACACAGGTGGAGTAGCGCAAGACAGAACCACAAAACTGAATTTCCTGTAATTTCTTGTAAAAAATTGTCTCGTGGAAAGGGGCCTCGTAAAGGCATCCCGACTTGTATCTCTTTTTCGGGGTCTATTTCACCAGGGTTGTACTCCTGGGGGAGCAGTGCACCCACCGCGGCTTTTTCGCTCGTGATTTTCTCGATGATTTTCTGCAGCTTTCTGAGATAGGTGCTTGTTAGGATTTCTTGTTTCTCCCCTTCTCTACACACTGTAGATTAAATGCTTGCTTAGTTTACGACACCTAGGTGCCTGTATCTAGGACCATACCTAAAAATACAAAAATACGTTAGACGATTTCTCTAAAAATATCCAAAAAAGGTGATAACTGAAAAATTAAAACAGGGACTATTAATTTCTATCTGATCCTAAAACAAAATGTAAGGACTCCACTTGTCTTGGGGAGAGCAACCCCCAAAATTGCATTGCAGATACACTCTCCAGATTCAGTGAGTGAGAGACGACCCATAAGGTAGAGTCAGAGTCTGGGCTTCTTTTAATGTACTACTTAGTTCACACTTTTATTCACCTTATCTTTAGTGGGTACTCTCGGGTGGCCGGAAACGATCTGGGTGTACTTGGCAGTGTGGGGGGTTTAGAGGACACTGCGTAAGGCTCCGCCCTAAAGTAACACGGGTAGCCGAAAACGGTTCGTACTTACTCCTATACTGGGTGAGACTAGGTGATTTCTGGTGAGAACTCGGGACAGTACGATGTAGAAGTTTCGGGCACCTATCTGATCTCGCTAATCTGTGAGGAGATTGTTTGCCAAATAACCCTAAAATTGAAAAGATAAACGACCAAACTCTTATGGTCATCATCAGGGTTGCGTTGGTGAATTCGGGGTTTGCTTTGCATTTGATTACAGTGCGAGTCCAATCTTTTAAGATCTTGATCAACTTAATCAACAAGATAATGGGAAGGAGATCGCTTCGGTCGACTCTGACTGATCCACTCTCTCGCGAACCTACACATTCATCCAGATCTGTCCGGGATGTCTCTGATCCCAAACCAAAATCCACTCGAGTTGCAACTTCCAAGCGTGACTTTAACCCTGGAAAGTCATCATCTTCTCCTACTCATTCTCTATCATCATATCTCCAGCTACAGAAGACCATCAGTAGTTACATATTAATCTGGCAAAGCCTGACTTAGATTCTTTCTCCTTTCCATTAGACATGGATGGTAATGGACCGCAGACCACCTCTGCAGTCATTGATCAAGATGCAATCAACAACGGTCTACTTGCTTCCCTTGAGACAATGCAGAACCAGATTGGGGAGCAAGGTAGACTAATTAATGATGTTAGAGCTTAGCTGACTTATCTGCGAGCCCAACATTACAATCCTGATGTTGAGAACCCAAGAGCTAATCATCCATGACCTGAGGATCAAGAGCAACTAGATGGACCAGAGAGACCTCGACTAGGACCGAACCACACAATGCAACAACTCTACAACCCTGGAGCTACTACGACTCATCATTGGATCACTCTCCCTGTCATTCACGAGAACTTTGAGTTCCGTCGTCGGACAATCCAGCTGCTCCCCAAATTTCACGGGCTTTCTACTGAGGAGCTGCATCTACACCTTCAGGAGTTTGAGTTGATTTGCAGTACAGTGCATGATGCACAAGTTAACGAGGATATGATCAAGTTGATCGCTTTTGCTTTCTCCCTCGTAGATCGAGAAGCCTACTGGATGAAACACCTAGGGAGATATGTTTCGACGTAGGAGGAGCTGAGAACCGCATATCTGAATAAATATTACCCTCTCTATCGAACGAATGCTGCCAGAGCTATGATTAGCAATTTTACCATGATCGGGAACGAGCCATTCCATGAGGCATGGGATCGTTTTCGAGAGCTCATTAATTGGTGTCCCCATCACGAACTTTAAAAACCAACTCTTGTACAAAGTTTCTTCAGTGGGCTGACACTAGAGTTACTGGAACTGGTGAATGTAGCTTGTGGTGGATCTTATTTTTCAATGCACGAAGATCGAGTCTGGGACATTTATGAGAAAATAGTAAAGAATTATACAATGATGTCCCAGACTCGAGTTTACAATCAAACAAAGCCACATACTTACCACCAGCATTCTCGAGTGGCATACATTGAAGGGAATCTATCTTCTGCTGTTTCGATTCCAATTGAGTTCCCATTAACTGATATGGGTATAATTTGTCAGAAGTTGGGCCGTATGGAAATAATCGAGAAGAAGTGCCATAACTTAGATAAGCTCGATAAGATTAACGAGCTTGAGAGATGCCTGAGTGATCTAAAGACACAGATTATGTGCCTTCAAGAGTTACAAGTAGACCCTAATAAGTCTTCGAGATCATAGGCTGATTCAGGACACTGAGACCAAGGCATACTTCCGAGGCCTCTAGTACAACACATTTATCATGTGCATTCTGAGTTGACACATCAACCCTCGGCATACCCGCAACTCTAGTAGGCACCTTCATCAGACACTCAGATGGTGGTGTATCAGAGCGATCAGCCTTTGGCATCCATGCCCCCAACATACTCTAAGATGCATGAGCCATTGACTGAGGTTAATGGGATATGGTACAACCAACCACAGTAACCAGGGATCCGTCGCGATCACCCTGGTTTCCGTTGGTCTACAGGAGGTACCTCTTCCCAACCACCATCGTAGGCACCGATGGGGCAGAATAGAGAGCAGCAGCATTCTGATCCTTGTCAATATCAACAACCTTAGTGGAGACAGAACACATACCAACCTCGGTATCAATAGCATTATCCTCCACAACAACAACCAGCTCAACAACAGCCTCAGTATCACCTAGGCGACTCATCTGGGTCTTGGAAGGATATGGTTAGATCCTCAAGTGCATCATGGAAGCGTAAGCATCGTATCGAATATGACGAGGAGCGACTAGTCGCACTAGTAGCTTGTTGCAGCGGAATTTAAAAAATTTTCTCACGACGAAACCACATGATCCAAGAACACTTCTCAGATCATTTCGTCTAAACCACAAACATGTAATAGGATTACCTCTTGAAGCGTGGTTGCGATCAAGTCTCTAAACGAAGAGACCTCCTGTCTCAAGTCCGATCCGACGGAGGAGATGCTTGCGAGCGTGGGGATGAACCGTGTGCTTCTCGCAATCCATGTTGATGATCCAAGCGGCGGATCTCCTGATCTCGACACACGAGATCCGATGTCTTCTTCACGAGCGAGGCGCACCGAAGGAGACGGAGATCCACGAGCAGACGAACGGGCAGCATAACGACGATGCTGCGGCGATGGAGAACCTCTCTAGGTCATCCATGGTGGACGGCCACATGAGAGGGAGAGAGAGAGGGCTGTCGAGTAGAGAGAAAAGAGAGAGATGCTTCTCAAGCATTGTGTGTAAAATAGAGAGCATGGTATGCCTCTCTATTTATAGGGTTTTGGGATCCATGGATCTCAATCCATGTGACATATAAAATCAATGGATGATATTGATTTATGTTAATCCAATGGTCAAGATTATTGTTGGTAAAAACCAACAACTTGTGATTTAATTTTGATAAAATATATTTGATAAATCAAATAAATATTAATACCAAATTAAATCAATCAAATAAGGAGAGAAAATACAAAGGAGATCAACCTTCCCCTTTAGAGGGCAATCTCATGGATTCCCATGAGATTGCACATCTCCTTGATTTTCTCTCTACTTATTTTCCAACAACTATTTGTTGGGATTTTTATTCACCAAAATAATTCTCAATTAAATTTGGGAATATTGCAATCTTGACATTGGAATATTGTGAATCATATTCACAACCCAAAACAACATGTAATTTACATTTTCAATTAATTAGACAATTTGTATCCAATACACATTAATAATTAATCTACTAATATAAATTATATTTAACTCTCTCAAATACATTATAAATCACATTTATAATATATTATGAATAATTGGATATTACCATCCATATTATTCTTATCCATAATAATTAAATCACATTTAATTATATTGGATAACTTATTCTCATGTGCTCAAATAATATGAATCACATTCACATTATTTACATCTTTGATAATAAAATCACATTTAATTATCTAAGATAACTCCCCTAATAATATGAATCAAATTCATATTATTTATGATAATTAAACCACATTTAATTATCCATTATCTCAATGCTCGGATACATATATCAACAATAGAATTATCCATGGACACTTTCAAGGATAATGCGCTTTCTCCGCGAATACTTGGAGATAAGGACAGGGCGATTGTATTGTTCCACGTATAGTGACATGGATATTGAGATCACATCTCAAATCCAGATCTCGGGCCTCCCATAGATGCTTGATTAAATCAAGACCGTAAATCTAATCTTCTCATTGAATCTGAATCACATTCAGATCAATGTCCAACATTTGGACTAAGATCAGATTACTTCTCTACTGAGAGGAGTCACTAAAATCCAAACCCGTTTCATCACTCCCTAGGAATGGAAGTGTCATGGTTATACAATCGTTTATGATCACATCACCCTCAGGTATTCCTAATACCTGTACATCCTGCATACTGGAAGACTTAGAATAAACTCGAAGTATTAGATCAACTTTATACTGTCTACTTCAGGGTTTTATCAGTAAGTTTCTCATTCGATCATTGGGAGTCGGTATCGATCATATACTTTCCAAAAGCATATATCATACCTAGGTCTTGATCATATACTTTCCAAAAGTATATATCAAACCTACAAATTCAGTCAAGCTTCCAAAGCGAGACGACCATGCGCATGGAATTAGATTCTTCCCAATATCTCATGAGTGGGCTCATGTCTTCCGGTTCAGTAACTGAACCTGTATGATCCCTTTGAGAGATCGTATCACTCATATGCCCTTATATGCACACCAGCGTGCCAGCGTATAGACCTTGATTAGGTCATCAACCTATTGGTCTGCCAAATGTACATACTCAGACATATAGTAAAACATCTGTCTCCGGTCAGAGGATGTGTGCCTGTATCGTGACAGCATACGATATAGGACTTTTGTTATCTCGATCTCGTTAAGTCAACTCTTTGACCTAACTAATCTGACACCTCTGAATCTCTATTCCTATGCAGAGGACCTGCATCAAGAGGTCAGTCAAATATCAGCCTAAATGAGATAGGATTGCCATTTCCTACTCAGGCTGGAGATCATCTCTTAACAATCAATTGACGGTGCTTGATGAGTCCTCAATCTAACTCATTAACCTTAATTGTACTAAGGGACCTATTATGCAAATTATGTACTCTTTATTTCAGATTAAGGAGTGAATTGCAATAACATTTATTGCATAATGGCTCGCCATGGGCTCGCATGTCCAACAATCTCCCACTAGCCCAAAGAGCCATTAATGGGCTAATCATTTAAACCCACACTCATGTGACAATCATAGGCTATTAGAAAATAGCTAGGTAAGCTGATCAGTCACTCCGTTCCCAAGAGACTACGCTAAGTCCTTTTATGGCACTTGCATATCTCCTAGTAACAGTGCTCGCATCCAATGCGAATGTTGCATCTTATGCAACAGATACTCAATTTTTGTCGGTTATAGTGTCCTTGACACTACATCTTATTAATTATCATAACCAGTATTCCAATAATCCTTATTAGTATACCTTCAATCCTGGAGATTTCTATCTCCTAAGGTATCTCTAGTTAAGACCCTTATAGATCACTATCTACAAGATCTTAAACTTTTGAAGATAAGACTTTGAGATCACTATCTCTAAATTTTATCATCTTTGAAGATATTATTATTACTGCAATCAAGTGTTTTATCTCCATAGCAGGATTAGTAACAGTTTACTACTCCCACTGCATGGCAGACATCTGGCTCTTGTACACATCTAGCATATACCCAGCTTCTCATAACTGATGCACAAGTGCAAGCAATTCTAGCATTCACTTCCTCAACTCTTTAAGGTGATATCCCTTTAGACAGGTCACTACCACATCTTAAGGGAAGGAAGTCTTTCTTGGAATTTTTCCAAAAAATGGAATAAGTCCAAAGTGTACTACTAATACGACAGTCCCAATACCCTCTTTTCTTTGCTTCTGAACGACTTCAGAATTAAGATCTAAGAGTTATCCTTGAAATCGTATCTCAAGGTGTGGAACAACCAAATTATAAAACACTTATTATTTATTCTTATATCATTCTAAATGATTAGAACAATATCTACATTTAGCACGATGAACACAATGACACTCCCACTAAGCTTCACGTGGTTCATCAGGATTTTATCTGAAATCACAACATTTATAATTTCATCAAATCTTATGTTCCAACTACAAGAAACTTATTGGAGTCCAAAGATGGAGTTCTTTAGCTAGCACATCTTGCTTTCCTCAATCTTGAAGCCCTGGGGCTACTTCATATGAATATCCTCAGAGAGGTATTCATAGAGGAATGCAATCTTGACTCACATCATGAAGATGTCATAGTCAAGTTGTGTAGCTACAGTTAGCAGTATTCTGATGGGTTAAAGCAAGGTCACTGGAGAGCAAGTCTCATAGCAAGCGATGTCTTCTCTTCGGTGTGTAGCTCATAGCTACGAACCGTGCTTTGAAGGTCTCTACCTTCTCATCAGGTTCCCTCTTTCTCTTGAAGATCCATTTACACCTTAATGGGTCGGACCCATATAGGTGGATCCTCAAGGGTCCATATACAACACTTGTATATGAAGTCTTCATTAGACTTTTATTGCTAACATCCATCTTTCCATGTCATGATCCTATGGAGCTTCATCACATGAAGTCTGATTATTTTTTCATGGAATACATCCTCAAACTCATTTGAAGAGGTATTAGTGTTTCATCTTTAATTGTCCTTTTAGTTTCCAATTCCAGGAGCCTCATTATCTTCTCAAGATTAAATGAGTTCCTTCACTTCATTTTATCTCGATTCTTAAGAGAGTCATCATCTAAGAATCATATTCTCAGAGATGAGATCCTTTAAGAATCTCAAGGTCAAAAAGTAGGTATACAATACCATCCTTTATTTTCCTAATGAAGTAGTACTCTCTAGTGCTAGATTCCAGCTTACATGCATGGAACCTTAATAAGTATATAATGCAGTCTCTACTACATATATATACCTTGGAAACTAAGAGATAATTATGCTAGAATTAATCATTGATTAAATCATGTCACACATGATCAATTGTATCTCCCTATAACTCTATTGAGTTAAGGTTCATTAGGAGGGTTGAGATAAAAATGATATTCATATCTCCATAAAGTATTTCTTGAATTCATCTAATAGGTACAGGCTACCTTGGTTAAATCAAATTCATTTCATCTTCCTTCAAACTTTGATTCTAAACCAAAATTGCGAAATCTTTGAACATTTCAAAGTTTTCTAAGTGAAGAGAAGAAATTTCGTATCACACATAATCACTAATAGATATCACATATCCATAATGTTTATTCTGATATAGATGATTCACATACATCAATATGTATGAGATCTTGAATACCTTAACATCTTACACCTTTCCCAAGGAAGGGTGTATTGGACATTTTACTTTGAATACAGTATACACAAGTATGTAAGATTTGAACATTTAGACAATCTAAAGGTTCATCTCTTATCAGTCTATTGATCACATCAATAGACATATGTCCAAAACATGATGCCAGATCATTATCAAATGATCTTCATCCTCCTATTGATCTTTAAAGATTTAATTTTCAATATTAGAAATCTTAATGAACCATTCATCAATTTTCTAATTTAGTGGAGTCCACTAGATTTTAGATTACTATCTGAAATATCTCCATCATAACTCTTTATGATAGATTTAATACAGAATTCATGTTTATATCCAACAATTAGAAATAAACAATGAGTGTATTCTAATATCTAGGTCATATAGACATTCTCTAAGACTAAGGGCTCCCACTGAAAATACGAAGTCTATTGATCTCATGGAATTTGTTGCAACAATTGCATCAATTTCAACATGGATGACCAATAAACCTTAAGATCAAATTTCTAATATTCTAATACATATGCAACCAATTGCAAGTGTCATTAGAAGATTGAGATACAATTATTAGACTTTACCTTATCAAATAAGTAAGTCAATTTCAATGATTATATCTAGGTTATTCTGATGTGTTATCTGATTCCTTCTCTAAGGATTCTAGATAGATTTGATAGTCATACTATCAACACATCAACTTATTGCAGTATTGGCATTCATCCAACTCTTTGGATGGAAGTCACAGAAGTACAATCAACTCTTTGACTATACTTCTTACTTGGGTCCAACCCATGCTTCCACTGCGCTCCCTTCATCTCTAAACAACCATTTCTTATGACTAAGGACCTCTTATGTTAAATTCAAAAGAATTTAATGTAAGAGCATTTCGACATTTATACATGCTTCACCCAATTCATACAATATGAATATTATGAAGCTTCATGAATGACTAGAGTATAGACAGTAGAATGATGACACTCATCAACTACATCCATCTAAACTCTTAAAGTTCAGTAGGTACTCAAACAATTTGAATACATCATCTCTTATAGAGCCACCATTCTGCATGATGCAGAGAACCACATCATTCATGATTAAATGTTGAGAGCACATATGTATGCCAGAACATCTTCTTAGAATTTTATAAGGATTATTTGATAATTACGATCATTATCGACATGTCACTTCAAAAGTACATTCGATAAGATCAAGACTTATAGAGACATACAAACCCTACGGTTTTAGTCCTATTGTCTTATTTAATCATCATTCTTCATTATTATGAGGAAACTTGCACATTGCAACCACATACATTATATGTCCAATTGCAACCATAATATCTGGATCAAGGGTCCAATCCATGATATTTACTGGTTATTATTGAGTATAACATTGAGTAGGATTAATGAAGGATTATCTGAAATAAGAAATTTGTATAAACATATAAATATATAATTTCACTTTGATTTAGGAATTTTCATATCAAAGTTGTCTTGCCTTGTCAACACTGAAAGGTCATTCCCTTAATCACTTTCAATGTAAGAGATATACTTACCATCATATCTCAGCAAGATCTGGGATCTCCTTCCTTATCTTTGTTACATCCCAATAATATGAGAAACTGCAACTCGGATAAAAAGAAGCGGGAACACATTCCGCCTTGCAAGTCCAACTTGCATCTCCCAATTCGGTCTTTAACACCCAGGCCCACCACCCCTAAGGTGATGTTGACCCGTCACTAATTGAACCAACCGTCAACAGGAATAGAACTCGTTATGCGCAATCCAATATCGCCCCAATAATATGAGGATCCGATATTGGGGTCACTACGCATACGGCCTTACTCTTTCGAGAAGCAAAGAGCCCGATCCAGATGCGCTTGCATATAGGAGCTGTCACTTCGGACAGGCGTCTCCTATATACAATCCCTGGCGACGGAACCCTTCGCCTTGACGGGAGACCATGGATGTCACTTATGTGATCCTCCACCTCTTATTCAAATTTAATTAATTACTATGAATCACATTCATATAATTAATTCTTCCAAGGGAATTATTAACTCCAATCATATTAGAGTATTTTAGTTGGACATAATTAACTTAATCATATTAAATTAATTATCAATCCAATTCAATCAATCAAACTTGATTGTCTTACTTGAATATATATGGTATTATTCTCAAAGTACGTATTAATTCGTATTTTAATAATTAGAAAAATACATCTTAATCCCTCGGACATTATCCCGGCCCTACCCGCTGTCATGGCCAGTACCGGCGGGAGTGGGACGGACCGCATACGTTGCAACCCGCTACCCCAGCGATCCCCGACTAGACACCATATCCGCCTTGGGAAAGGATAATGCCAAATTGATTAATTTGTACTTGAGATGATTATCGGTTTTTCAACTGAAATTATACCATATAGTAATCAAAACAATTTTGATTATAAGGAAATTTGCTAGACAAATTCCCAATCCTATTCAAGCAAGGAGTTTGATGATTGTGATTCCAATTATGATTTAGATCAAATCTAATAAATTAATTGATTGGGGCCAAGTCAATTAAGGAAATAATCATATTCTAATATTTCTCAAATATTTTTCATAATTATTTCATTAAATTAACAATTAATTTCACTAATTGACAATCACATGGTTCTTGATTAGGAAAGTAATTTCAGCAGTGACCCCTACTTACTAAAATTAGCATATCTCAATCAATTTAGATCCAAATTAAGCAAAGTAAGTTTCAATAGTTTGCTAACTTGATTTACAACAGAATCTATGTGTTTTTCACGTATTTCGAGGCATCTCTAAACAGTAATTAACTTCTTAATTACGTTAAGATTCGCAGTTCCCGTAACAGTGAATACATGTTCATTAAAACTACCATATCTAGAGCATACGAAATCCGATTTACGCAAACTCAGATCCTATGGTTTCCTTATTTAATGGGGAACAAAATCCAAGTATTTAATTCGTGTTTAAACAATTTAAACAGTGCCGAATTTATTTACTAAACAGCTCTGCGAAATCAAATGCGATGAAAATTTCGCGACCTTAACGAACCCAAGTCGTCCTCGGTTAGCGAATCATATTCGAAACCGTCGACCTAAGGCTCTGATATCACTGGAAGGATATGGTTAGATACTCAAGCGCATCACGGAAGCGTAAACATCGTATCGAATATGACGAGGAGCGACTAGTCGCACTAGTTGCTCGTTGCAGCGGAATTTAAAAAATTTTCTCACGACGAAACCACATGATCCAAGAACACTTCTCGGATCGTTTCTTCTAAACCACAAACAAGTAATAGGATTACCTCTTGAAGCGTGGTTGCGATCGAGTCTCTAAACGAAGAGACTTCCTGTCTCAAGTCCGATCCGATGGAGGAGACGCTTGCGAGCGTGGGGATGAACCGCGTGCTTCTCGCAATCCATGTTGATGATCCAAGCGGCGGATCTCCTGATCTCGACACACGAGATCCGACGTCTTCTTCACGAGCGAGGTGCACCGAAGGAGACGGAGATCCACGAGCAGACGAACGGGCAGCTTAACGACGATGCCGCGGCGATGGAGAACCTCTCTAGGTCATCCATGGTGGACGACCACATGAGAGGGAGAGAGAGAGGGCTGTCGAGTAGAGAGAAAAGAGAGAGAGATGCTTCTCAAGCATTGTGTGTAAAATAGAGAGCATGGTATGCCTCTCTATTTATAGGGTTTTGGGATCCATGGATCTCAATCCATGTGACATATAAAATCAATGGATGAGATTGATTATGTTAATCCAATGGTAAAGATTATTGTTGGTAAAAACCAACAACTTGTGATTTAATTTTGATAAAATATATTTGATAAATCAAATAAATATTAATACCAAATTAAATCAATCAAATAAGGAGAGAAAATACAAAGGAGATCAACCTTCCCCTTTAGAGGGCAATCTCATGGATTCCCATGAGATTGCACATCTCCTTGATTTTCTCTCTACTTATTTTCCAACAACTATTTGTTGGGATTTTTATTCACCAAAATAATTCTCAATTAAATTTGGGAATATTGCAATCTTGACATTGGAATATTGTGAATCATATTCACAACCCAAAACAACATGTAATTTACATTTTCAATTAATTAGACAATTTGTATCCAATATACATTAATAATTAATCTACTAATATAAATTATATTTAACTCTCTCTAATACATTATAAATCTCATTTATAATATATTATGAATAATTGGATATTACCATCCATATTATTCTTATCCATAATAATTAAATCACATTTAATTATATTGGATAACTTATTCTCATGTGCTCAAATAATATGAATCACATTCACATTATTTACATCTTTGATAATAAAATCACATTTAATTATCTAAGATAACTCCCCTTATAATATGAATCAAATTCATATTATTTATGATAATTAAACCACATTTAATTATCCATTATCTCAATGCTCGGATACATATATCAACAATAGAATTATCCATGGACACTTTCAAGGATAATGCGCTTTCTCCGCGAATACTTGGAGATAAGGACAGGGCGATTGTATTGTTCCACGTATAGTGACATGGATATTGAGATCACATCTCAAATCCAGATCTCGGGCCTCCCATAGATGCTTGATTAAATCAAGACCGTAAATCTAATCTTCTCATTGAATCTGAATCACATTCAGATCAATGTCCAACATTTGGACTAAGATCAGATTACTTCTCTACTGAGAGGAGTCACTAAAATCCAAACCCGTTTCATCACTCCCTAGGAATGGAAGCGTCATGGTTATACAATCGTTTATGATCACATCACCCTCAGGTATTCCTAATACCTGTACATCCTGCATACTGGAAGACTTAGAATAAACCCGAAGTATTAGATCAACTTTATACTGTCTACTTCAGGGTTTTATCAGTATGTTTCTCATTCGACCAATGGGAGTCGGTATCGATCATATACTTTCCAAAAGCATATATCATACCTAGGTCTTGATCATATACTTTCCAAAAGTATATATCAAACCTACAAATTCAGTCAAGCTTCCAAAGCGAGACGACCATGCGCATGGAATTAGATTCTTCCCAATATCTCATGAGTGGGCTCATGTCTTCCAGTTCAGTAACTGAACCTGTATGATGCCTTTGAGAGATCGTATTACTCATATTCCCTTATATGCACACCAGCGCGCCGGTGTATAGACCTTAATTAGGTCTAACCTATTGGTCTGCCAAATGTACATACTCAGACATATAGTAACACATCTGTCTCCGGTCAGAGGATGTGTGCCTGTATCGTGACAGCATACGATATAGGACTTTGGTTATCTCGATCTCGTTAAGTCAACTCTTTGACCTAACTAATCTGACACCTCCGAATCTCTATTCCTATGCAGAGGACCTGCATTAAGAGGTCAGTCAAATATCAGCCTAAATGAGATAGGATTGCCATTTCCTACTCAGGCTGGAGATCATCTCTTAACAATCAATTGACGGTGCTTGATGAGTCCTCAATCTAACTCATTAGATATTCATCCAAGCACCAGCCTCTATGATTCAATAATTGAATCAACAGCTGTATGATCATTAAGATGGCCATGGTACATAACCCTAATTGTACTAAGGGACCTATTTTGCAAATTATGAACTCTTTATTTCAGATTAAGGAGTGAATTGCAATAACATTTATTGCATAATGGCTCGCCGTGGGCTCGCATGTCCAACAGGTCTCATGGACCTTTCCATGATAACCCAGCATTAGAGTACCTCGCCAACCTGATCACTAATCAACAAGCATCTTTTAGGTGAAATGGATGAATTTAAAACCCATATCATGGATCTGGTCAAAGGGAAGTCCACCTTACCTGCCCATATAGAGCCAAATTTGAATAATTTGAATCGGAAATCAAAGCAAGTAGATTTGATAGAGCCCACCCTCCAATCACAGGTATTTTCTGACGACTATCTTTTCTATGATAATAGTGATTTCATTTCTCTTAGGAACAACATGATGCGAGTAGGCGGAGACTCTACTTGGCTCGAGGAGGACACTCTGGATAACACAAGCGAGCCTATAGAAGACATTGATGGCGGTACTAAAGCTATATCCTTTGTCGATGTAGACGGTGGTGCTAAAGCCACCAAGTCTATAGAGCAGCCAGAGCCAAATGCCAATGTAGCTGCTTTACCTTTCTTTGTATCCAACGATGATGAGAGAAACATCCAAAAAAATGTACGAAAGAGAAGAATTTGAAAAAGAAATAAAAAACAGTTCATCAATCTTCCTCGCTTTCTCTGTCTCATAACTAAAAGAAAGCAAGTCCCAATTTTTCAAAAACATTTCTTTCTACTTCTCTTGATCCTCCGATTGTACATACTAACCAGGAGGATGTATAGATTCCTTTTCCCAAAGCTCTCTGCTTAGGAAAAGGCGTTAAAAAAGAAAACACCAAAAAGATCCAAATGAATGATCTAACAAAAGAGATGCTCGATAAGTTTATAATCCAACTCACTATATCAGAAGCCTTGGCACATATTCCTCTTCTTCAGAAAGGACTTAAAGAATGAACCACAGTCCACAGGAAGAAGAGGCAGCGCAATAAATGTTCAGCGATCCATGTGCTGACCAAGGAAACCTGTCATGCTATTCGAAATCGACTCCCAGCCAAGAGATCAGATTCAGATGTGTCGTATGTCAGATGCGAGATCCTCGATCAGACTTTTGATCAGACTCTATTAGATAACATATCTTCTATTAATCTCCTTCCTACTTCCTTACTCGATAAGTTTGAGTTTGAGCCTCTTCGACCAAGATAAACGGTCTT
Source organism: Ottelia alismoides (assembly GCA_037367405.1). Lineage (NCBI taxonomy): Eukaryota > Viridiplantae > Streptophyta > Magnoliopsida > Alismatales > Hydrocharitaceae > Ottelia > Ottelia alismoides. The sequence goes on along the minus strand of JAZKJV010002446.1, from coordinate 272,247 downwards.
GCAGTTTGCTGATAGATCGGTTAAGAGGCCTAAGGTTTAATCGAAGATGTTATCGTCACCATTCGGGATTTGCAATTCCCTGTGGACTTTATTGTGTTGGACTTGGCAGTCCCTGAATGCGTGACTGATACCCCGATCATACTAGGACAACCTTTTCTGGCAACAACGAAGGCCATTTCCAACTATGGTACCAGGAAGGTGTACTTTCATGTCTAGGGCAATAGTATACATATAGAGACAATCTAAGACTAGAATTCTAGATCAGCTGAATCAGAGCGAGGATCTGATGACGAACCTGATAGTCATAAGGATTGTGACTTTGAACAAACCGATGATGAGGCCGTCTGGGCCGAACCTAGCACCCAATCTTTCATCACACCTTTAGTCGAAGCCGAGATTCAGATATCCGAGGATGGGAGATTGGAGAGCACAATCCTAAAGCCTAATAGTGAGAATCTTGATGGGGACGAGTCTGATACCTTTTCATATCATTCAGACATTATATATCCCTCTGAGTTAGAAGTGAGTTATCAGAACTGTCAGTCACCTGCAGATCATTCAGATTCCAAAGATGTTGATTGGCATTATTTCCCCGAATTTCTATCACTTCAGACTTCATCAACAGAGCTTACAACCAGCTTGGAGACCGAATCTAATAAGAATATCCAGCAATCTCCAGACCTTTCTGAGTCAGAACAGGCTGAGCTTACGCATATCGATCTAGCAAGCTATACCCAGGCCCTAATCGAACCCGCTCTTCCTGTTCCTTCTTCCCCTAAGCTTAAATCGTTGCCTCAAAGCATGAAATACAGTTTCCTTACCGACGAATCTAAAATGTTTCTGGTTATCATATATTCCAATCTGAATGAAGATCAGGAATCTTATCTGAGGGCGATTCTTAAAAATAACCGCAAGGCAATCGGGTAGTCAGTAGCTGATCTCCATGAGATTAGTCCAGCTCTGTTCTCCCACCATATCTTTCTCGAGGATGATGCCAAACCATCTTGTGAGTTTCAGTGTAGGCTGAACCCGAATCTTTGAGAGGTGGTTTTGAAGGAAATATCGAAGTGGTGGAGCGTCGATTTTATCTATTCCATATCCTACTTGAAATGGGTAAGTTCTTTGCATGTGGTACCTACGAATATGGGTATCACTACAGTAATCAATGAGGACAGAGAGGAGATCGCTACCCGAGTACCGACTTCTCGTGCGTCTGTGTGGACTACAGACGTTTGAATCAAGTGACCAAGAAGGATGACTTCCCGCTATCGTTCATTGATCAGATCATCAAACGGTTAGCCAAGAAAAGCCATTATTGCTTTCTTGACGGGTACTCGGGATATAATCATGTGGTCATTGCTCCGGAAGAACAAGAAAAGACGACATTCACATGTCCGTTCGGAATGTATGCTTTCAAACGGATGCCCTTTGGAATATGTAATGCTCCGACTACATTCCAGAGGTGCATGCTTTCGATATTCATGGGCGTGGTGGGAGATATCTTGGAGGTATTCATGGATGATTTCTCAGTCGATGACAATGATTTTGATTCTTGCCTTTCTAGCCTAGACCGCGTGCTTCAGAGGTGCACGGAGGTTAACCTCATACTTTCTTGGAGAAGAGTCATTTTATAATGAATCAGGTGTCAGTCCTTGGTCGCATCACCTCCAACCTAGGCATGGAGGTGGATCTGGCCAAGGTGGATATCATAAAGAAACACAATCCACTGTCCAATCTGAAGCAGCTATGGTCTTTCCTCGGGCATGCCGGTTTTTACGACCTTTCATACAAGACTTCAACAAAATTGCCTGACCGTTATTTGAACTTCTTGCTAAAGACATCGACTTTATCGTCGATGATAAGTGTCTTTCGATGTTTGAAAATCTCAAGAATATGGTTGTAGAGGCTTCTGTCCTTCAGCTACGCGATTGGTCTCTCCCATTCGAGATCATGACAGACGCCTCTGATTTTACCGCTGGGGCTTTGTTGGGATAGAGGAGGGATGACGTTCCATTTGCCATACACTACGCTAGTAAGACTTTGGATTCTGTGTAGCGGAATTACACGATTACAGAGAAAGAGATTCTAGTCGTAGTATTTGACTAAGACAAATTTAGATCCCACATCATAGGATCGAAGATCACAATCTTCATTGATCACACCGCCATCAAGTATGTAATGGACAAGAAGGATGCGAAGCCGCGTCTGACCAGATGGATCCTTCTACTCCAAGAGTTCGACATCGAAATCAAGGATAAGCCCAGAGTAAGAATGTGGTGGCAGATCACCTCTCCGACTAGAAACACTCGAGACTTCTAATTTTGATACACCAATCACCAAGACCTTCCCCGACGAGGCGATTCTTGCTGTCGCTTTGCTGCCATGGTATGCTGACATTGTGAACTTTCTTGTTGCTAAGAAAGTCCCACAAGATTGGTTCAGACAGAGACTTGATACTTTTCTCGTGAAAGCCAAGTCTTACCATTGGGAGGATTCAATCCTTTATCATGAAGGGGTAGATTCTGTCTGGCGTCGGTGTATTCCTCAAGAGGAATACCAGAGTGTCCTCATGTACTGTCATCGATTAGAAGCTGGAGGACACCATTCAAGGAAGTGGAAAACACAGAAGGTGCTCCAATCAAGCCATTGGTGGCCTACAATCTTTGCGGATGTCCACACATTCATAAAAAGATGTACTGACTGCCATAAAATGGACAGTTTTGGACATAGAGACATGATGCCTATGCAGCCGATTCTCTTCTATGAAGTGTTTGATGCATGGGGTATCGACTTTATGAGCCCGTTTCCTTAAAGTCAGGGGTTCGAGTATATCCTTCTCACTGTGGATTATATGAGTCGTTGGATAGAGGTTATTCCTGCCTGAGCCGATGATGCGAACATAATTTGCAAGTTCCTTAGAAAGCATATCAGTACGCAGTTTGGGGTCCCTCGTGTTCTGATCTCAGACGGGGGTAGCCACTTCATCAACTATAAGGTAAGAGCACTTGCTAGAAAGCTCGATATAGACCATCGGGATGCTACTCCATATCATCCTCAGGCAAATGGCCTAGTCGAAGTCTCGAATTGATGAAGACGATTTGCAGAAGGTTGTTCACCTAGACCGAAAGGATTGGTCGCAGCTTTTGGACTCGGTTCTTTGGGCCTATAGAACATCCTTCAAAACTCCATGGGGTACATCTCCCTTTCAGCTCGTTTATGGCAAGCCATGCCACTTACCTATTGAGATAAAGCACAAATCCTTGTGGGCAGTGAAAGAGGTGATCTTTGGTCTGCATGATTTGGTAGATCAGAGGCAGATTGAACTGGTACCCCTGGAAGAGTTACGTGACGAAGCCTTCACGAGTAGCCTTCATTATAAAGAGCGGATGGAAGAGTGGCATGATTCTGACATCAGCCACAAGCTGTTTGAGTCGAATCAGAAAGTATGGCTATTCGATGCAAGATTAAAGCTATTTCCAGGGAAACTCCATGGCAAGTGGAAAGGCCCCTATCTTGTGCGAAAGGTGTATGACAATTGTAGCATCGATATATCTGAGTTATCATATGATTCCCCCTTTCGGGTCAACGGTCAGCGGTTGAAACCCTTCTCGATCATGAACCACAGACCGTTGAAGTTGCCCCGACTATTTTGTATGAGATGATCTTTTCACTCTTAAACTTTGCATGTCATACCTAATTTTTCAGATATCCCGTATATACTCTTGATTTTATTCTTTCCTCCTTCTGTTTGTCTTACACCCTTAGGTTCATCTAGAATGTTGCTATACTTAGGATGTGCTTTATTCTAAGTATGGGGGGGGGAGGTGTAGATACCGTGTTGTTCATTCATCCTATTCGATTACCCCTGTTGTTGCTATATTTAGGGTGTGCTTTACGCTAAGTATGGGGGGGAGAGGAGTAATATCGCTCATTTCCTCTTTTGATTGTTTTCAGTTTTTGTATCATCTGCTCCCTTGCTTGTCCCTCACCTTTTGATTTTTGTCTCTATACTTAGGGATATTTTACCCTAAGTATAGGGGGGACAAGCAGAGACATTGAGTTTGTACATTCTCTTGACCTCGATCATCTTCGGTTTCGAGTATGCTATCCTTAAGATTACTTGATGATCGACTTCTATTCATTCATTATTCTTTGAGTCATTGTAGTATAGGATTCTTTACATCGATCTATAGTTAGCCCGAGTTATGTCTTCCTTTACCGCTTCATTAGTCACTATGAGGATATAGTTCACTCTAAGTATATGGGGGTGTCTTATATATATATGTATATATATGCTATATATACTTTAGAAGACATAACTCATATTTTATTATACTTTTAATAATATTTCTCTCTAAAAATATGTGTGTATATTTTGGGTTTTTAGAAGCTGCAAGAAAACTGTAAATATGACTTATTAAAAAATAGATGAAAATTTTGTATATAAAAATGTTGTAAAATACTCTGATAAAATCCTTAAAAATTGAAAATAAAATTCTTGTAAAATCTTGTATAAAAGCCGTATAACATGTATATAAAATGTGCATAAGATCCTTTGTAAAATATACAAAAATCCATGTAAAATTGGTGTAAATTTTATTAATTCACTAACTCTTTCAAAAAGACCTCTAAAAAATGAAAAGTTTTAAAATTCAATAAAAATTTGCAAAAGTCTTTAAAAATCACATAAAATACTTAATCCGAAAAATATACCTCATAAAAAATTTGTTGCATTCATTAGCATTTTTCAGAACAAGTTTGATTCTTGAAACGAATAGATCTAAGTTCGAGAGATAGAGCTTGGTTTAGGCCTTAATCCACTTAGTTATAAAGGGACTTTATTAGGAACTGGAATTGAGACTCTTGAGGTCCTTTAGACTTAATTCTTTGGGTTCCATGAGACCATGTTCGGAATTCAACTTGATAGTGCCGAAGTAGGACAACTGGTGTCATCCGTTTAACTGTTGTCCATTTGAATCAATTTTGAACTCATGCACTCTGCACTTAGCTCGACCTGTATGGGGCTACGAAGAGAAATACATTTCGGTGGTGCGTTTCCATCCTTATCTGGCGGTGATGATGTCCTAAGACGGGAGAGATCGGGGTTGAAATAAATCTTCAGTGAGGGAAGGATTTACTGGCACAATTTTATTACAAGACCCCAAAAAATGGGTGGAATGAAAGATGCTACATCCGTTGGGGAATAAAAGACCTATGCAGTGCAACAATTATCTTTACCAAAATGAAACCGAATACATCAAATACCAAAAATGACCACAATGGTCTGAGCTTCAAAAAAGCCTGCATATCTTAGTGGAGATTTGGCTAAACTGGCTAGGCTTCACAGGAGAGGTGATTACACTGATCACACTCTAATTCTATTCTTCTTCTTCTATCTTCTCCCTTTACTCGATTGTGTACACAACACGACCTGACCTTAGAAGGAAATGCCTCCCTCCTCGAGAATTGAGCTGCTGGGTAAGGGCCCAATGGGAGTGTGATACTGGGGTGGGCGGTTTCTTCGCTTCTCTAAGAAGGAAGAACTAAAACCTTTCACACACAGTCAAGTTGCTTTCAAAGCTGAAAAGTTTGCGTGATGGATGGGTGGATCTGACATGGCTGTTAGGGTGAATCTTGATAAGGATTTGTGGAACTTGAGCGTTGTCGAGGTTTAAATCCTAATTTTAATAGATTCCCAACACATTAATAATCCAAAAGTCTGAATCCAAGCTCTAGATTTTGGATAAAGTGAGATTCGATTTAAAGAAACAATCATATTCTAAGTTCTTTTATTTTCCTTTTCCTTTTTCTTTTTGTTTGCACTTATTTATAGAATAAGTGTTTACTAAGGGACTAGCAAAGGTAAAATATAGAGGAATGATGAATCCATGATTCATCGCCTTTATTCTTTCATTTTGGCTAAAATCCTTGGTAAAATACATGTAAATATCTACTATATCCAACTAATTATCATTCTAACCACAAATGTTAATATTATGTATTTAACACTTATTTTACCAAAATAAAAGAATAAAAAGAAAAAGAAAAAGGAAAAGAAAAGAAGGTTGGATATATAAAATATAAATAGACTGATCCTAACCCTGAGACCAGGTCAATATTAACTAGGTCGACAAAATAAATAAGTAGGGAAGATAAGGATCTTAAGTTATAAAAGTATTCATAAAAGCAAGACCAAAATTATAAATTATCCATTTATCACATTGTAAATATTTCACCTATTTTATTCATCACTTATATCAATTCAAATCAAATCACGCCTTTTATAAAAGTTGTTCATATTAATATATATTATTTTATAAAATTATCAGAAAAATATTTCGATAAAAAAATAATTAACTGCAATCAATCATAAAACGCAAAAGGCAACTTCCGAGGTTCATAACTATTTATATAAAACTCCAAACGGACCAAACTCACTTTTAAAATCTGTTTTATACATAATACTATTTATTAAAAATATTAAAAGAATATTTGAGTAAAACCAATGAATTTTGACGTTTTGGACTCGTTGTCTATATGTACTATATGTAGAAACTTCTCGAGTTTTTAATTAAATAACCATAACCTTGATTAACTCCATTCTTTTTTCTAAAGTCTTATAAAGTTGTATATAAAAATATAACTAAGTTAAAATACCAATAAAACCCGAAGCCTTGAAACCCCTATCTAAATTTTTCGGACCTCATAACTCGGATGTATGAACTACGAATTGGACAAACTCAGTTCGAAAATTGATATTATTAAATTATCTACGAAATGACACAAGTTTCGCTAAAATCAAAGTTAATACAAAAAATGCGGTTTTCAGGTCTGTATTAGTATATTGTATAATGTACCTTAGTTTATATTATTTAATATATGCTATTTCTTATATATTTATATATTTTATTAATATGTTCTATTATTAAATTAAATAAAAAGTACTTAATTATTAAATTTATTAATTTATAAATTTCATAACTAATTTATTAATTTATTTGTATTTTGTATTTTATGTTTTTACCTATTTAAATTAATTTATAACTCTTATTGCAAGTTCCTCTTTTGTGTTTTCCTTGTTTTGTCTTTTTCATTTTTCCTCTCTTGGCCATGTGGCAGTCTCTCATTGGCTGCCCATCTTCTTTTCCTCCCTCATCTTCTTTCCCTTTTCTTCTTCTTCTTCTTCTTCATCCCGACTCCTTCCCCATCACCAACCCATCTCCTTCCCTTTCTGTTGCCGCCAACTACCTCCTCAACAGCCGGTCGTTGGCCGGTCGTTCGCTCAACAAATCGCCGTTGGCCACTGTCTTCCCCGTCGACCTCCATCTCCTCGCCTATAAAAGAACCCGTAGACCCCAACCTCCAGATCATCCGCCATTCTTAAATTTCCTCCACCGGTGAGCTCCAAGAGAGTGAGGGTGCTTGTGACAGGAGCTCCTCTGCCGCTGTTGAAACGAGGTCGAGCGAGGGAGTTCCGGCATGATCATCAACAGTGTTGCAGCCTTGAGCTCCACCATGCTAGTCTCCTCCTTCCACTATGAATTGAGGAAAGTATCCACGGAGCCCTGTCGAGCTCCATCACATGTGCATCATCCACCTCCATCTGATCTCCAGGTTAGTTCATCTTCTATCTCTCCCTCTTCCTGTTCATCCTCCAGTAGATGCATCTTCCCTTCCCTTCTATGCTCATTTCGTATCCTTTGATTTCACCCCAAAACTCGATTCCGATTTTTGTTACATTCTCTTTTCCAATCAATTTCTGTTCTATCCTCCATCTCTGCTCATCTCTGGTGAAGTCACACCGGAGCCCTGCCTCTTTTCCTTTACCTTCGCTGAGAGGCTTTGCTCACTTTTCCTTCTTATGTTGTGGTCAGAGCCTGCAAGCTCGAGATGAGTTTTTGTTTGTAGGTCACAAGGGACCTGTTGATCATCTGAGCATAACACCTACAACTGCATTTGAATTTGTTCAAGCATCATTGAAACATCACTGGAGTTCAAACTCATTCATACGCGAAGGAAAAGTTCCTAAGAGATCTAGATATGAGCAGTAATGATTCATCGGAAAGACGTCGTCGAGCATCATATGCAAAGCACCTGAGATTCTAAACATCACTGCAAGCCTTCGGATTCGAAGGTGATACCTGTAACCTCCTGCAACTGCTAGTAATCTTCATGAGAAGCAAATCATCAACGAGGCCCCTCCGCTCCTCTGCACACCCCTAGCGGTGAGCGGCGGCGCTCCACCTCCATATGGAGCATCCAGTCGAGAATCATCATCCGCAGATTTCAAAAGGGGAACCTCCCTTTCCGATTGTGTAACAACCCCCTGTAGGCGTTCGAACCATCGCCTAGAGAAGAGACTCTACCGCTCGTAGACGCGATCAGAGTCTTGTAAATCAGAAGAAAAGGGGAAGAACAAGCAGCTCCCTCTAGGTCTAAATAGAACAACATGATTAGATCGAATCGTGTGGTTCAGCACGTGCCACGTGTCAGGCTGAGATTATCCACACTGTTTAAGCCAACACTCCATGATGGACGTGAGCCGCATGTGCCTAGCTTAGATATTGTCTGCTAAATTTGTAGAAATAATCCCCAAACTCTAAGAAATTACCAATAGATCCCTAGCAAAAGAGACCACGTGACAGAGCACATGCTTCTGGAAATTATTGTGTGGACCCCCCCAGTTTTCTATTTATTTACACACATGTCCTTATATTTCCAAAAAATTACACTAAAACCCCTACACCGTATATTAAATACCATGTATACCCTATACATAATAAATAATATACAAAATATAATAAAATATTAAAATACATATAAATACCGTATTTTACACTACATACATTATAAAATAACATTTTGAAAAATAAAAATAGTTTTAGCATTAAATAAATCACTACAACACAAAAAATATATCGAACTTTATAACCTCATAAAAATATAAAAACCCCTTTAAAAATCTTTTAAAAATTACTCTTAGTATATTGTACTATATTTTACAAAGAAAATCAAAAATAAAATGTTAAAATCAATAAAAAATACAAAATTCATTAAAACTTGCAAAAATCATAATTAAATAAATAAATATCCCCTAAAAACCCACAATATACCGTTTTAAAGATAATTTCGTATATTTTTCAAGAAAAACAAAATAAAAATATTTTCCTACTGCTTACTAGTTTAAAAATCAAAAATAAAAATCTATTTTCATTAAAAAAATCATTTTTCAACATTAAAAATAATTTAAAAATCCATAAAAATCAATAAAACCTTAAAATTCATAAAAAACAGTAAAACCAAATTACAACATAAAAATAATAAAATATAAACCAAATAAAAAATTACAAAAATTTAAAATGCCTTAAAATTCACAAAAAATGTAAAATTCAATAAAAACAAAATAAAAATGAGGAAACCGTTTAAACCTTAATATTTATAGTTTTCCCCTAGCTTAAAACAATTTGCCTCCTTGAGTTCGGCACTCCCATACTTGACACTATACATCTAGTTTAGGAGTATAAATAAAATAAGAATATTAATTCGAAATTAATCTTTTCTACAAAAATTCACCCGATTAATTCAACGACACTATTCTACTTTTAGAGTAGTAGATTGGGTTATTTTTCACACCTTAATGGTGGTTATTTAATGCATAAAATCAAATCTTATTTACAAGGTTGGTTTTCAAATCTAATAAATAAATTAATTAAATACATAAATCCAATTTTCGTAATTATATTAATTTAATTGATTAATATTAGATATTAATTCTTTTGGTGATTTTTATGTAAGGAAATTAGTTATATACAAGTATTATATATAAGGAAAATATTTTTAAATAATAATTTTTTAATTATATTATTTTAGTTTTAATTTTTATTTTTAATAATGTAGATAATATTTACAATTATGTACATTATGTATAAGAATAAATATGAACAAATATATACAATGAGTAAGTGGTGAAATTGCAAAAACGACCCCAGAAAACCGACTTTTCCACCGTAACTCCAAAAAATATGAACACAACCATTTTAAAGATAATTTAATTTAGAGTACAATGAGGGTGAGTTTGATTCAATTTGAGTTCGTATGGAGCCGGAATTGGTCTTTCAGTTGTCACTGTACGGCTTTTTCTGAGTGTGGATACTTTTATTCTATACATGGTTTTACTTTGCAATTATTTTTATTATTTACAAACACTTTTATTTTCAATTTCTGTTTAGAAAAGTATTTAATTTGAAGTCAATTAATATATAAATAAAATCGTGTATATTTTATGCTAATATACAAGGATTAAATTCAAAAAAAAGGAAGAATATTTACAAATTATTTTGAATTTTTGGATTAAAGACTATCTCCACCTACTTTTATTCCTGGTCGATTAGGTCAAGTTTTCACCTTCTCTCAGGGTTGGGTTCAATCTGCATTTATTTCATAAATACATCCTTTATTTTATTTTTCTTTTTCTTTTTTTTCTTTTCTTCTTAATTCTTTTATTTGAATATAAACAATGTTAAAAATGCATATTTAACAAAAGCATGCAAAATGATAATCTCATGAAACTAGTAGGTATTTACAGGTATTTGACTAAGAAAATAAAGCTAAAATAAAAGAATAAATGCGATGAATTATGGATTCATCATTTCCCTATACTTTACCTTTTGCTAGTCCCTTTGCAAAACTTATTTGGAAAATAAATAAAAACTGAAAATAAAGAAAAGGAAAAGGAAAGAACTTAGATTAATTTTGATTTTTAAACTTATCTTCATAAAATTGGAGTATAGAGCTCGGTCAGACCTTTGGATTATTAGTTTGGTGGACCTTGATTGGGAAATGGATTTAAGACTCAACAACCCTCAAGTTCCACTATTCTATGGTAAGATCGCCTCAATTAGTCAGGGTAGAACAAATCTTACATACAACAAACTCTAGTGACTATGAATCTGTACTTGTATGGTGTATGTGTATTTTGGCCCCCCACTTCAGAATTGACAAAGAAACAAACTCCCTCAATAAGGTGACTCTAGTCCCCCGATCTAGCAACTCTTTCCTCGAGGAGTAGGGATATTCCCCTTCTAAGTTCAAGTATAACTAGCTCAAGAAGAGGAGATGGAGAAAAAGAATGTACGGTAACCAGTGTAGTTACTATCCTTGGATACATGACCAGTTTAGCCAAGTCATCTACTACAAGCTTAAGAAAAGTTGACTTTGAAGCTCTTATTCTTTTTTTCACTTGTATGTACACTCCAACAATCATTTTACTTTTCAATCAGACCTGTCCACTTTTGGAGATTCTGCATTTTTCCCTTTTTTTGAAAATATATAGAAGGTGTAGCATGCACATAAGGAGTTTTTCCTCTTGAGCTAGTATACTATCCCTCTTTAAAGCATTATTGCAATCCCACAACATCCTATCTTTAGACTTCAACATCGCCAGACCAAGATGAGGTACACATCCCTCCCTAAAGGAATAGGAGATGTTCTTCCTAGAAGTACTGCCCTCATATGCTACTCCAAGACAAGGTCAACTGCCTCCTCACCACCTCATCCGTGTTGAGCCATGTGTAAAGTGCGTTGCAAGTCAAACCGTTGTCTGCGAGAGTCATGCATGTGTTGTTAAGTTCTCTATTTAGACAAATCAAGATGATATATGAACATAGCCTAGTGGATTTGAAGAATTAAGTCTCAAGACCTGAAAAATCATAAACTCATATCTTATATGGTTCCTCTAACATTAAGTGGATTAAGGTCTTAACTAAGCTCCATTCTTCAATTTTATTCCAGACTAGTTTAAATGTCAACATTACTCTGAAAAATGCTCATGCAAATGTGAGAAAATATGTACAATCAAAGAAAAGAAAGTAAAATCTTTCTGTGAAATAATTTTCTAATTTGAACTTTTTATGGAGTTTTTAAAAATGGTGCACATGTAAAAAGAGAGATTTTATTTGAAATTTTAATTATGCAAATTTTTATAGACTTTGATTTTGTAGTTTTTAGGGAATTTGTTTTTATGAAAAAGGGTTAGTAATACATACAAGTATATACAATTAATTTTTTTTGTTTTTAATAAGGGTTAGGATTAGTAGATACGATATACATATTTATACGAGAGTGAGTTAATTATTTACAGGAGTTAGGTAGATAAGTCATTTATACAAGTATATATAGTTTAGAATTTTTTTTATTACTATTTTTTGTGTGTGATGCATATATTTCTCAAAATAATTTACAAATAATTTTACAAACATTTACAAACATTTGAAAACTATTTTGCACACATTTTTCAAACAATATATATAGATTTTTTCAAAATAATTTTTCAACCATTTTCAAAATATTTGCAGATAGTTTTACAAAATAATTTTATTTCACACAAAGGAAAGAAAAATTTTTACAAGCCAAAATATTTTTACAAAGGTTGAAAATATTTTCAAACATTTTTAAAATAGTTTAAAAAAAATTCAAATAGATTTTCAAACTACTTTTAAAATATTTTTAAAATATTTTAACCTGAATTATTAATCAGTATATACAAAAAGAATTTTGAGAAAATATCTGCATCTCTTTATTAGTTGATTTTAATGAATTTTACAAGTATTTATACAGTATTTTAGCCATATTAAAAATACGAAAGTATGAGTTATGGATAAAGTATATATACAATATATACGACACCCTCTATATTTAGCTTAGAACTATGTCCTTATAGTGATCAAAGAGCTGCAAAACACATAACTCGTGCTAAGTATTGGGAAGCAAAAAGAATACTATACTACAACGACAATAAAAGAATAAAATCAGTAGAAATTGGTTATCCCCCTATACTTAGGATCAAAAAATCCTAAGTATAGAAGACTGTACATAAAGGTACTACCGAGTGATAGAATGTACAAATATTACCTCCCCTATACTTAGGGTAAAATACCCCTAAGCATAGGTAGCCAAACAGAGGTAATGGAATCAAATGGATAATCACATGTCTGACACCCACCTATACTTATTTAGGGTAATGGTACACCCTAAGTATAACATAATAATAAGATGGAGATGGGGCGTGATGAATACCCATTCATCACTCTTTCTTCTTTTATTTTAGCTACAAAACCTTTGCCAAACACATGTAGATACTTGTAAATATCAATAATTATCAAAAGCATGCATTGCGTAAAAATAAATAATTAGCATGTTTTTGTGCATAAATAAAACAATAAAGAAACAAAAGAAAAGAGGAGATATTAGAATAAATATTGAGCGACCTAATCCCAAGGGGAGGGCTCAGCATGGGCCTCACCGCATAAAAACCAAAGTAGAGAGAGACAAGGAAGCTCATGTGTGTAAATATATACCTGTAAATAAATAAAAATATTTTCCTCTAAATAAAAATAAAAATGGGTTTGTATTTATTTGTAAATATTTGTAAATATTAAATAAAAAACAATTGAGAAAATAAAAGAAAAAAGAAAATAAAATCCTTCACCCTTGTCCATATTCACCATGTACATAGAACCACTCCTCTGTTTATTTTCCCTTGCAAATAATTAAATAAAAATTCCACAAAAATTTGTACATACTCCTTATTTCATAATGTAAAAATAAAATAAAAATTACAAAAATAACAATATAATAAAAAGAATAAAAGTAAAATCAAAATAAACATTGTTATATATACCATGTATATATGTACATACAAGTATTTATTTACTCTACGTAAAATAAAATAAAAAATATACTTTTATTTCAAATTTATTATTTAAATAAATAAAATATAAAATTGGAATAAAATGTAAAACATAAATAATTAAAAATAAAAAATGTAAAATACATATTGTATATACCTATATATAATATTATATTGTAAATACCTAATTTTTATTTCAAAAAATAAATAAAATTCACCAAAATTAATTTAAAATAAAAGAAACATTTTTTTATGTTTTGAGTTTTTCGAATTTCAACCTATTTCTATTTATTATTGAATTTCCAAATAAATAATAATTGGCGGGCTCTGATTGGTCCACGGGGGATGTTGACCCTCCGTCAACTCTCCCCCCAGGACCACCAGAGACGGATCATGCACGCCCGACCGGATTTCTCCAATTTTTTTGCCGCTTGATCCGATCGCCAATCCTATACCCCGAGCTCCGTTTGACCCTGGTTCATCCCCGATCCACACCCGGGTGGGTTATCGGGGTCCGAGCTCCGATAAGCTCGCCCGACCATTCTTTAGCCGGACCCCTAACCATACTTAACCTCAGCTCCGCCGCACATTTCAGGCATCTTTGGCTCCGCATTGTCGTCCCAGGACCTCCACACCTTTGCCTGAGTGACAACAAGCGGCTGGTGGTGTCACAGTGAGGAGGGAGTGCCCCCGGCCATTTATCCGGTGACCTAGCGCCGCCGTGCGCCGCCCCTTGAGTAGCGCACGAGCCTCGGGCATCGATGACCCTCTAGGCAAGGACCAAGAGCTTCAACAACTCATTCCCAGTCGACTCCGATCATTCAGTAAGCCTAATTTCTTCTATCTTTCTCAAATTTCAATTTACGCCCAATTCCATCTTCCGCCGACGACCGTCGATTCTGACCACATCAGCTCCCCTTTCGACCATCAGACTCGACCCTCACACTCACGAGCCTTCTCCGCACCCTTCTGCCACCCACTCACACCCCCGACTCGCCCCCGGAGTGGGGACTTCGATCTTCACCACCGACGCCTCACCGGAGATCGACCATCTCGACGCACCGACCACCCACCTCGCTTCTAACCGGGTCGAGGCATTTTGCCCTCGACCTAGGAGTGCTTCTGTGATACTTTACAGGGCAAGGAGGTCCATCTGAGGTCCTCCACGTTCAGCACAGGAGCCCTAAGCTCCGCCTTCGTCGCTGGAGCTCTTCGGAGCCTCCCAGCGTCATCGGAGGAGCCATGCGTACGTGGAGGCCTTGGCGATCCTTTTCCACCTATCAGCAGCCCCCGCGGAGGTCCAGCACGCTCACATTCCTTCAGCGAAGTTCGCCGGCGAGGAGTTCTTCCAGAGTCCTCTCTGCCGTTCGTTCACCCCCGGAGTGCCAGATTATCTTAGGATCATCCGATCAGGGCGAAGAAGAGGCCTAGCAGCCACCGTCAGATCGGCACGTGGCCTCTTCTCCGCCCTCCATCCAACGAGGGTTAGCCACGACGTACAGCAGCCGTTGATCATCCACGTGGAGAGCCCTCCACCGTCTGATCAGATTCGAGGGCCTTTGTTCAGCTGCAGCGCACCTCTGCCGCACGATCATCCACGTGGCGCGCATCCAGCCCTCGATTAATAAAGGGTTAATTTACCCTTAGGCCCCTTTACCTTTTTGTTTTTATTAAATAGTCTTGTAAATATATTATAAAGTTTATTTTAGTTTGGTAAATTGCATAGAGGACCTTGTCATTTACTTTTATTGCATTTTCGCCCCTATTAATGTTGGACACGTGCGTCGACACATGATCTTTTGGTGAAATTGCATGATATGGGCCTGTAGTTTCTGTTTGTTCATGAATGAAATATCTTTTCTATTTAATTGCATATATACCCCTGTGAATGATGCTATTGGACATGTGCCGAATTTCTTGGGTTAATGCAATTAGTTCCCTAGGCTTTTAGCACCTGTTGCTAGTAAGACCTAGAAACTATTTTAATTTGCAAATTGGTCCCTGAGTGCCTAGTACACATGCCTTGCACGTGCGAACGTGGAATTTTGCACCAGGACCCCTACATTTCTGATTTTGTTACTTCTAGGCCCCCAGAAGATAGTTTTATGACAATTAGGTCCCTGTGCACTATGGACTCTTGATTGTTTTAAATAAAATATCAAATTGTATCCAAAATAAGTGAAAATTGACACATGGCTCCTGCCACTGTGTAGAATTTTCACTATTTTTGGGAAAAATTTGAGCCCTTTTAATATTTTTAAAAATTCAAAAACCAACATTTTTCTGACTGTCCATATTCAAAATTCACAAAAATTTAAAAGCCACTTTAAAAATTACAAAAAAATAGATTTTATGTATTTTGTTGTGCTTGATTTTCTGACCAATTTGGTCATTTTTGGATTTATAAAAATTATAAAAATTGAAAAACCATGAAAATCTCATAAAAATTCTAATAATTAGTAGAAAATCCCAAAAATAATAAATCTTTTCCTGATTGTTTCTTTTTGTTCATACTTCATAGGAAAAATACCTCCAGGCCTTGATCAGACCATTTAGTAATTTTTAAATGGTCTTAGAAGCCTGAGTGGACAGTTTTCAGTTATTTTTGCCTTATTTCATTTTTATAAAATTCTATAAAAATCAGAAAATTATCCAAATATCACCAAAAACATTAAAAAATATAAAAACTTAAAAACATTTTTGTTTGAATTTTTGGAGCTTTTTAGAGTAGTTAAATAAATTGTTGTTTGTGTTTATATTTGCCTTTGTATAGTTTTCTTTATAATAAAAATTCCAAAAAATATAAAAATATTAAAATTCCACCAAAAATTAATTTATTTTTATTTTTATTTGTTTTTTACTACTTCGTAGGCCGCAAGGCCATCACATGCTTTCTAAGTTCGACCCTGGGTGCTATACCAGGTTAATATCATAGCGAGACCGCTATTTCGTATTTCATCAATTTTTATCTTTATTTGGTGGTCTGATCTTTTTCTTGTTGAGCTCTGAGTCCCCGAGTGACTAGTCCCGAGTGACTGAGGTCACAACGACCGTATTGATTCTTACTTTACCTCGGTTGTTCGGGTCGCTCATCAGAATGGCACCATTGTCGGGGAGCACGGCTTAGTAGTCGTTTTATTTTTCTTTTTCTTTTTGTTTTCTTTTTCACGGCTTTCCGCGACTTTTTATTTTTCTTTTATTTTTGTTTTTGTTTGTTTTTATTTGTTTATTTTTATTTTCATTTTTGCATATATATATATATACCCTGTTTACTTTACCTGCTTTATTTGCTTTTTTTTATCTGGTTTGACACTTTCTTGTCTTCTTGCGAGGGCCCGAGGACCGAGGCGGCGACTTTCGAGGAGCCGACACAACCGCGGCTTTCGGAGACAGCTCCCTTCTGCATAGAGCCGCAAGAGAGAGCTAGGAGACAGCCGAGTGCGGCTTTTAGATTAGTTTAGTTAGATTTTATTTTTCAGCACTATTTGAATTATTGTAATAAGACAGGACAACTGGACTCTCTCTTTCAGACTTAGACTTTAGGGGTCTGTTTCACCGAGCACCGGTGTGCTCGGGGGACCCCTCGGTTTTTACACGGCTTTTTCACGGTTTTGATTTCTTTTCTCCCTATTTGGTTTCTCGCAGTTTTTCGAGCCCCTAGTATTAGGATTTTCCGCTTGACTGTGATGCAATAAATAGGATCCAAACACCCTAATATATCTACCTATACCTATAGATCGGTAATTGGTCCTATAATAAAAAGATTAATAAAATAGACGATTCACTACCTTCGAGCATACGTGCCGCATCCCACCCTGCCAAGCGCTGCTCCTGAACTCGATTTGTCGAGAGGAGGAGGGGTGGACCAAGACCGGACTTTTTGGATTGGAGGCTGGTGGTCGACTAGACATTCTTTCAAGTAGAACTGTTGTTAAGGGACTCGGTTTTCCGCTTGCACCATTTAGGTATTTTATTTCAGTCTTTAAATTCAGCGCGGATCATTTTGCATGTAGATTGCTGGAGTCAGGTACGCATCTCTTACTCTGCATGCATCATTGATTTTCTCGCGCATCGGATTTTTCGACTTCTCCCCCTGATTTTTGGACTTAATAACCAGGAGAACTGAAAAATTCGTTAGGCGATTTTGCTTTTTATTGAAAAATACCTAAAAAAAAGAAAAACCCTAAATTTGGGACTGGTTAACTCTATTGATCCTAAAAGACACTTCACCGAAAAATTTATCTTGGGGAGAGCAACCCCCTCCTTGTCTGGTTTGCTTGCGTGAGAGAGTGACCCGCACACTAGATAGAGCCATATCTGATATTTTTCTCGACTGATTACCAGCTCTTTCTGTACGGGACAGTCGGTTGAGAAAATATCGGATTACCCAACATGTCACGTTAATCGCTTTGCTATCCTGACTTCTCACCTAATGAAATCGTTAAGATAATTGACCGAGCCTTTATGGTCTTCAGCTCGCGCTGCGTTGGTGAAACAGGGGTTTGCTTGTGATCATTGTTGTTACCAGATCTCATCCGCCCAACTCGCCAGATCAAGATGATGGGCAGAAGGTCTCTTAGGCAGCCTCTGGCTGCACCGCTTTCCAGCACTTCTGCCCGCTCATCTAGGTTGGTTCGCGAGAGCCGAGACCCGCTCTCCGAACCCGAGTTCAACTCCACCCTGTTCCCCCTCGACCCCCCTTCTTTCAGTTCCGAGATACCAGTGCCAGAGGAGAGACAGTCAGATGATTTATCGGCACCTGAGTTTGGGTCTTTTGCTTTTGTAGAGACCATGGCCGGCAGTAGTGACGACCGCACCAGAGGTCCCCAGCATGAGCAGACATTCATTATGGACCAGGGTGCGATCAACTCCACCCTGATCGCCTTACTCGAGACAGTTCAGCAGCAGTTGAGGGATTAGGGAGCTTTCATGATTGAGATGAGGCGTGAGATGGAGCAGTTGAGAGCAGACCGCGAGCAGCGCGAGCCAGGAGACGGGCCGAGGATACCCGACCATGCGGCTGCCGCCGCAGCAACTGCAGCAGCAGCAACAGATCCACCGAGACCGATGTGGGAGTTACACAACCCCGGATCGACTTTGATGCATTACTGGGGTAGTTCTTCCAGCCATCGTGGGGGACTTCAAGTTCCCCCCGAACACTTTGCAGCTCCTCCCTCGATTCCATGGGCTCGCCACAGAGGAGCCCCATCTCCACCTTCTGGAGTTCTTGATGATCTGCAGCACAGTCCACGATAGATAGGTGGACTAGGATACCATCTGCATGATTGCCTTCCCCTTCTCCTTAGCAGATAGAGCAACCACCTGGCTGAAGCACTTGGGGAAGTTTGTCTACACCTGGGAGCAGCTCCGCACCAAGTACTTGCACAAGTACTATCCACTCGGGCGGACGAACGTAGCTAGAGATCTGATCAGCAACTTCTTCATGCTCCCCAACGAGCAGTTCCATGAGGCATGGGAGAGGTTCAGAGAGTTGACAGACAGATGCCTGCACCATGACATCTCGAAGCCACAACTAGTTCAGAGCTTCTTCAGCGGGCTGACACCAGAGCTACAGGGCCTGGTGAATGCTTCTTGTGGCGGGTCCTATTTCGCCAAGGATCATGATCAGGGCTGGGCCATCTACGAGGAGATGGCCGAGAACTATATGGTGATGTCCCAGACCAGAGTCTACACACAGGGACGAACCCAGCCACAGACCGTGCAGTACCAGAGGATAGCACAGGTTGATGCCGGTCCTTCCAGTTCATCAGCGGCAGCAGCACAGGCCGAGTCCACAGCCGCCGACATGGGGATCATCAGCAAGAAGTTGGACCAGATGGAGATCATTGAGAAGAAGCAGTGCCAGGGCATCACGCAGATGGAGCAGATGGCACAGACTCTGAGTGACCTGAAGACACATCTCATGTGTCTCTTGGAGGCACAGACGGCTTCCCAGCCCCGTCTTCAGGTACGAGGCGATCCGAGTAGCAGCAACAGCTCGTCCCAGTGCTCCAGCCACCAGCAGCCTAGACAGGTTCACCTTGTATAGGCGGAGCCGTACCAGCAGCCGTAGCCCACATACCAGTCACTGCCATCTTCGGACACGCAGATGGTTGTATACCAGCCGAATCAGCCTCTTGCAGTACTCCCGCCAGCCCCTTACGAGTCAGAGCTGTTGATGGATGTCAACAGGATTTGGTACGACCTCCCCCAGCCCGGTATCTGACGAGACCATCCCGGATTCTGTTGGGCGGCCGGAGGTTCCAGCTCCCAGTAGCAGCCATCAGGACAGGGTGGCCAGTACAACCATCAGAGGGATCACCAGCAGCAGCAACACCCAGTGTATACCCAGCAACAGCTGCAGCAGTCACAACAGTATGGTCCTCGTCCCTATCAGCAGTGACATTCTTGGAGGCGTGATCAGCCTCATCAGCCGCAACATCATCCACAATCATACCCCTCTCACCCACAGCAGCAGCAACAACCTCACTACCAGAGAGGCTACTTGTAAGGTTCTCATGGGCCATCCTATGAGAACCCTGCCTTGGATGACATAGCCCGCCTCCTTACAGATCAGCAGGCTACATTCCGACGGGAGATGGATGAGTTCCGCCAGGAGATGCAGGACATCGTGAGAGGGAAGGCCGCCATCCCTGCCCAGATAGAGCCCAATCCGAACAACTTCAAGAGGAAATCTGAGCAGGTAGTTTGTACTGAGTATGCCACTCCTAGTGATACATTTGGAGATATGTCTGCATATTTGTTTGATACTGATTTTGTCACACTTAGGAGCGGTAGGATGCCAGCAAGCGGCGACTCGTCTGAGCGACACCCAGAGGCTACTCCCAGAGCGCCCGACGAGGAGGAGAGCGGTACTGAGGCCGCTAGAGATGATGACGGTGGTACTGATGCCACCACGGATGCTGATCCCACCGACGGTACTGATGCCATCGTTTCACCAGTTGGAGGAGGTGGTACTGAGGCCACCCATGTTGCCAAGCCAGAGCGCGGTACTGAGGCCGCGAGTCTTCCAGCCGAGGGTGGTGCTAATGCCACCATTGTTACTTCGAGAGTCCTGTAGTTTTTCCTTCTGTTGATGTATCTCGGGACATTTCTGGCAATAAAGGAAAGGGGTTATTTTCTTCTTGTCCACCTGTGGTGCTTGATGTATGTGTGGATCCTGCCGTCAAGCAGTCTAGACCCCCTCCTAGTCCTTCATCTGAGAAGGACCCTGTGATCCCCTTCCCTAGAGCTCTTCAGATGGGGAAGGGGAAGAAAATTGAAAACCTAAAAAAGAGGCAGCGGGAAGAGTTCATCCAGTAGATGATAGACCGTTTTCACATACAGCTGACTCTTCAGGAGGCTTTGCAACACATCCCTCTACTCTAGCGTTCACTCAGAGACAGGACCACAGTTAGAAGGAAGAGGAGGAACCACCATTCAGAGATCCATGTACTGACCAGAGCTACTTGTTTCGCGATCCAGAACCGTCTGCCGGCCAAGAGGCCAGACTCAGGAGCCCCGTATGCCAGATGCCATATCAGAGAGCAGAGGTTCGACCGTACTCTATTAGACAGTGGTTCATCGATCAACCTACTTCCGGCAACCCTTCTCGACCGCTTCGAGTTGGGCACTCTTCGACAGAGACGGACAGTCCTTCTGTTTGCTGATCGATCTGTCAAGAGGCTGAAGGGGTTGCTGAGGGACGTTGTCGTAATGATTCAGGGCCTGCAATTCCCCGTGGACTTCGTAGTGTTGGACATGGAGATCCCTGAGTCAGTGACTGATACCCCCATCATTCTCGGTCGCCCGTTATTGGACACAGCCAAGGCAGTGACCGACCATGATAGCGGGAAGGTATACTTTCGCGTCGAGGGTGAAAGTGTACAAATGGAGACGGTCGAGGACAACAGAGCCAGAGACAGTGCATGCTCAAAGACTACTTCCGAGCAGATGACAAATGCCAGGCCAAACATAAAGATGATGAGGAAGTATGGGCAGATCCAGATGCACAGGCCATCCTCTCTCCTTCAGAGTCCGCTGATGCAGAGACGCCAACAGTGGAGAGCTTGGAGAGCGCATTCCTGGTCAAGGATACCGTTCAGTTGGCAGAGCTGGTTCTCGACCGTGAGACAGATTTGTTTTGTGATGACGGTGGTACTGAGGCCACCATTGATGATACAGATCCCTCGGAGTCAGATTTGGACTGGGCAGCGTTTGATGATTACATACCAGATCTGACTTCCACTGAGCCTGCAACTAGGGAGGAGGTAGATGCCGAGCAGAGCAGAGACAGTCCATCAGAGCAGCCTTCTCCAGATTCGTGTGATAGAGAGTTTCAGTTCTCCCATGCGGATTTGGCAGCGTTCACGCAGAGTTTTCAGAGGCCAGATCCACCAGCACCGAGTTGTCCAGAGCTGAAGCCACTTCTGCGTCGCTGAAGTATAGGTTCCTTGCGGGTGAGCATGAGATGTACCCAGTCATTATCTCCGCTGATTTGACTGGAGAGCAGGAATCCTGTGTGATGGGGGTTCTTGAAAAGAACTGCAAGGCGATAGGATGGAGCGTAGCCGATCTCCAGGGGATAAGTCCGGCCCTGTGCTCCCACCATATCTATCTTGAGGATGAGGTAAAGCCGTCGCGTGAGTTCCAGCTGCGGCTGAACCCAAATCTGAGAGAGGTTGTCATGAAGGAGATATCGAAATGGTGGAGCGCCGATTTTATCTACCTCATCTCCGACTCCAAGTGGGTCAGCCCTTTGCATGTGGTGCCCAAGAAGAAGGGCATCACTACAGTGGTCAGCGAGTCTGGAGAGGAGATTGCTACACGGGTACCCACTTCTTAGCGAGTCTGCATGGATTACAGACGAATCAACCAGGCCACCAAGAAGGATCATTTCCCCCTGCCCTTTAAAGATCAGATCATTGAGAGACTGGCAGGGAAGAGCTATTATTGTTTTCTGGGATGGATACTCCAGCTACAACCAGGTGGCCATCGCTCCCGAGGACCAGGACAAGACCACCTTTACCTGTCCCTTCGGCACATACGCCTTCCGACGCATGCCATTTGGGCTATGCAATGCCCCTGCGACTTTTCAGAGATGCATACTGTCGATCTTTTCGGACATGGTAGGGGAGTGCTTGGAGGTCTTCATGGATGATTTCTCGGTCTACGGCAACGGATTCAACTCCTGTCTTGACTGCCTAGACCGAGTCCTTCAGCGATGTATAGAGGTTCACCTTGTACTATCTTGGGAGAAGAGTCACTTCATGGTGACTCAAGGGACGGTGCTTGGCCATATCATCTCCAACAGGGGCATGGACGTTGATCCGGCCAAGGTAGACGTCATTAGAAAACTCGCACCGCCGTCCAATTTGCGGCAGTTACGGTCTTTCCTAGGGCACGTCGGTTTCTACCGATGATTCATTCATGATTTCAATAGGATTGCCCGACTGTTGACTGACCTGCTGATGAAAGACACCGAGTTCCTTGTTGATGACAAGTGTCTTTCATCGTTTGAGACTCTCAAGCGATGTGTTGTTGAGGCTCCTGTTCTCCAGCCGCCTGATTGGTCTCTCCCATTCGAGATCATGACGGATGCCTCCGATTTTGCCGTGGGGGCCGTGCTGGGACAGAGGAGGGATGGAGTTCCATTTGCCATTCACTACGCTAGCCGCACATTGGATTCCGTGCAACGGAATTACACAGTCACTGAGAAGGAGATGCTAGCCGTAGTCTTTTCCCTAGATAAGTTCAGATCATATATTATTGGATCTAGAGTGACCTTGTACACTGACCATACCGCCATCAGGTACCTCATGGCAAAGAAGGATGCCAAGGCCAGATTGACTAGATGGATCCTTCTACTCCAGGAGTTTGACATAGAGATTAAGGATAAGCCTGGAGTCAAGAATGTGGTGGCGGACCATCTCTCCCGACTAGAGCATCTTGAGGATTTTGAGCAGACTGATCCTATATGTGAGACCTTCCCAGATGAGGCGATCCTTGCTATCACCTCTCTCCCGTGGTAAGCCGATATTGTGAACTTTCTTGTTGCTAAGAAAGTCCCACAAGATTGGCCCAGACAGAGACTTGAGACCTTCCTCGCGAAGGCCAAGTCCTACCACTGGGAGGATCCCATCCTTTACCACGAAGGAGGGGATAGCGTCTGGCGTAGGTGCGTTCCTCAGGAGGAGCACCATAGCGTCCTCACTTACTGCCACAAGCTTGAGGCAGGAGGACATCACTCTGGGAGGAGAACGGCACAGAAAGTGCTCCAATCCGGCCTATGGTGGCCTACCCTCTTCAAGGACTCTGATGAGTTCGTGAAGAGGTGTACTGACTGTCAGAGGATAGGCACTTGTGGACAGCGTGATATAATGACAATGCAGCCCATTCACTTCTGTGAGGTTTTTGACGCATGGGGCATCGATTTCATGGGTCCATTCCCTAAGAGTCAGGGATTCAAGTACATTCTGTTGGCCGTTGATTATGTGAGTCGTTGGGTTAAGGTCATCCCCGCCCGAACCACAGATGCCAGGACTGTTTGCAGATTTTTGAGGAGGCATATCATTACACGGTTCGGGGTACCTCGAGTGTTGATATCTGACGGGGGGTCTCATTTCGTCAACGACCAGGTGAAGGCCCTTGCTAGCGAGTTCGACATAGACCATCGAGTTGCCACTCCATACCATCCACAGACGAATGGTCTAGCCGAAGTGTCGAACAGGGAGATCAAGACTATATTGCAGAAAGTCGTCCGCCCTGACCGAAAGGATTGGTCACAGCTTTTGGACTCGGTCTTGTGGGCATATAGGATGTCTTTCAAGACACCATTGGGCACATCTCCCTTTCGCCTCGTTTATGGCAAGCCTTGCCATCTACCTGTTGGAGTTGAGACATAGGTCACTTTGGGCAGTCACATATATACTTTTGGATCCAGATAGTGTAGGAGACCAGAGGAGGGCAGAGTTAGCAGTCTTGGAGGAGCTTCGTGATACCGCCTTCTCAAACAACCTACAGTACAAGGAGAGAGTGAAGGAGTGGCATGATTCTCATATCAGCCACAAGCATTTTGAGCCAGGACAGAGAGTATGGCTATTTGATGCTAGGCTTCGTCTATTTCCAGGGAAGCTACAGAGCAAATGGAAGGGACCGTATCTAGAGAGAAAGGTACACGACAATGGGAGTATCGATATATCTGACTTGTCTTCTGAGAGTACCTTTTGAGTGAACGACCAACGGCTCAAGCCATTTCTAGATCATGAGCCGCGGGTCGTTGATGTTGCCCCTATTCATTTTGCGTGAGATGTGGTCTCTTGACTCACATCTATTGCATCTCACGCTTGATTATCACTGTTCTCCCGACTTGTATAGATCCAGTTGTCCATATCATTCCATTCTTTAGTCCACATCCCTTTCTTCATCCTTTGATTATGCTATACTTAGGGTGTACTTACCCTAAGTATAGGGGGGATGTAGGACTCTCGGGTATTCTTTTGATTCTTTTTACCCCTGTTTTTGCTGCCTATACTTAGGGATATTTTACCCCAAGTATAGGGGGGGTAGACCCTGTACATTCTTCACTCAGTTTTCCCTTTGTGAACAGCCTGCTATACTTAGGATTATTTGGTCCTATGTATAGGGGGAAAAGCCGAGATCCTCTTGTTTTCTATTCATTCATTCTTCTTTGTATATAGCCTTCCTTTTCACTTCCCTATACTAAGCACGGGTTATGTCTTCTTCATCGCTCTTGACTCTGAGGACATCGTTCGAGCTAAGTATAGGGGGGTGTGTATATATTTCATATATACTTTTGCCATAACTCGTACTTTGTGTGAGTGCGTAAATAAATAAAAATGGCAAAAAACCAAAAATCCATAAAAATTAAAAATTTTTCAAAATTTTCCCTGTAAATAAACATTCTTTTATTTGCACATACATAGCTATTGTACAAATTATTTTTGTAAAAATGTTTTCAAAAACTTTTTGTGTAAAGTTTGTGTAAATATGTGCATATCAAAATTATGTATATAGTACAAAATTTTTCCAAAATGTTTTGAAAATCAAAAGTTTGCAAAAATCTTGTGTAAATTTGTGTAAATATATTGCAAAACTTGCATTCATGCACATATCCATGATTTCAAAACATTTTTCGAAAATTTGCATTTGTGTAAATATTGTGTAAATAGCATCCTTGTATATACTTGTATATAGTTTTTCCTGGATTATAGTTAACATTTAAACTAGCCTGGAATTAAATTGGGAAATGGAGCTTGATTAAGATCTTAATCCACCTAATTCTAAGAGGAACCTTATAGGGCTTAGGGTTAAGGATTTTCAGGTCCATGGTGACTTAATTCTTTGAGTCCACTAGGCTATGATTACATGTCATCTCAATGAGCCTAAGTAGAGCACTTAACAACACACACATGACTCATATAGACAATGGCTTTACTTGGACCATCACTTTACACCGAGCTCTCTACGGATGAGGTGGTGAGGAGGCAGTCTTCCTTGAATTGGGGTAGCATATGAGGGTAGTACTTCTAGGCGGAACCTCTGTTCTTCTTTTAGTGAAGGAAGTGCGTCTCAACTTGGTCTGGTTGCTATGAGGTCTAACGACAGGAGTTGTGGGTTGCAATAATGATTCAAAAGAGGGATAGTCTGCTGGCTCAAGAGGAAAAACTCCTTATGTATATATGCTGCACATGTATATGTTGTACAGATGCACATGAAAAAAATGCAAAAAGAAAATAACTCCAAAAAAGTGGTGGGTCTGATAGAAAATGATAATCCCACCGGAGTATGTATATAGTGCAAATAAGCAAAGCTTGAGACTTATGGATTCCATCTTATGTAGCTTGCAGCAGGGAGACTTAGCTACACTAGTTGAGCTCCCAAGGATACATGGCTACACTGGCCATGGTCCATTCTCTTCTTCCCCTCTTCTTGAGCCGGTTGAACTTGAACTTAGAAGGGAATACCCTGCTCCTCGAGGAAAGAGTGGCCAGACTAGGGTCGTAGAGTTACCTTGTTGGGGAGGGTTGTCAAGTTACTACTTCTGAGGTGGAGAGCTTATATCACTTACACAGTACAAGGAAAGACTCATAGTCTTCAGGGTTTGTGTATGTAGACTTATTCTGATCTGGATTATTGAGGAGTCTTGATTATAGATTTGTGGATCTTAGAGGCTGTTAAGTTTTAAACCTAAGTCTAGATAAGGTTCCGACACATTAATAATCTAAAGATCTGACCGAGCTCCATATTTCAATTTAATGAAGGCAAGTTTAATTATCAGCATTAATCCATGTATATTCTCCTCTTTTTCTTTTTCTTTTTCTTTTTCACTTCTTTTTCAAATAAGTGTTTGCTAGGGGACTAGCAAAGTTAAGTATAGGGGGGTGATGAATGCCCATTCATCACTCTTTCTTCTTTTATTTTAGCTACAAAATCTTTGCCAAACACATGTAGATACTTGTAAATATCAATAATTATCAAAAAGCATGCATTGTGTAAAAATAAATAATTAGCATTTTTTTGTGCATAAATAAAAGAATAAAGAAACAAAAGAAAAACAGGGAGATATTTAGAATAAATATTGAGCGACCTAATCCCAAGGGAGGGCTCAGCATGGGCCTGACCGCATAAAAACCAAAGTAGAGAGAGATAAGGAAGCTCATGTGTGTAAATATATACTTGTAAATAAATAAAAATATTTTTCTCTAAATAAAAAATAAAAATGGGTTTGTATTTATTTGTAAACATTTGTAAATATTAAATCAAAATAAAAATGAGAAAATAAAAGAAAAAAAGAAAATAAAATCCCTTCACCCTTGTCCATATTCGCCATGTACATAGAACTACTCCTCTATTTATTTTCTCTTGTAAATAATTAAATAAAATTCCACAAAAATTTGTACATACTCCTTATTTCATAATGTAAATAAATAAAATAAAATTTAAAAAAATAAAAATAAAATAAAAAGAATAAAAATAAAATCAAAATAAACATTGTATATATACCATGTATATATGTACATACAAGTATTTATTTACTCTATGTAAATAATTAATAAAAATAAAATAAAAATATACTTTTATTCCAAATTTTATTATATAAATAAATAAAATATAAAATTGGAATAAAATGTACAAAAACAAATAATTAAAAATCAAAAATCAAAAATACAATATTGTATATACCTATATATAATACTATATTTTAAATACCTAATTTCTATTTCAAAAAAATAAATAAAATTCACCAAAAATTAATTTAAAATAAAATAAACATTTTTTATGTTTTGAGTTTTTCGAAATTCGACCTATTTCTATTTATTATTGAATTTCCAAATAGATATTAATTGGCGGGCTCTGATTGGTCCACGGGGGATGTTGACCCCCGGTCAACTCTCCCCCCAGGACCACCAGAGCCGGATGATGCATGCCCGACCCGATTTCTCCATTTTTTCGCCGCTTGATCCGATCGCCAAAACCCTATACCCCGGGCTCCGTTTGACCCTGGTTCATCCCTGATCCACGCCTGGGGTGGGTTATCGGGGTCCGAGCTTCGATAAGCTCGCCCGGCCATCCTTTAGCCGGACCCCTAACCATACTTAACCTCAGCTCCGCCGCACATTTCAGGCATCTTTGGCTTCGCATTTTAGTCCCAGGACCTCCACCACCTTCGCCTGAGTGACAGCAAGCTGCTGGTGGTGTCGCAGTGAGGAGGGAGTGCCCCGACCATTGATCCGACGACCTAGCGCCTCCGTGCGCCGCTCCTTGAGTAGCGCTCGAGCCTCATGCATCGACGAACCTCGAGGCAAGGACCAGGAGCTTCAACAACTCATTCCCAGTCGACTCCGATCATTCAGTAAGCCTAATTTCTTCTATCTTTCTCGAATTTCAATTTACGCCCAATTCCATCTTCCGCCGACGACCATCGATTCCGACCACATCATCCCCCCTTTCGAACATCGGACTCGACCCTCACACTCATGAGCCTTCTCCGCACCTTCTGCACCCACTCACACCCCCCGACTCTCCCCGGAGCGGGGACTTCGATCTTCACCACCGACGCCTCGCCGGAGATCGACCATCTCGACGCACCGACCACCCACCTCGCTTCTAACCGGGTCGAGGCATTTTGCCCTTGACCCATGAGTGCTTCTGTGATACTTTACAGGGCCAAGGAGGTCCATCTGAGGTCCTCCACATTCAACACAGGAGCCTAAGCTCCACCTTCGTTGCTGGTTCTCTTCGGAGCCTCACAACATCATCGGAGGAGCCTTGCAGACGCGGGAGGCCTTGACGATCCTTTTCCACCTATCAGCAGCCCCCACGGAGGTCCAACGCGCTCACATTCCTCCGGCGAAGTTCGCCGGCGAGGAGTTCTTCCAGAGTCCTTCTCCGCCGTCCGTTCTCCCCCGGAGTGCCAGATTATCTCAGGACCGTCCGATCAGGGCGAAGAAGAGGCCTAGCAGCTACCGTCAGATCGACACGTGGCCTCTTCTCTGCCCTCCATCCAGCGAGGGTTAGCCACAGCATAAAACGGCCACTGATCATCCACGTGGAGAGCCCTCCACCATTCGATCAGATTCGAGGGGCCTTTGTTCTGCTGCAGCGCACCTCTGCCGCATGATCATCCACGTGGTGCGCATCCAGCCCCTCGATTAATAAAGGGTAATTTACCCTTAGGCCCTTTGCCTTTTTGTTTTTATTAAATAGTCATGTAAATATTTTATAGAGTTTATTTTAGTTTGGTAAAATTGCATAGATGACCTTGTCATTTACTTTTATTGCATTTTCGCCCCTGTTAATGTTGGACACGTGCGTCGACACATGATCTTTTGGTGAAATTGCATGATATGGGCTTGTAGTTTCTGTTTGTTCATGAATGAAATATCTTTCTAATTAATTGCATATATACCCCTGTGAATGATGCTTTTGGACATGTGCCGAATTTCTTAGGTTAATTGCAATTAGTTCCCTAGGCTTTTAGCACCTGTTGCTAATAAGCCCTAGGAACTATTTTATTTGCAAATTGGTCCCTGAGTGCCCAGTACAAGTGCCTTGCCCGTGCGAACGTGGATTTTTTGCACCAGGACCCCCTACATTTCTGATTTTGTTACTTCTAGGCCCCTAGAAGATAGTTTTATGACAATTAGGTCCCTGTGCACTGTGGGCTTTTGATTGTTTTAAATAAAATATCAAATTGTATCCAAATTAAGTGAAAATTTGACATGTGGCTCCTACCACTGTGTAGAATTTTCACTATTTTTTTGGGAAATTTTTGAGCCCTTTAAATATTTTTAAAAAGTCAAAAACTAACATTGTTTGACTGTCCAAATTTAAAATTCATAAAAAATATAAAAACCACTTTAAAAATTATAAAAAAATTAGATTTTGTGTATTGTGTTGTGCTTGATTTTTTGACCAATTTGGGTCATTTTTGGATTTATAAAAATTATAAAAATTGAAAATCTTGAAAATCTCATAAAATTCTAATTATTAGTAGAAAATACCAAAAATAATAAATCTTTTTCCTGATTGTTTCTTTTTGTTCATGCTTAACAAGAAAAATACCTCCAGGCCTTGATCAGACCATTTAATATTTTTAAATGGTCTTAGAAGCCTGAGGGGACGGTTTTCATTATTTTTGCCTTATTTCATTTTTATAAAATTCTATAAAAATCAGAAAATTATCAAAAATTCATCAAAAATAGTAAAAAATATAAAAAACTTAAAAACATTTTTGTTTGAATTTGTGGAGTTTTTTAGAGTAGTAAATAAGTTGTTGTTTGTGTTTATATTTGCCTTTTTATAGTTTTCTTTATAATTAAAAATTCTAAACAAATATACAAATATTAAAAATCCACCAAAAATAATTTGTTTTTATTTTTATTTGTTTTTGACTACTTCGTAGGCTGCAAGGCCATCACGTGCTTCCTGAGTTCGACCCTGGGTGCTATACCAGGTTAATATCATAGCGAGACCGCTATTTCGTATTTCATCGATTTTTATCTTTATTTGGTGGTCTGATCTTTTTCTTGTTGAGCTCTGAGTCTCGAGTGACTGAGGTCACAACGACCGTATTGATTCATACTTTACCTTGGTTGTTCGGGTCGCTCATCAGGGCATTAGACAGAAAGAATGAATGATATGGGTTGAATGATCTATACAAGTAAGACTATTTTGAGGTGCCTCTCAACAAGCGCTAGAGTTTATGCCCCTAGCTAGGTGCAAAAGCTAGGATAACAATGTATCAAGGTTCAGGACGACATATGTAATGCGAATACCGTTTTGTTGTTGTCGTCTCAGTGGGAGAACAACAACAGACTCAGGATGGTCAAAAGAGACACCCGAATATGCACTCAAGTGGTTGTCAGATACTGGAAAAAAGAATACGATGTATGATCATACTCTGGTAGCACAAATAAAATCATCGGCTCAAGGTCTGAATGGAGTGAATGGATGGAGCTGAAGAAATCAAACGTGGAGAAGGAAGGATCTGTCAGGTAATCCTCCACATGAATCACAGTCTCGAACAGATAAGGAAGATTAAGCTTGTGAGACTCTCTATAAAAATCGATATCCGATGTATATAGGGTAGAGAAATCAGAATCATCATTGAATAACTCAAAGATCAGGTCA
The DNA here is from genome assembly GCA_037367405.1 of Ottelia alismoides. NCBI lineage: Eukaryota > Viridiplantae > Streptophyta > Magnoliopsida > Alismatales > Hydrocharitaceae > Ottelia > Ottelia alismoides. Next base: position 240,905 of record JAZKJV010002446.1, on the reverse strand, counting down.
TCCTCGCAAGGGTCGTCGAGGAGATAAAAATCGAACTCAAGGAAATCAGAACTAATCGACGGCTTGGTCTCGTGATCCGACAGATCGGAATCATGTCCAAGCAGTGAAACTGAGTACAAGGGACATAATGAATCCTCCCGCAGATAAACCTTGGGGAGTGATGCAGGCTCATCGGTAAAGAAAGAGGAATCAGAATCGAACTGGGGATCTATGCTGTCAAATATCAACTTCTCCAAAAATGTATCGACATCATCAAGTGGGAGGACACACGGCTCAAAGACGGGACTCTCTAGGTCTGTCAAATCAAATGGTTTCCCATATCAAGCTCTATATGCTGAGATGGATCCAAATGTGTATCTAAATCTGAGAGGATTTTCTGAAGAATGGATACTGAATCAGCTGGATATGGATACTGAAATGACTGAAAGGATGGTTGATATATGGGCTCCTCATCCATTTCTTGTGATACTACAAGATTTAGAATATAAGAATAATTGACGTGAAAGTGCGGGACTGGCTCAAACTCTGGGTATAAAACCAACGGGAACTCGACCAATGTTCGGCTCTAAAGACTCACAGTGGTGGTCAACACGTCCGTCATCTGAAATGTAGTAGATTCCACATCCTCGGATTGGTGTGTGCTGTCTAAATCAACATTAAGTATCACATACTCAACTGTTGTTATATCTCCCTCATGTGTTGTCCCAAATAAATCATCTGATGCATATGGAATGTCTGAAAGTGCTCTCAAGATGGTCTCAAATAAATCCATGTCGGGACTATGGTGTGAACCACCACAGGAGGTAATGACTAATGCAATCTGCACTGCGGTCATCCCCCTCATGAAGATCTGAACAAGGTCAGACCTCGAGATTTCGTGATATGAAATCTCCTCAATAGGTCAACAAAGCTAACCCATGAATCTTTCGATGGCTCCTGGGGGTCAACTGAAAAATCTAGAATGCAAGATTGCATCATATATGCTCTACGTTGGGGGTAGAATCTCTACAAGAAGAATGATCGTAAATCTCCCCACGTAGCAAACTTCCATCCCAATCATCGGTGCCAACTCTTGGCTCTGCCATGAAGTGTGAAAGGGAAGGTCATAAGCTGTAACTCCTCAAAAGTGGTGTCTGAATATGCTCGTGAATCACAAAAATCTTCAAACTCAGATATATGAATATATGGCTCTTCATGCACTCCCCCTAAAAACTTTGGCAGTAGATTAATGAACTCTAAATCCATAATGAAGGGACTCAATGTAGAAGCAGACTGCACTTCCTAATATGGGTACTCATCCATTATCCCAGGATAGAATTCATCTAAAACTCGTAACTTCTCCATGTGATCTCCTATGGAATGCACTCTCATCTCAGCAAGGTGATCACTCATGTTTCGTATCTGGTCAATATGAAATCTTTGGGTGTCTTCTCTTAGGACAACATACCCATAATAAGAAGGTGGGTAGGAAGAATAGGGATGTCGGTCGGAGTTCCGACCTCCCAAGAGAGTGGGCAGAAATGATGGGAATGAAATGAAGCAGCCGTAAAATCCGGCTGAAATGGAGTATGGCCCATCATGAAGAGAGGGAAATGAAGGGAGGGAGGGTGGGATAGTAGATACGGAGTGAAGGTAAGAAGGGAGACAAAAGGTGACTGCTAATGATCTAGAGAAGACAATCGTAACCAACTCACACCAATCACATACAAACATAATGCAAAACCCCAATTCACCTACTCAACACAATGTGAAGACCGTGAAGATGCAGTCAAAAAGTTGTACAAACACTTAGGAGGCTTTATGGGATTTGGGCACTACTCCTTAGTGTGTACGTGAGCAATTAAAAGCGCAAACAATGATGGTGTTGCTCTCCCAAAACAATGATGAATCAATTACGTTTAATTTTAAGAGTCAAGTTCAATTAGCAGTCCCAATTTTTAGTTTTTGATTATTATTATTTTTTTGGTATTTTCAATGAAACGTCTAACGGGATTTCCGATTTCCTTTTTCTTATATCTACAAAATAGAAGGGGAAAACAGAAAAGCTAATGCACAAGAAAATATGGATGCAAATGCTAGAGATAGAGGTGCGTACCTGACTCCAACACGCTACATGCAATATGATCCACGCAGAAAAATTAAACTACTATATATGAATGCAATGCGAGAATCGTCCTAAATAAGAACTTCTATTATCGTGAAACACATATTTATTTGTCTAAGTCCAAGCGAGTTCTATAGGAACATATATTGTATTAGGGACTTTGGACCTAATGCTACCTGGCTCAATCAAATAGAAACCAAAATCTAGGGGCTCAAGCACAAAAAATCTTGTAAAACAAATAAAAAAAACAAGAAAGCAAAACGCGGAAAAAAAACGGTGCGGTTCCTCAAGTGCACCGGCACTCAGTGAAACAAACCCCGAAATGTCCAAGTGTCCAACAAGTCCAAAGTCTAGTTATTACAATACATATAATTATTCTCTAAAAATAAAATAACTTTCTTCTGTTCTCCTCTGCTCTTCCTCCTGTGCTGGTCCTCAAAAAAGACTCCAAGTCATCCTCCAAGCGATTCCTCGCACAAAATGCAAATAAGAGATGACCGAAAAATGAATATAATATATATAGAGACAAGTAAAGCTTAAAAATGACTATAAAGCCATACTCCCCGACAATGGCACCAGTCTAATGAGCCAAAAATCTGATCAGCTAAGATGGAAAAATAATCGCAGGTCATTGTTGTCAACCAATCGATTCAGTCAACGAGAAAAATATATATAAAATCACTTAAAAAAATAAATCCATGAAAAGCAATGTAAGCGGTCTTCGCTATTTAATTTATCTGGTATAGCGACCAGGGTTGAATACAAGGAGCATGATTGACAAACTAAGTAGTCAAATTTCAAAATAAAATATTAATGGTTTTTTTATTTTTCAATTTTTTTATTTTCAAATAAGGAACAATATGCACAAGGGAAGAAATACACACACCACACTCTTTTTCTATTTTTCAATTATATCAAAAATATTCAGAAAAATCCAGAGAAGATATTTTTGTGTTTTTATAGGTTTTAGAATATTTTTGGTAATTTTATAGAGTTTTCTGATATCTTTATATTTTTCTAAAAATCAAATAGTGACAAAAAAGGTAAACAGTGCATAGACTGAAGTAATTTGCAACTTAAAATATTTTAATACCCAAAACTCTAGGGAATTATTTTTATGCTAAAATATAGACAAATAACTACACACAAGAACTGAAATAAGTATTTTTGTATTTTTTTAGAATTTTCACCCATTTTTCTAAGATTTTTGATATTTTGCATTTTTTTGGGTTTTATAAATAATTAATGTGCGAAATTTGGATAGAAAAAAAGGTAATAAAATACACCTAATCTATTTTTTTGGAATTTTTAGAGCAATATTCAAATTTTTATGATTTTCTAAAGTTTAGACAGAGAAAATAACAATGTTTTTGAAATTTTAAAATATCAAAGAAAGTTAAAATATAATGAAATTTATATACAATGGAGAGGAATACAACAGGAACATAACATGATTTTTCGAGAATTTATTGAGAAATGAAAAAGATTTATTTCAACAAGATAAAGCAAGCAAATCAAGTCTGTAATATAGGGACTTATTTAAAATTATTAAATGTTTTTGGATAATAATATAATAAAAATAAAATTACAGGAGGGAACTGGAAATTTACCCAAGTGTAGCATGCAATGTACATGCTCAGGCTCTGGCGGGGGCCTCTTTGTAATTTTCAAAACTTCTAGGGACTTATTTGTAATTCTTCCAAATTTTTTATTTTTTATACACCCCCTAGGGCTTCTTCATTTTTTGTTATTCTCAAGAGGGATGGGGCGCTGCCGCCCCTCTCTTCTCCTGCCAAAAGGGCGACGGCGGTGGAGGATGGAGCTCCGCGATGGTGGCGGGTGGCGTGGGGGTTTGGGAAGGCTAGCGAATGAAGCTCTGCCTACGGCTGAGGACTTCGCACGGCCTGGCGCTTCCTGGATCGACGAAGATGGCATGTCGGCGGGTGGCACAGGGGTTGCGAGCAGGTGGATGGGAGTGCAGAACAGGCGGTGGGTTGATGAATCCCTGATTTATTCTTTTATTTTAGTTATTTATCTTGGCAAAGGATCATGTAGATATGTATAAATACAATACGTTAGCATTCAGCATGCTGGTGTTAACATTTTATATTTAGCATGTATTTGTGCAAAAATAAAAGAATAAAGGAATAGAAAATGAAGGAGGTATTTAGTATAAATATAGAGTGACCCGAACCCCAAGAGAAGGTCAAACCTTGACCTGATCGCTAGATAAAATAAGTAGAGAGAGATATGGCCTACTCTTTGTTGTACACATTATTATATATTTAAATAATTATTTTTGATTTGTCATGGTAGACTATGGGAGATTTCATTGAGATGAATCAGACACCCTGAAAGATCAGGGCAGACAACCAGATAAAACTGGAAAAAACATAGACTAGGACGCGAAGAGGAGAAAAAATGCCCTTAGCTAGGAGAATGGACTGGGTACGGGAAGATGGTAGCTTCACTATTATAAGGGAATCATAGGGTCTATTAATATAATGGATTTTGACTTAACAGATAGCCCTCCGTCTGACTGTGCTAGATCCAGGAGCATCTAGACTGACCATCAATCAAGCTAACTTATATACAATGAGATAGAATGAGGAATGAGACTCGGATGCACATGGTCCTATGGGGGGATAGTTTCAAACCAAGAAGGCTCAGGGCTGAGAGGGAATTTCAAAGTACCATAGAGACTTTAGTCGAACCCGATCTACCGATTCCTGGCTATGAGATAGTCCCAGCGAAGTGAGAAGTCCGGATAGGAATGACGTCGTCTATGATTCGGCTAGGGATCTCACGAAAAAAGCTTATGCTATGGGTTAAGAGGACTGTCTTCCTCTATTAAGATGATATGGGAAGTGTGTGGTGAGATGGACGCATAGGAGTCCGTTCTAGACCTCTGTCTCTGATCCACATAGTTTTAAAAGTGAGCCTCAGAGCGTCAAAAGCGAGCCCGGATCCTAAACCAATAAAACTATATAAAGAAACTCACATCCGGTGAAAGACGATCCCTATAGTCCTTTGTCCTCTCAACCAGTTCTGATTCAATCAAAATAAAATTTATTATTACCTCCTTGTACATATTTCTAAAAATAAAATAAAAATAAAAAAAATCATAAAAATAAAATATAAATATTAATAAATTCCTTTCTCATTTGTACAAAATACATGTATATATATATATCACATTCCCTATTTATTCTATACTTGTAAATAAATCACAAAAATACAATAAAAATTATTTTGTACCCTTTAAAACAAGCTAAAGATAAAAAAAGACAAAATTGTGGTATTTATTTAAAAATAACAAAATAAAAATAATATGGAAAATACATAGGTATATTATACATGTATATAATACAATATAATGTAGGGATTTTTACTCGGCAGACCCTATAAACTTTTTAAATTACTTCTACGACCTTTTGCATAATGTAATTACCCCATAGACCCTAAAAATTACCCCAAGAACCCCCACGGGCTTCAAAAAGATTACCCGGAAGGTTCATGGGTTAAGAGTTGACAAGTTTACGGGGTCGAGGGAGGAATTAGGTTGTTTCAAAGGTCGTAGAGGCAATTGGTAAAATTTATAGGGTCTGTCGGGTAAAAATACCTATAATGTATATACAATAATTTATTTTTAATAATTAAAAATCATAAAAAATAGTTCGAAAAATAATAAAAAAATTTTATTCTGAAGACTTTTTGATTAAAAATCATTTACTATTTTTTATTGATTTTATAAATATTTTGTAAATCCCTAATTTCTTATTGGTTAGGACTGGGTGTTGACCGCGGGTCAACTCCATCTTCTAGGCTTGACCCAACCCGACCTTCTTCGTCAGATCTACTTCTCCTCCTTTTCCAGCTCGACTCCGAGCGCCTTTTGCCTCGAGATTTGGACCCGATAAACATCATACATCCGACATCTTCGCGGGTCCCTTGGATGATCCAAATCACTCTTGGGTTTTACGGATTTTGCCGATACTTCTAGACCCTCGAGCATGCTATATAGTATCTCTTCCGCTTACCCAGAGCCCTAGCTCATTCCTCACTCCCACATTGACCCCTAGCCACCTCCATTTGAGTGACAGCTGATTGGAGAGACCCGTGGAGCTCAGTTTGGTGAAGTGACAATGCAACTCACCCTTCGTGGCCGGAGATCTGTCGCGAGCAACCTCCTCATCCACCGCAACGAGGTTGAGGCCATAACCTCGACGACTATCATCACCTGGAGTTTAGGAGTCCATCCAGATCCTCAGGTATCGATCCTACCCCGTGCTTTTCGCTTTTAATTCCTTTCATTCCACCTAGCACCGTCGCACCATCACTTGCTCCGACTAGCCGGTCGAAGCCCCAATATCCACACTCATCCGTTCAGATAGACTTGCCAGATCACCCTTCATCTTCTCATGGAATCTGATCACCCTACATCTCAACCATCAGGTTGAGATTAGGTTCGATCTCCATCCCTCACATTCGCCGGAGACCCCAACTCCATTCCCCTCCATTTCTCTTGCTTCTACTTGCAATAAACCCTCACCGGAGCTATGCCTCCGAGCGTTCTTTCCCTTGCAGGCCTTGGTTTGTATCAAAGACCCCTATTTGGCCCCGACTGCTCAAGCGGAGCAACTCCAGGCACTCCTCCACCATGACGGCCATCCGGCCATCATCGTCCATATCGGAGCCACCCTCCTGACGTGCGACATTTCACCGGGCACGATGAGACCCTCAGATCTTTCATCCATAGGACGAATTTACCTCGTCTCTCGGTTGAAGGTCGCCTGGAGGGAGTTTGTCCAGCATCCTCCCCTACCATCGGATGGACCCCGCTATGCCAGATTCGATCACAACAACCCAACCAGTTCAGCTTTGTGGCTGTTAGATCAGCACTACACTGTTAGATCCAGTCGTACGACCGTGACAACCTCTACACCATCAGATCTGCAGGAGCAACGACTAGAGGCGTATGTCCACGACTTCTTCCACGAACACCACGTGCATCCTTGGGGTATGTTACATCTTCTATCACCGCACTTTTATGTTTTATTAGATGGTTCTGTAAATAAAGTTGTAGTTTTGACCATTTGTAGTTTGAACCTCCAATTTTTAGTATTTGCATTTCAGTCCCTCTTTATGTGTAGTATGTGGCTTGATACGTGACTTTGTGGGTTATTTGCATGCTAGGTCATGAACTTTGGAGTTGTTACTAGTTAAATATTTATTAATAGTATTTGCATTTATACCCCTTTGAGTCTAACTCACGTGTGAGGCGCGTGTTTAATTGGGATTTTTGTAACTATACCCCTGAGCTTTTTGTATGTGTTATATTTTGGTCTCAAAACTTTAGGATAATTGCATCTAGGTCATTGTATGTTGTGTGTTTGGTTTTTTATCTAATAAATACCTAATTAACTCCAAAAATTCCATAAAAGTTATAGTTAGCTCCTACTAAGCTGTAATATTTATGGTAATTTTTGTGAATTAATTTATTTTTATTTTATATTTTCTAAATATTAGAAACCCCTAAAAAGTATCCTGCCTATTTTAGAAGATACATAAAAAATACAAAAATAGTTTAAAAATTATAACAAAATAATACTTGCTTGTTCTTGTATGCTTTAATTCCAGTACAATTTTTTATTGCATTATCTTTTATAAAAACCCTAAAAATCTAAAAACCCTAAAAAGCGTGTAAAAACATTAAAAATTCTACAAAAATAAAAAATTTATAATTCCAGTTTTTGTAGTTAGGTATTTTTATTTATTTTTTTCATAAAATTACACTCCAGGGTATTAGGGCATTTTAGATATTTTTAACTTGCAATATTGTCTTGGCTGTGCACTGTTTCAATGTTTTACTTTTATTCGATTTTTATAAAATCATATAAAAATTAAAAAAAATCCCATAAAATTACCATAAACATCTGAATATTTGTAAATCATAAAAACATTTTTATTTCCAATTTTTGAGCATTTTTATTCTTAATAAAAATTGTTGAAATTAATTTTGAATCTTGCTTGCTTGTTTGTTTTCTAATTTAGAAAATACAAAAAATTGCAAATTAAAAACCACAAAATATGTTTTTATTCATCTGATTTCCGACTACTTCGTACATTTCTGTGCTCCCTGTGTTCGACCCTAGTCGTTATAACAGGTTAAATAAATAGCGGAGACCGTTGACATTCCCTTATTTGTTTTGATTGATTTATCTGAGTGGTTCTCATGTTTTCTTATTGTGTCTGGTTGGCTGATTGGGGTCACAACGACCCGTGATTATTTTTGAGACTTAACCCTAGTCGGTCGGTCGTTCATTAGAATGCCATCGTTGACAGGGAGCATGGCTTAATAGTCCTTTAAGATTTCTTTTTATTTTCGTTTTTGTCTCTATTTTATATAACTATTTTTCTGACATTTTCTTTGCTTTGATTTTTGTGCGAGGGACCACCCTAGGACATTTTAGCTTTCGACAGGCGTAACTGCAATGAAGGAGGAGCAGGAGGGAAGAAGGAAATTAGTTATATAGGATAGAGTAGTTTTTATTTTCCAGATCATTATTATTGTTGTAATAACACAAGGACACTCAGACTCTTTCTTGGAGACTTGGCATATAGGGCTCTGTTTCGCCGAGCACCGGTGTGCTCCAGGGACCTTACCGTGGATTTTCATCGGTTTTCGTTTTCTTCGCATTTTCTTTCCTTTGATTCTTAAAGAATTTGGCCCCTAGAATAAAGAATTTCTTTGATTGCGATGTAAATAATTAAGGCCCAATCCCCAATATCTTGCCTGCACCTATAGTTCATAATTGGACCAAATTCAAAAATAATGAAAAGTTAACCTGATCGATTGAGAGGTCACGTGCCGTTAGAGGCCATATACAATGCATGCAGAATCCGTTGTGGCGGACACCAGTCGGCATCAGAGACCGAACCTCGACCTCTCTCTGTAGTCAGTTGACTGATGAATATCCATTCATCACTCTTTATTCTTTTATTTTAGCTACAAAACCTATGCAAAACACATGTATATTCTTGTAAATAGCATAAATGGTCAAAGTGCATGCATTGTGTAAATATGCATAATTAGCATGTTTTTGTGTATAAATAAAAGAATAAAGAAATAAAAGAAAAAGAAAGTGATATTTAGAATAAATATTGAGTGATCTAATTCCAAGGGAGGGCTCAGCATGGGCCTGACCGCAAAAGAATTCAAGTAGAGAGAGATAGGGAAGCTCAAGTATGTGTACATATACCTATGTTTAGAAAAAAAATTATTTTTCTCTTAATAAAAATAAAATTGGGTGTATATTTATTTGAATATATTTGTAAATATAAAATTAAAATAAAAATGAGAAAAATGAAAGAAAAATAAAAAGAAATAAAGTCCCTTCTTCATTATACATAAACCATGTGTATAGAAATAACTTATCTATTTATTTCTCCTTATAAATAAATAATTAAAATCCCACAAAAACATGTACATATTCCATATTCCATAATGTAAATAAATAAAATAAAAATCATAAAAATAAAAATAAAATAAAAAGAAATAAAATAAAAATCAAAATCCACATTGTACATATACCATGTAAATATATGTATAAAGCTATTTATTTAATCTAAGTAAATAATTAATAAAAATAAAATAAAAATACACTTTTATTCCATATTTTATCCCATAAATAAATAAAATATAAAATGGGAATAATTTTATAAAAATAAATAATTAAAAAATGAAAAATAAAAAATTCATATTGTATATACCTATATATAATAATACTATATTGTAAATACATAATTTTTATATCAAAAAAATAAATAAAAATCACTAAAAAATTATTTGAAAATAAATAAACATTTTTCATGGATTTTAAGTTTTTCGAAATTAATTCATTTAATATTTTAATTGAATTATCAAATAATTAATAAAAGTTGAATTCCCATTGGTCCACGGGGGATTGTTAACCCCCGGTCAACACCCCCCGCGGACCTATTTCCATCGGATCCGTGCGCCTGACCCGATTTCTCCACATTTTCATGCCACGATCCGCCAACCATCTCCTCGAACCCCTGGCTCCGAGCTTCCAGGAGTGATCCGCGATCCACGCCTGCGTATCGTCTTAGGGATCTGCTACTCGGATTGCGCGCTCCACGACCATCTTCTCGGACCCCCAGTCATATAAATCCTCGCCACCGGCCAGCTTTACCCACCATCTTTGGCCTTCCCCCTCGACTCCAGCGACCTCCTCTTCTTCGCCAGAGTGACAGCAGCGCGGAGGAGAGTAGCAGCGAGGCCCGGGCAACCGGGAGCCATCGATCCGGCGACTTCGTCGCCGTGTGCCGCCGTGAGGTGCGCTCAGCCTCAAGAAGCGACGATCCCTTGAGGCCATGACCCCCGGAGCTCCTCCAGCTCCAGCACAGTCGACTTCAGCCATCCATTAGGTCAGATCATCCTTAGTTTAGCTTAATGTCAAGTTTCCCCCAAATCGCACCGCCGGCTTCGCCGGCTAATTCACTCCACTCCGACCACCCATTTGACCACCCGACCCGACCACCACCTTCGCCATACTCCTCTCCACCTTCTTCACCCAGCCAGCCCCCCTGACTCGCCTCGGAGCAGGTCCCACACCCTCCTCCGCCGACGCCTCACTAGAGGGTGTCGCCCCGAGGCATACACTCACCCATTTCACCTTTGACTTGGTCGAGGCAGTTTGCCCTTGACCAAGGAGCTCGTCTGTGTCGTTTTGCAGGTCAAAAGAGACCCATCTGAGGGTCCGAACGCTCAGCACAGCAGCTCCAGTCGTCCGCCGTCTCCGAGCCACTCCGGTGGTCGCCGGCCTCATCGGAGGAATCCACTAGCTGTGGAGCATCGAGACGAAGCTATTCCACATTGCAGCAGCTCAGGAGGAGGTCTCCACCACGTGCATTGGGCCGGCGAAGTTTGCCGGCGTCGAGTTCTTGGAGGACCCTCCTCCGCCGTTCGTTTAGCCTCGAGCTCTAGTTTTGATCCAGGCCGTCTATTTGAGGAGCAACTGCCCACCGTTTGATCCATCTAGGAGCAGATCTGGGCCGTTCACTTAGAGGAAGAGGCACCCTACATCCAGGACCGTCCGATCTACACGTGTCCTCTTCAGCGCCGTCGATCCAGCGAGGGTTTAGCCACATCCTCCCACCGTCGGATTCCTCCACGTGGCAAGCTCTCCGCCATCTAATAATAATGGGTTAAATTGTTCTTAAGCCCCTTAGTTTATTGCATTTACTTTTTAGTCCTGTAAATATTTTATCCCATTGTTTTTATTTTGTAAAAATTGCATTGAGGACCTTCATGTTTCCTTTTTTTGCCTATCAGTCCTTGTATATGGTAACCTCGTGCGTCGACACGTGAGATTCTAAGCATTTTGCATATTTTATCCTCTATTCCTTTCGTGTTATGGTTTGATACTTTTTAAATAGGAATTGCAAATATACCCCTCCATGTATGGACCACGTGCCTGACGCTTTGTGGGATTTTTGCATGTTTGGCCCCTGGACTTTCTTGCCGTGTTACTGATTGGCCCCCAGTACTATTTCATTTGCGTTTAGGACCCTGTGCACTATGAGATTTTATTTGATTTAATCAAAATATCAAACTTAACCCAAATTGCGTGAAATTTGGACACGTGGCTCCTGCCACTGTGTAAAAATTTCTGTAATTTTGGGTACATTTTTGAGGCATCTTTATTTTTTTTAAATATTCAAAAATAGTTGTTTTTGTGTCTGTCCAGATTAGAAAAACATAAAAAATATAAAAACTGTTTTAAAAATTCTAAAAAAATAAGAATTTGTTAGTTTTGCTATGTTTTATTTTATGTCCAATTTTGGTTATTTTTGGACTTATAAAAACCTTAAAAATTTAAAAAACACTTAAAAACTTATAAAAATTCTAAAAAATTGAAGAAAACTAAAAAATACATAAACTCTTTTTCTGAATTTTCCTTTTTATTTGTATTTTTCATAACAATTACCTCCAGACTGTGAAAGGCCCATTTGATATTTTTCATGAGGCCTTGAAGTCTGGCTGGACAACTTGTTTCTGTTTCTGCCTTCTTTGATTTTTAGAAAAATATATAAAATTTAGAAAAATCTTAAAAATTCACCAAAAATAGTAAAAAAACTAAAAAACTTAAAAATAATTTTGTTTAGATTTTTGGGGCTTTTTAGAGTGTTGCAATAATTTGTTGAGTGTGCTTGTTTTTATCTTTTTCCTATTTTCCTTTATTATTAAAAATCCAAAAAAATATAAAAATAATTAAAAACCACCAAAAATACTTATTTTTGTTTTGGTTCCTTTTTAGACGACTTCGTAGGCCGTGAGGCCAACTCATGCTCCCTGAGTCCGACCCTGGGTGCTACACCAGGCTAATCTCATAGCCTGGACCGCTATCGTTGTTTTTATTGATTTTATATCTCTGTTTGGTGGTCTTCTCTTTATTTTTCTTGATCGACCGATCTCTCTCTTGATCTGGGTCGCAACGACCCGAGAGTGATTATTTTTACCTAATCCGGATTGATTGAATAGTTGGTCATCAGAATGGCACCGTTGCCGGGGAGCACGGCTTAGTAGTTGATTTTATTTCATTTTCTTTTCTTTTGATTTTCGTGGTTTTTCGTGGCTTTTTCTTCGTCCGCGGCTTTTCGCGGCTTTCTGGTTTCCTTTATTTTCGTTTTGTTTTGTTTTGGTTTCTTTTATTTTATTTTGGTTTTTGTTTGCTTTTTATTTGTGTGTTTCTTTTATTTTTGCATATATTTTCTCTTCTTTTATTTTTATTTTTATAATAATTTGTGCTTGACGCCTCTGTTTGTTTACTTGCGAGGTCCCGAGGACCGAGGCAGCTCTTCTCGAGGAGCCGACACAACTGTGGGAGTCGGAGGTAGCTCTCTTCTCTACAGAGCCGCAGGAGGACGCAAGGAGCCGAACAGAAGGCCAGGAGCCGCAGGATAGCCGTGAATTAGTGTAGTTTAGTTTAGATTTTATTTTCAGACCATTTATTGTTGTAATAATACAGGTACCCAGACTTTCAGACTTGGACTTTGTGGGGTTTGTTTCGCCGAGCACCGGTGTGCTCGAGGGACCCCACCGCTGTTTTGATTTTCTCGCCTTTTCTTTTTATTTGATTTCATGTGGATTTATGTGCTTGAGCCCTTAGACTTAGGTTTTTATTTCGTTGAGCCAAGTAGCCTTAGGTCCACAACCCTAATAAGAATATCTGTTCCTATAGTTTACGTTTGGATCTAGGCAAATAAATCAGTGCTTTACGATAATAAATTTTTTTATTTAGGACGGTTCTCGCATTTGCATCCTTATAGATTAGTATTACTTTTATGCGCGAATCATAATTGCATGTAGACTGCTGGAGTCAGGTACGCCCTCTATCTCGTGCATGCATCATTGATTTATCGCGCATTGGCTTTTCCGTTTTCCTCCCACTGATTTTATGAACTTAGGAATAAAAGGAAATAGGAAAATTCGTTAGACGTTTTTTTAAAAAGACATAAAAAGAAAAACAATAAAATCGGGACTGCTAATCACACTTGAACTAAAAGACACCTCATTGAAAAATTTATCTTGGGTAGAGTAACCCCCTCCTTGTTTTGTTTGGATGAGCGAGAGAGTGACCCACATCCTAGGCTAGAGTCATATCCGATTTCTTAACTGACTACCGACCTTTTATTCGGGACAGTCGGTTGAGAATATTGGATTCCTATCGGCTCATGTAATCGCTCTGAAAGACTAAATTGATCACCTAAATAAAATTGACAAGATAATTGACCTATCCCTTACGGTCTTCAGCTCGTGTGCGTAGGTGAATCGAGGGTTTTGCTTTCTCATCTTGTGTGATTCCAGATCCCTTCTATCTTTCCCCATCTACCTTCTTCTCCCACCCACCCTCCCTTCAGTCTTTTCTCTTCTTCTTCTCCTTTACCCCTGGATGATGGATCCCCCTCACTTCTGGCCGACTCTTGCAGTTTTTTCTCCATCCTTTGACCATCAGTCCAGTCCACCTTCAAGAAAGGTCGGATCCCCGACCAACCTCCCGCTCCCTCCCTCCCATCCCTTTCTTTACTCTGGGCATGCTGCGCTAGACGTACGTGGATATCAGATCGAGAAGATGCGAGACCCAGACGATGCCATTGCTGAGTTGAGAGTGCACTCCGTTCGTGATCAGAGAGAGCAGAGGAGATCATCGGATAGATCCCATCCCAGATTGATGGAGGAGCAGATAGGACAGGGAGCTCAGTCAGCTTCTACACTAGGTCCATTCATCTTGGATTTGGATCTTATTCAGAGACTGCCGACATTTTCAGGGGAGGCACACGAGGAGCCCTATCTTCACTTGTCAGATTTCGAGGAGTTTTACAGAGCACAGTTATATTCAGATGTCACTGCAGAGGACCTGATGTTGAGGACCTTCCCGTTCACACTTCAGAACAGAGCCATGAGATGGCACAGACGATTGGGGAGGAGATTTGCTGCTTGGGGAGAGCTACGCCGAGAGTTTCTACAGAGATACTTCCCCTAGCGTAGAGTAGAGTTGATGCGGTCTTTGATCACCGAGTTTTCAGTTGACCCCCAGGAGCCACTGCATGAGGCATGGCCGAGGTTTCTTGACCTCTTGAGGAGATTTCCCGACCACGGACTTCCACTGACGGACCTTATCGAGATCTCCATGCGGGGATGACCACAGAGTAGATAGCACTGGTGATTACCACATGTGGCGGTTCACACCGCAGTTCCGACATTCACTTACTGGATACCATCTCGAGGTTACTTTCACAGACATCATCTTCACGAGATACTATAGTCGGGACAACACATGAGGACGTTGCACTACCAGTGCGGTGTGTCACATTACATGAGGAGACAGTTCCTACACACCAGCCCGAGGACTTGGATGCTCCAACACCACAGAGTACAGAGGAGATGACTGTGATAGCAGAGGTTTTTACCCAGAGTCTTCTCGAGTTCCCGTTGGTTTTCCAACTGGAGTTCGAGTCAGCCCTAGAGTTCTCAGTTGACGAGTCTTGGATATCAGATCTTTTTATACTCTAGGAACAGGAGGAGCCCCCGCTACTACAGCCATCGATTCAGCCACTTCAGTTTCCAGTCCTGGAGGCGTCAGCTTCTTTTCTTTAGAGACACTTCTCAGAGTCCGACAGATACCATGACTCAGCCCAGCAGCCACAGCTTAATAGGGGACACCACTTCGAGATGTCAGATACAGAATGTCTCGTATTCGAGCCTTTTGTCCTCCACTTTGACGAGACAGACACACTTGCTGAGGACCAGATGGCAGCCAGCATTGCCACAGAGCGAGGATCAACCGCAAACACTTTGTCAGCCTCCGCGGTGTTGACCGGTACCTTCTCTTGCTTCCAGACTGCCGAGAGCCACACGACAGATAATGATGCAGCCTGGTGCACCGAGTGAATACTTGACAGCAGTGCAGATGCCCTTCTAGATCCTGATCCTATCTTTTTCACTTTTGATCTTGCATTTCTCCTCGAGGGTTATCTGCGCGAGAATGCCACCCATGATGAGTACTCGGTTTCACCTTCTGATTGTGTGTCCGATCTGCCAGATCACAAAACCGAGTCTTTTGATCCTTCTGATTCTGAGTTGTCTCACCTCCACGACCCTCGCGAGGATGAGCCCATCCGGGAGATATTCGATGATCTTCCCGATTTGCTTCTATTTCACGCATCGGATATCAGTTTTCTTAGAGAGTCTCCTGATCTTGATTGTCCACACCTTTTTGAGACACTGATCGACGTGGAGGATTCCATGACTGATCCATCCTTCTCCACGTTTGACTTCGTTGGTTCTATACTTTAACTCCAGTCTGATCCACAATCGACGATTTCTTTTGTGCTACCGGATCTCGATCACATACTTCCATATCCTTGGCCAGTAGCAGACACCCGCCTGATTGCATACTTGGGTGTCATTCTTTACACTGTTGATTTTGTCGCTGTTCTCATACCGAGACTGCGACGACAGTACGACATTCGCCTTGCAGATGTCGTTCTGAACCTTGACACAGCTTTGTCCTAGCCATTGCGCCCAACTAGGTGCGTAAAATCTAACGCTTGTTGAGAGGCACCTCAACATTGTACCCTTTTGTATATACATGTTTCGTCTTAGTTTGATCTTTCTTTCTTTCATTTTGTTTTCACCCCAGGTCTCGTATAGGATTATCTTTGCTATACTTAGGATATACCTCATCCTAAGTATAGGGGGGGTGAAAACACCGGGTTGTTCCCCCGTTCTGTTTCATCACTTCTGTCGTTGCCTATACTTAAGGATTTTTCACCTTAAGTATAGGGGGAGTGATGCCCCTCCATCTTGTATATACTTGTTGATCTTCTTTGTGTCTTTCTACCTCTGTTTTGCTGCCTATACTTAGGGATATTTTACCCTAAGTATAGGGGGGTAGACCTTGTACATTCTTTACTCGGTTCTCCCTTTGTGTACAACCTGCTATACTGAGGATTATTTGATCCTAAGTATAGGGGGAAATGCCGAGATCCGATTGGATTTCTATTCTTTCATTCGTCTTTGTATATAGCCTTCCTTTTCACTTCCCTATAATAAGCACGAGTTATGTCTTCTTCATCGCTCTTGACTCTTAGGACATCGTTCGAGCTAAGTATAGGGGGGTGTGTATATATTTCATATATACTTTAGCCATAACTCGTACTTTGTGTGAGTGTGTAAATAAATAAAAATGGCTAAACCCAAAAATCCATAAAAATTAAAAATTGTTCCTTGTAAATAAACATTCTTTTATTGCATATACATAGCTATTGTACAAATTATTTTTGTAAAAATGTTTGTAAAAACTTTTTGTGTAAATAGTGTGTAAATATGTGCATATCAAAACTATGTATATAGTACAAATTTTTTCCAAAATATTTTGAAAATCAAAAGTTTGCAAAAAACCTTGTGTAAATTTGGGTAAATATTTTGCAAAACTTGCATTCATGCATACATTCATGGATTCAAAACATTTTTCAAAAATTTTGCATATGTGTAAATATTGTGTAAATAGCATCTTTGTATATATTTGTATAGTTTTTACAGGATTATAGTTGACATTTAAACTAGCCTGGAATTAAATTTGGAGAATGGAGCTTGATTAAGATCTTAATCCACCTAATTATAAGAGGAACCTTATAGGGATTAGGGTTAAGGCTTTTCAGGTCCATGGTGACTTAATTCTTTGAGTCCACTAGGCTATGATCACATGTCATCTCAATAAGCCTAAGTAGAGCACTTAACAACACACACATGACTCATATAGACAATGTCTTGACTTGGACCCGCACTTTACACCAAGCTCTCTACGGATGAGGTGGTGAGGAGGCAGTCTTCCTTGACTTGGGGTAGCATATGAGGGTAGTACTTCTAGGTGGAACCTCTCTTCTTCTTTTAGTGAAGGAAGTGCGTCTCAACTTCGTCTGGTTGCCATGAGGTCTAACGACAGGAGTTGTGGGATGTAATAATGCTTCAAAAGAGGGATAGTCTATTGGCTCAAGAGGAAAAACTCCTTATGTACACATGCTGCACCTTGTAAATATGTTGTACAAATGCACTTGAAAAAAAAAGCAAAAAGAAAATAATTCCAAAAAAGTGGTGGGTCTGATAGAAAATGATAATCCCACCGGAGTATGTATATAGTGCAATAAGCAAAGCTTGAGACTCATGTTCCATCTTATGTAGCTTGCAGCAGGGAGACTTAACTACACTAGTTGAGCTCCCAAGGATACATGGCTACACTGGCCATGGTCCATTCTCTTCTTCCCCCTCTTCTTGAGCCGGTTGAACTTGAACTTAGAAGGGAATACCCCGCTCCTCAAAGAAAGAGTGGCCAGATTGGGGTCATAGAGTTACCTTGTTAGGGAGGGTTGTCAAGTTGCTACTTATGAGGTGGAGAGCTAAACATCACAGACACTGTACAAGGAAAGATTCATGATCTTCAGGGTTTGTGTATGTAGACTTGTTCTGATCTGGATTGTTGAGGAGTCTTGACTATAGATTAGTGGATCTTAGAGGCTGTTGAGTTTTAAATCTAAGTCTAAATAAGGTCCGACACATTAGTAATCCGAAGATCTGATCGAGCTCCATATTTCAATTTAATGAAGGCAAGTTTAATAATCAGCATTGATCCATGCATTTTCTCCTCTTTTTCTTTTTCCTTTTCTTTCTCACTTCTTTTTCAAATAAGTGTTTACTAAGGGACTAACAAAGTTAAGTATAGGAGGGTGATGAATACCCATTCATCACTCTTTATTCTTTTATTTTAGCTACAAAACCTATGCAAAACACATGTATATTCCTGTATATAGCATAAATTGTCAAAGTGCATGCATTGTGTAAATGTGCATAATTAGCATGTTTTTGTGCATAAATAAAAGAATAAAGAAATAAAAGAAAAAGAGGGAGATATTTAGAATAAATATTGGGTGACCTAATTCCAAGGGAGGGCTCAGCATGGGCCTGACCGTAAAAGAATTCAAGTAGAGAGAGATAGGGAAGCTCAAGTATGTGTACATATACCTATGTATAGAAATAAAATTATTTTCCTCTTAAAAAAAATAAAAATTGGGTGTGTATTTATTGGTATATATTTATAAATATAAAATTAAAATAAAAATGAGAAAAATGAAAGAAAAATAAAAAGAAATAAAATCCCTTCTTCATTGTACATAAACCATGTGTATAGAAATAACTTATCTATTTATTTCTCCTTATAAATAAATAATTAAAATCACATAAAAACGTGTACATATTCCATATTCCATAATGTAAATAAATAAAATAAAAATTATAAAAATAAAAATAAAATAAAAAGAAATAAAATAAAAATCAAAATCCACATTATACATATACCATGTAAATATATGTATAAAGCTATTTATTTAACCTATGTAAATAATTAATAAAAATAAAATAAAAATACACTTTTATTACACATTTTATCCCATAAATAAATAAAATATAAAATGGGAATAATTGTATAAAAATAAATAACTAAAAAATGAAAAATAAAAAATTCATATTGTACATACGTATATATAATAATAATATATTGTAAATACATAATTTTTATTTCAAAAAAATAAACAAAAATCATTAAAAAATTATTTAAAAATAAATGAACATTTTCATGTTTTAAGTTTTTTGAAATTATTTCATTTAATATTTTTAATTGAATTATCAAATAATTAATAAAAGCTGAATTCCCATTGGTCCACGGGGGATTGTTGACCCCCAGTCAACTCTCCCCTACGGACCTATTTCCAGCGGATCCGTGCGCCTGACTTGATTTCTCCCCATTTTCACGCCACGATCCACCAACCATCTCCTTGAACCCCGGGCTCCAAACTTCTAGGAGAGATCCGCGATCCACGCTCGCCTATCATCTTAGGGATCCGCTCCTCAGATTGCGCGCTCCACGACCATCTTCTCGGACCCCCAGTCATATAAATCCTCGCCTCCGGCCAGCTTTACCCGCTATCTTTGGCCTTCCCCCTCGACACCAGTGATCTCCTCTTCTTCCCCAGAGTGACAACAACGCGAAGGAGAGTAGCAGAAGGCCCGGGCAGCCGGGAGCCATCGATCCGGCGACTTCGTCGACATGCGCCGCCGCGAGGTGCGCTCAGCCTCGGGAAGCGACGATCCCTTGAGGCCATGACCCCTGAAGCTCCGCCAGCTCTAGCACAGTCGATTTCAACCATCCATTAGGTCAGATTGTCCTTAGTTTAGCTTAATTTCAAGTTTCCCCCAAATCGCACCACCGGCTTCGCCGGCTAATTCACTCCACTCCGACCACCCATTTGACCACCCGACCCGACCACCACCTTCACCATACTCCTCTCCACCTTCTTCACCCAGCCAACCCCCCTGACTCACCCTGGAGCAGGTGCCACACCCTCCTCCACCGTCGCCTCACCGGAGGGTGTCGCCCCCGACGCATACACTTGCCCATTTCACCTCTGACTTGGTCGAGGCAGTTTGCCCTCGACCAAGGAGCTAGTCTGTGTCATTTTGCAGGTCAAAGGAGGCCCATCTGAGGGTCCGAACGCTCAGTACAACAGCTCAAGTCCTCCGCCATCGTCGGGCCACTCCGGTGGTCACCGGCCTCATCGGAGGCATCCACTAGCTGCGGAGCATCGAGACGAAGCTATTCCACATTGCAGCAGCTCAGGAGGAGGTCTCCACCGCATGCATTGGGCCGTCGATGTTCGCTGGCGTTGAGTTCTTGGAGGACCCTCCTCCGCCGTTCGTTCAACCTCGAGCTCCAGTTTTGATCCAGGCCGTCTATTTGAGGAGCAGTCGCCCACCGTTTGATCCATCTGGGAGCAGATCTGGGCCATTCACTCAGACGAAGAGGCACCCTACATCCAGGACTGTCTGATCTACACGTGTCCTCTTCAGCACCGTCGATCCAGTGAGGGTTTCGCCACATCCTCCCGCCGTCGGATTCCTCCACGTGGCAAGCTCTCTGCCGTCTAATAATAAAGGGGTAAATTGTTCTTACGCCCCTTAGTTTATTGCATTTACTTTTTGGCCCTGTAAATATTTTATCCTGTTGTTTTTATTTTGTAAAAATTACATTGAGGACCTTCATGTTTTCTTTATTTGCATATCAGTCCCTATATATGGTAACCACGTGCGCCGACACGTGAGATTCTGGGCATTTTGCATATTTTATTCTCTATTCCTTGCGTGTTATGGTTTGATACTTTTTAAATAGGAATTGCAAATATACCCCTTCGTGTCTGGACCACGTGCCTGGCGCATGTTTTGTGGGATTTTTGCATGTTTGGCCCCTGGACTTTCTTATCATGTTACTGATTGGCCCCCGAAACTATTTTATTTGTGTTTAGATCCCTATGCACTATGAGATTTTATTTGATTTAAATAAAATATCAAACTTAACCCAAATTGCGTGAAATTTGGATATTGGCTCCTGCCACTGTGTAAAAATTTCCTTAATTTTTGGGTACATTTTTGAGGCATTTTGTATTTTTAAAAATTCAAAAACAGTTGTTTTTGTGTCTGTCCAGATTAGGAAATCATAAGAAATACAAAAACTGTTTTAAAAATTCTAAAAAAAATTAGCATTTATTAGGTTTGCTGTGTTTTATTTTCTTTCCAATTTTGGTTATTTTTTGACTTATAAAAACCTAAAAATTAAAAAAACACTTACAAACTTATAAAAATTCAAAAAAATTATAGAAAACTCAAAAATTCATAAACTCTTTTTCTGAATTTTCCTTTTTGTTTGTATTTTTCATAAAAATTACCTTCAGACTGTGAAAGGCCATTTGTTATTTTTTATGAGGCCTTGAAGTCTGGTTAGACAGCTTATTCTGTTTCTGCCTTCTTTGATTTTTAGAAAAATATATAAAAATTAGAAAAATCTTAAAAATTCATCAAAAATAGTTAAAAAAACTAAAAAATTTAAAAATATTTTTCTTTAGATTTTTGGAGCTTTTTAGAGTGTTGCAATAATTTGTTGAGTGCACTTGTTTTTATCTTTTTCCTATTTTCCTTTATTATTACAAATCCAAAAAAAATAAAAAATATATTAAAAACCACCAAAAATACTTGTTTTTGTTTTATTTCCTTTTTAGACTACTTCGTAGACCGTGTGGCCAACTCGTGCTCCTCGAGTCCGACCCTGGGTGCTACACTAAGCTAATCTCATAGCCAGGACCGCTATTGTTGTTTTTATTGATTTTATATCTCTGTTTGGTGGTCTGCTCTTTATTTTTCTTGATCGACCGATCTCTCTCTTGATCCGGGTCACAACGACTCGAGAGTGATTATTTTTACCTGATCCGGATTGATTGAATAGTCGGACATCATTGACTATTGTTCTTCGTGATTAGAAATTGCTCATCTAAGGCTGTTTTCTTCTTGCATCATTTAGATTAGTTTAAATTTTATCTTTAATTTATGCGAGGATCACCCTGCATGTAGAGTGCCGGCGACATGTACGCATTTCTGACTTTGCATACATCATAAGTTTTGATCATGCATCGGCTTTTCTCCCCCCCCCCCCCCCCCCCCGGTTTTTGGACTTAAAATAATCAGGAGATCAAAAAATTAATTAGGCATTTGTTTGATTATTGAAAAATGCCATAAAAAGAGAAATCATAAAATTGGGTCTGCTAATTAAACCTGATCCTAAAAGACACTTCACTTAAAAATCTGTCTGGGGAGAGTCATCCCCTCATTGTTTGGTTTCCTTGCGCGAGAGAGTGACACGCACACTAGGCTAGATCCATACCTGAACTCTCGTTAGACTACTAGTCTTGGTGTTAGTCGTTCTCTAATGAGGATCGCTTTGGTCTACGGTAAAGCATGCCACGATATCCTTAACAGAGCGAGTTGATCGGGTGGCCGATAAACGGTCCGTAACTGGTACTGACTAGGAAAGATCTATCTTTGGGATTGGGCCAGTCTCTCGGGAGCATCGGGGTCCTAACAACTCGCTTAATCGTTCTACAAGACTGACTTATCACCTAAATAAAATGATAAGATAAATGACAGAACCTTCACGATCATCAGCTCTGCGTTGCATAGGTGAAATTGGGGTTTGACTTCTGATCTTGTTTGTTTTCGGATCTCATACGCACTTCTTCCAGATCACAATGATGAGTTGGAGGTCCCTTAGGCAGCCTCTGGTTGCACCGCATTCGAGCACTCTGCCCTATTCATCTAGGTAGGTTTGTGAGAGCCTAGACCTGCTCTCCGAACTTGAGTTCGACTCCACCTTGTTCCCCCTCGACCACCCATCTTCCAGTCCTGAGGTGCCCGAGCAAAGACCAACACAGATATTTGTTCATTTGACGGCACCTGAGTTGGGGTATTTTGCCTTTGTAGAGACCTACGAGATGGCCAGCAGTGAAGAGCGCACCGATGGATAGCCCAGAGTACCACATATGTTCTGGACTAGGGCACCATCAATAACACCTTATTAGCCTCCCTGGAGACGATGCAAAGGCATATTATGTACCAGAGAGCCTTCATGGTAGAGGTGCATAGAGAGATGGTACATATGCGAGCAGACAGAGGAGAGCCGCATGAAGAAGGCAGTGGAGAGATTCCAGAGGTTTGAGGAGGAGATGGAGGATAGCTAGACGAGCCGCAGGAGCTAGCTAGCCGATGAAGGAATTACACAACCCTGGTGCAACCCTTACACACTGTTGGATCCAGTTTCCGGCAATTCTGGGAGACTTCAAGCTCCCTCCCCAAACCATTCTCGTCTTGCCCAAGTTTCATGGGCTTGCCATCGAGGAGTTACATCTACACCTGCAGGAGTTTGAGATGATCTGTAGCACTATCCACGATAGATTCGTGGATGAGGATACCATCATGATGATGGCATTTCCATTCTCCCTCTTCGACAAAGCAGCCTACTGGCTAAAGAATTTTGGGAGATACGTTACATCGTGGGAGTAGCTCCGGATCGAATACTTGAACAAGTACTACCCACTCGGTCAGATGAATGCATCACGAGCTCTGATCAACAATTTCTCCAGGATCCCCAACGAGCAGTTCCATGAGGCGTGGGATCGTTTCTATGAGCTCATCGACCGATGTCCACATCACAACATCTCCAAGCCCAATTTATTACAGAGTTTCTTTTGTGGGCTGACACTAGAGCTGTAGGGGCCTGTGAATGCTTCTTTTGGTGGCTCCTATTTTACCATGGACGAAGATCAGGTCTGGGCCATATATGAGGAAATGGCCGAGAATTATATAGTTCTGTTCCACACCTGGCTCTACACTCAAGGGAAGCCCCCACCCCATGACGTGTCCTATCAAAGGATAGCACGAGTTGATGCAGGTCCATCAACTTCCTCAGCAGCCGTAGCAAAGGTAGAGTCATCGATCGTTGACATGGTTATTATTAGCGAGAAGCTGGACCACATCGAGATAATCGAGAAGAAGCAGTGCTAGGGCTTATCTCAGATAGATCAGTTCGCATCGACCCTGAGTGACCTGAAGAGCTAGATCATGTGTCTCCAAGAGGAACAGACAGCTTCTCAGCCCCGTCTCAGGTCACGAGCTGATCCTAGCAGCAGCGGCTCATCCCAACCCTCTGCCCAGCACCGACAGATCCACCACATCCAGGCAGAGCCGGTCCAGCAGTTGCAGCACCAATACTCTCAGCCGCCGCCATCTCAGGACACCCAGATGGTGGTGTATCAGGAGGATCATCCACTTATAGTTCTCCCTCCATCCCCCTATGACCAGGAGCCGTTAATTGAAGTCAACGGGATTTGGTATGACCGACAGCAACTCGGGATCTGCCGAGATCATCCTGGATTCAGGTGGTCGACCGGAGGTACCTCATCCCAGCAGCAACCTCCAGCTCAGGGTAGGTACTCCAACCATCCTCAGCAGCAACCCCATCACACCCAGCAACCATACTACCAGTACCAGTCGGGTCCTCGTTCCATCCAGCAGGGATAACAATGGAGGCAGCAGCAGCGACTGCCTCAGCAACAGTATTCTCAGCCTCCCCCTCACTAGTTCCAACAACAACCTTTCTTCAAGTGAGGCAACCCATTTGATTCGCATGGACCGGCCTATGAGAACCCAACTCTTGATGATCTAGCCTACCTACTCCCAGACTAGCAGGCATTCTTTAGGTGGGAGATGGATGAGTTTTGCCAGGAGATGAGGGAGATCATCAAGGGAAAGGCCGCCATACTCGCTCAGATTGAGCCCAACTCGAATAACCTCAAGAGAAATTCTGAGCAGGTACAGTTCAGAAAGACCACCACTCCTTGTGATTTATAGGGTGATATTGCTTCATATACATTTGATGCTGATTTTGTGTCACTTAGGAGAGATAGGATTCCAGCCGGCAACACCTCGTCTGAGTGACAACACCATGAGGTTCCAAAAGCGCCAGGCGAGGAGGATAGAGATGCCATCGCTTCTCCAGATCCAACCGGTGGTACTGATTCCACCACTTGTCATGATGTTGAGCTAGAGTGCGGTGTTGATGCTGCAACTTCCGATGCCTTGGGTGTTACTGATGCCACCCCTTTTATTCCAGTTGTGTCACCTTCAGTTCTTGTATCTAAGGGCATTACACAAAATATCAAAAAAATTAATAAAGGAAAGGTTTCTTCATGTCCGAGTACATATGTGATGATTGATGATACTTGTATGGATTCTATGCCTTCTCAGCAGCAGGAACCTCTTCCTACCCTCTATCTGACGAGGGCCCATCCATCCCCTTTCCTCGAGCATTCCGCTTGGCAGAGGGGAATAGAAAAGAAAATCCAAAAAAAGATCAGCAGTTAGAGTTTAGCCAACCGATGATTGATAGATTCCATATCCAGCTGACTCTATAGGAAGCACTTGAGCACATCCCTCTCTTCCAGAAGAACTTGAGAGAGAAGACAACTGTCCGCAGGAAGAAGAGGAACCACCAGGCAGAAATCCATGTGTTGACCCTTGCCACCAACTTTGCTATTCAGAACCATCCGCCAGCCAAGAGGCCAGATGCAGGAGCTCCCTATGTCAGATGACGGATTCATGAAAATAGATTCGACCATACTCTATTTGACAACGACGCTTCCATCAACCTCCTTCCGACAACCTTGCTCGACCGGTTCGAGTTTGACCCGCTTCGATAGAGTAGGATAGTCCTTCAGTTTGTTGATAGATCTATCAAGAGGCTGAAGGGGTTGTTGAAGGATGTGGTCGTCACAATTCAGGGCCTAAAATTCCCTGTGGACTTCATTGTGTTGTATATGGAGATCATTGAAACTGTGATCGATACCCCCATCATTCTAGGATGCCAATTCTTGGCCACAACAAAGGCTGTGTCCGACCATGATAGTGGGAAAGTACACTTTCGCGTCGAGGATGAGAGTATACAAATAGAGATGATCCATGAGACCAGAGCGCGAGACTCAGCTTGCTCAGAGTAGTTTAGTGATGCAGAGCAGACGACAGAGGCAGAGCGAGACGTCCACTAGGAGTGCTACTTTGTGATTACTGATGATGAAGCCGCTTGGTCCGATCCTGTTTCACTAGCCCCTCTCTCACCTTTAGATTCTGTAGATTCACAGTTTCAAGTAGAGGAGAGTTCGAAGAGCACACTCTTGGACGAGGACACTTTCAAGGTTGACAACCATGTTCAGGATAGTGAGGCAGAATATATATCTTGTGATTATGATTCAGATCCATCGGATTCATACATAGACTAGGCGGAATTTGATGATTTATTACCTTGTATGATTTCCACTGAGCCAACAGCTAGGGTGGAGACCATGCCAGCACCGAGTACAGATAAACCAGCATGGCAGTCTTCACCAGTTTTGCATGATCAGTGAGAGTTCTCTTATTTAGATCTGGTTACATTCACCCTGACTTTTAAGAGGCCAGATTTGCCAGCTCCCAGGTTTCCTGAACTGAAGCCTTTGTCGCAGTCGCTGAAGTATAGATTCCTTACAGGTGAGCATGAGATGTACCCAATCATTATCTCAACGGATTTGATTGGAGAGCAAGAATCTTAATTGATGGAGGTTCTTGAAAAGAACCACAAGGTGATAGGATGGAGTGTAGATAATCTCCAAGGGATAAGTTCGGCTCTATGCTCCCACCATATCTTCCTCGAGGAGGACGCGAAGCCGCTAAGTGAGTTCCAGCGTCGGTTGAACCCGAATCATCAAGAGGTGATAATGAAAGAAATATCAAAATGGTGACTTAGTCCATTGCATGTGGTTCCCAATAAGACAGGCATCACTACAATTGTGAGCGAGTCTGGAGAGGAGATAGCTACCCGGGTACCCACTTCCTGGAGGGTCTGTGTGGACTATAGACGATTGAATTAGGCCACCATGAAGGATCATTTCCTGCTGCCTTTTATTGACCAAATTATAGAGAGGCTAGCTGGGAAGAGTCATTACTACTTTTTTGACGAGTACTCCGGCTACAGTTAGGTGGCCATAGCGCCCGAAGAGCAGGATAAAACAAAATTCACCTGTCCATTTGGGACTTATGCTTTCAGGCGCATGCCCTTTGGTCTATGTAATGCCCAGGCAACATTCCAAAGGTGCATGTTGTCCATTTTCTCAGACATGGTGGATGATTGTTTAGAGGTCTTCATGGATGACTTTTCGGTCTACGGTGACGGATTCGACGCTTGTCTTGATTTCCTAGACTGTGTTCTTCAACGCTGCATAGAGGTTCATCTTGTTTTATTTTAGGAGAAGAGTCACTTCATGGTGACTCAGTAGACGGTGCTTGGTCATATCATCTCCAACAGGGGCATGGAGGTAGATCCAACCAAGGTGGAAATCATCAGAAAACTCAATCCACCATCCAACCTACGACAGTTATGATCTTTTCTAGGGCATGTCAGGTTCTACTGTTGTTTCATTCACGACTTCAGAAGGATTGCCCGACCGTTGACTGATTTGCTGACAAAAGACACCGAGTTCATTGTAGATGATAAGTGTCTTGCGTCATTTGAGACTCTCAAGAGCTTAGTTGTTGAGGCTCCTATCCTTCATCCTCTTGATTGGTCTCTCCCATTCGAGATCATGATGGATGCCTCTAATTTTTCCATAGGGGCAGTGCTAGGACAGAGGAGGGATGGAGTACCATTTGACATTCACTACTCTAGCCGTACATTAGATGCCGATCAGTGAATTATACTGTCACAGAGAAAGAGAGGCTAGCCGTAGTTTTTGCCTTGGGTAAGTTCCGATCATATATTCTTGGATCTAAAGTGACTATCTATACCGATCACACCGCCATCAGGTACCTCATGGCAAAGAAGGATGCCAAAGTGAGACTAACTAGATGGATCCTTCTACTCTAGGAGTTTGATATTGAGATTAAGGACAAACCTAGATTCAAGAATGTGGTGGCAGATTATCTCTCCCATTTGGAAAATCTTGAGGAATCTGAATAGTCTAATCCTATTATAGAGACCTTCCCAGATGAGGCGATCCTTGCTATCACCTCTCTTCCATGGTACGCCGACTTTGTGAATTATCTTGTTGCCAAGAAAGCTCCACAAGGTTGGCCCAGGAAACGACTTGAGACCTTCCTTGCGAAGTCTAAGTGTTACCATTGGGATGATCCCATCTCGCATCATAAAGGAGGGGATAGCATCTGGCGTCGATGCTTTCCTTAGGAGGAGCACCACAACGTCCTCATATAGTGCCACAAGCTTGAGGAAGGAGACATCATTCTGGGAGGAGAATATCACATAAAGTGCTCCAATCCATCCTATGGTGGTCTACCCTCTTCAAGGATTCTAATGAATTCGTGAAGAGGTGTACTGACTGTCAGAGGATGGAAACTTGTGGACAACATGATATGATGTCGATGCAGCCCATTCACTTCTGTGAGGTTTTTGACGCATGGGGCATCGATTTCATGGGTCCATTCCCTAAGAGTCAGGGATTCGAGTACAATCTATCGGTTGTTGATTATGTGAGTCATTGGGTTGAGGCCATACCCGCCTGAACCACAGATGCTATGACTGTTTGCAAATTCTTGAGGAAGAATATCATTTCATAGTTTGGGGTGCCTAGAGAATTGATATCGGATGGGGGGTCTCACCTTATCAACGACAAGGTAAAGTCCCTTGCTAACGAGTTCAGCATAGATCATAGAGTTGCCACTCCATATCATCCTCAGACCAATGGTCTTGCTTAAGTATCAAACATGGAGATTAAGACAATACTACAGAAAGTATAGTACAAAATGTTTGTAAATTGTTCGAAAAATAACAGATTGCAAAAACCCTTGTGTAAATGTTTGTAAATACTTTGCAAAACTTCTGCATTCATACATGCATATATTGAAACATTTTCAAAAATTTTGCATGCTTTCAAATTTTTAAAAACTTTGCATAAAAAGATTTTTGTATATAGTTGTATATTCTTCTGAATCATAGTTGACATTTAAACTAGTG
This sequence comes from Ottelia alismoides, assembly GCA_037367405.1. Taxonomy (NCBI): domain Eukaryota; kingdom Viridiplantae; phylum Streptophyta; class Magnoliopsida; order Alismatales; family Hydrocharitaceae; genus Ottelia; species Ottelia alismoides. The sequence goes on along the minus strand of JAZKJV010002446.1, from coordinate 211,784 downwards.
TGGAATTAAAATGGATAATGGAGCTTGGTTAAGACTTTAATCCACTTAATTTTAAGAGGAACCTTATAGGATTTGGGGTTAAGACTTTTCAGGTCCATTGGTGACTTAATTCTTTGAATTCACTAGGTTATGATCACATCATCTTGATGAGCCTAAGTAGAACATTTAACAACACATACATGACTCTCACAGACAATGGTTTTACTTGGACCAACACTTACACTCAGATCTACATGGATGAGGAGGTGAGTAGGCAGTTTTCCTTGGCTTGGGGTAGCATTCGAGGGTAGTACTTCTAGGAGGAACCTCTCATCTTCCTTTAGGGAGGGAAGTACACCTCAACTTGGTCTGGTGGTGTTGAGGTCTAAAGACAGGAGTTGTGGGTTGCAATGATGCTTCAAAAGAGCGATAGTCTACTGGCTCAAGAAGAAAAAGTCCTCGTATATATGCTGCACCATGTAGATATGTTGTACATATGCACATCAAAAAAGTGCAAAAGAAAGAAAAACCCAAAAAAGTGGCGGGCTTGATAGAAAATGAAATGCCTGCCGGAGTGTATATAGCCAAATAAAGTAAAGCTTGTGGTACACCTTCTCATCTCATGAAGCTTGCAGCGGGAGACTCAGCTACACTGATTGGGCTCTCAGGGATACACGGCTATATTGGCTACGGTCCATTCTCTTTTTTCCCCTTCTTGAGCCGGTTGAACTTGAACTTAGAAGGGAATACCCCACTCCTAAATGAAAGAGCTGCTAGACTAGGGAATTAGAGTTACCTTGTTGAGGGAGGTTGTTGCCTTATCATTTTTGAGGTGGGGAGCTACATATCACTTACACCGTACAAGAAAATATTCATGGTGATTAGAGTTTGTATATGTAGACTTGTTCTGATCTGGATTATCGAGGAGTCCTGACCATAGATTGGTGGAACTTAGAGGCTGTTGAGTCTTAAACCTAAGCCCAAATAAGGTTCTGACAAACTAATAATCCGAACGTCTGACTAAGCTCCATACTTCAATATGAAAACAAGTTTAAAAATCAACCTTGATTCTCCTTCTTTTTCTTTTCTTCTCTTTTTCACTTCTTTTTCAGATAAGTGTTTGCTAATGGACTAGCGAAGGTAAAGTAAAGGGGGTGATGAATCCCTGATTTTCACTCTTTATTCTTTTATTTTAGCTATTTATCTTGGCAAAGAATCATGTAGATAGGTGTAAATACAATAAGTTAGCATTCAACATGTAGGTGTTAACATTGTATATTTAGCATGTATTTGTTCAAAAATAAATAAATAAATGAAAAGTAAAAGGAAGGAGGTATTTAGAATAAATACAGAGTGACCCGAACCCTAAGAGAAGGTCAAACCATTACCTGATCGCTAGATATAATAAGTAGGGAGAGATAGGGCATACTCTTTGTTGTACATATTACTTATATATGCAAATAATTATTTTTGATAAAAATCAAAATGAAATACTATTATTACCTCCTTGTACATATTTCTAAAAATAAAATAAAAATAAAATAAAAATAAAATAAAAATAAAAATAAAATCCTTTCTCATTTGTATATAATAAATGTATATATATCCCATTCCCTATTTATTCTATACTTGTAAATAAATCACAAAAGTAAAATAAAAATTATTTTGTACCTTAGGAACATCTAAAAATAAATAAAATACAAAATTGGCATATTTTGTGTAAAAATAAAAAAATAAAAATAATTAAGCAAAATACATAGTTATATTATACCTGCATATAATACTATATAATGTATATACAATAATGTATTTTCATAAAAAAATTAAAAATCATAAAAAAATAGTTTGAAAAATAATAAACATTTTTATTCTGAAAACCTTTTTGATTAAAAATCATTTCATATTTTTTATTGATTTTATAAATATTTTGTAAATCCCTATTTTTTGATTGGTCCGGACCGGGTGTTGGCCGGGTGTCAACTCCATCTTCCATGCTTTACCCGACTCGATCCCTGTTCATCGGACCTACTTCTCATCCTTTTCCAGCCCGACTCCGAGCTCCTTCTGCCTCAAGATTTATACCCAATAAACCTCGTACATTCGACATCTTCGCGGGTCCCTTGGATGATCCAGATCACTCTTGGGTTTCACGCATTTCGTCGATCCTTCTAGACCCTCGAGCATGCTATATAGTATCTCTTTCGCCTACCCAGAGACCTAGCTCATTCCTTGCTCCCACTTCGACCCCTAGCCACCTCCAACTGAGTGACAACTACTTCGAGAGACCCTTGGAGCTCGGTTTGGTGCAGTGACAATGTAGCTAACCATTCATGGCTGGAGATCCACCATGAGCAGCCTCCCCATCCGCTGCAACGAGGTTGAGGCCATAACCTCGATGACCATCATCGCCTGGAGTTCAGGACTCCATACAGATCCTCAAGTATCGATCCTACCTCGAGCTTTTCCCTTTTAATTCCATTCATTCCACTTAGTGCCGTCGCACCTCCACTTGCTCCGACCAGCCGGTCGGAGCCCTGATATCCACAGTAATCTGTTCAAATCGACTTGACAGATTACCCTTCATCTTCTCACACAACCTGATCACCATACAGCTCAACCATCGGGTTGAGATTAGCTTCGGTCTCCTTCCCTCATGTTCACCGGAGACCCCAACTCCATTCCCCTTCGTTTCTATTGCTTCTACTTGCAATAAACCCTCGTCGGAGCAACACCTCCAAGCGCTCATTCCCTTGCAGGCCTTGGTTCGCATCGAAGACCCCTATTTGGCCGCCAACTGCTCAAGAGGAGCAGCTCTAGGCACTCCTCCACCGTGACGGTCATCCTGCCGTCATCCTCCTAATCGGAGCCGCCCTCCTAACGTGCGATATTTCACCGAGCATGACGAGACCCTCATATCTTTCATCCATCGGACAGATTAACCTCATCGCTCAGTCGAAGGTCACCTGGAGGGAGTTCGTCCAGCATCCTCCCCTGCCGTCGGATGGACCCCGCTCTGCCATATTCGATCACAGCTGCCCGACAAGTTCAACTTTGTGGCCGTTAGATCATCACTACACTATCAGATCCAGCCGCACGACCGCGACAACCTCTGCACCGTCAGATCCGCAGTAGGGAAGCGATCAGAGTTGTACGTCCATGACTTCTTCCACATGCGTCATGTGCCTCCTCAGGGTATTTTACATCTTTTACCCCCACACTTTTATGTTTTATCAGATGGTTTTGTAAATAAAGCTGTAGTTTGTACCATTTGCAGTTTGAACCTCCAATTTTTAGTATTTTTATGTCAATCCCTCTTTATGTGTAGCATGTGGCCTGTCATGTGACGTTGTGGGTTATTTGCATGCTAGGTCCTGAACTTTGGAGTTGTTGCTGGTTGAATGCTTATTAAAAGTATTTGCATTTATACCCCTCTGAGCCTGACTCACGTGTGAGGCACGTGCTTATCTGGGATGTTTGCAACTATATCCCTGAGCTTTTTGTATATGTTATCTTTTGGTATGGAAACTTTAGGATAATTACATCTAGGTCCCTATAGGTTGTGTGCTTGGTTTTTAATAAAATAAATACTAATTAACTCCAAAAATTCTATAAAATTATAGTTAGCTCCTACTAACACATAACATTTATGATTATTTTTGTGAATTAATTTAAATTTATTTGATATTTTCTAAAAATCAGAAACCCCTAAAAAGTATCCTATCTATTCTAGAAAATACATAAAAAATAAAAAAATAGCTTTAAAAATTACAAAAAATTATTAATTGCTTGTTTTTGTATGCTTTAATTCTAGTACAATTTTTTACATAATCTTTTTGAAAACCCTAAAAATCTAAAAACCCTTAAAACTTATAAAAAAACATTAAAAGCTCTATAAAAAAATTATCATTTCAGTTTCTATAGTTAGGTATTTTTATTTACTTTTTCATAAAATTACACCCCAGGGCATTAGGGTATTTTAGATATTTTTAACATGCAATATTGTCTAGGATGTGCACTGTTTCACTGTTTTCTCTAATTCAATTTTTATGAAATCATATAAAAATTTGAAAAATCACATAAAATTAGCAAAAACATTTGAATATTTGAAAATCATAATAACAATTTTTTTTCTAATTTTTGAGCTTTTTTGTCTTAATAAAAATTATTGAAACTAGTTTTAAACCGTGCTTGCTTGTTTGTTTTATAGTTTTGAAAATACAAAAAAATTTGCAAATTTAAAACCACGAAATATATTTTTGTTGATTTGATTTCCAACTACATCGTACATTTCCATGCTCCTTGTGTTTGACCCTGGTCACTATACCATGTTAAATAAATAGCAGAGACCGTTAGCATTCCCTTGTGTGTTTTGATTGATTTGTTTGAGCGGTTCTTATACTTTCTTGTTGAGTCAGATTAGCTGATTGGGTTCACAATGACCCATGATTATTTTTTAGACTTAACCCTACTCGGTCGATCTCTCACGATGGGCCTCACGGAGGACGGCTGGTGGCATGGCCACTGGGCGGTCATGCACGCAGGGCGGCATCGATCTCGCACGGGGACGCACTGCTTCGAAGGACGCAGTTGGCAGGGGTGGGATGCGTGGTGTCGGAGTTGAGGCGGTCATGTGCGCGGGGGCTCACGTGGAGGAGGATGTCGGGCGACTGCGGTCACACAGGCTGGCAGGTGGAGGCGACCAGTGGGGCGACAGACGCCTCCATCAGCCAACGGTGGGATGGAGGTGGCGGCCGCGACAAGCAGGAGGATCCTGCGGGCATGGCCGGTGGCAGGGGCACCGCTAGCGAACTATGATTGGTGATTGGCGTCGCCTGTGTTGGGAGTGGCGGCACCTGCTGCAATTTTTTTTCTTTTTATTTTTTTATATATATATTTTTTGTAAAAAAAATAGAAGAAAGAGAAAAAAACTTTATTTATTTATTTTTTAATCTTTTTTATTCCTACAAAACAAATGTTAGAAATAAATATATATTTTTTTATTTTTTATTTATAAACAAAATACGGTGCCTGAACAGGTGCAGATCTGGCGAAGTGGGAGGTAGATCCGGATCTTCGACCACTGTGCGTGGTTGGAGTTGCGTGGTTGCATGAGGTAGAATGGAAATGAAGAGGTCACGAAAATGGCATGGATGATCGGAAATCAGAGGTGGATCAGGTTGTGATGAATCAATTAAAATTATGGATCTAGATCTAGAATGAGATTGAAAATAAAGTTTATGCTCCAATTAAATACTACAAATTACATCTAGAATTGATCTAAATGAAAGATGGAATTTAAAATGGATCTAACTTGAGGGAGGCGGGCGCCGTGATGGCCTCAATGACAATCGGTCCGCTATCACCGGACGGCTCGAGGGCTGGGCTCCTCTATCGACCAATGGGTTTTCGGAATTGAGGCTCCTTCTCACTAAAGATTGATCAAGAGCAAATGAGGGAGGAGGAGCCTAATAAAAAGAGGAGGAAAAATTAAAAAGGAAAATATGTACAGAAAAGGAATGTGTTTATTGGTTAATTAAATCTAGCTGCACGACCGCGACAACCTTTGCACCGTCAGATCCGCGGTAGGGAAGCGATCAGAGTAGTACGTCCACGACTTCTTCCACACGCGCCATGTGCCTCCTCGGGGTATTTTACATCTTCTACCCCCGCACTTTTATGTTTTATCAGACGGTTCTGTAAATAAAGTTATAGTTTGTACCATTTGTAGTTTGAACCTCCAATTTTTATTATTTTTATTTCAGTCCCCATTTATGTGTAACATGTGGCCTGACATGTGACTTTGTGGGTTATTTGCATGCTAGGTCCTGACCTTTGGAGTTGCTGCTGGTTGAATGCTTATTAATAGTATTTGCATTTATACCCCTCTGAGCCTGACTCACGTGTGAGGCACGTGTTTATATGGGATTTTTGTAACTATACCCCTAAGCTTTTTGTATGTGTTATCTTTTGGTCTGGAAACTTTAGGATAATTACATCTGGGTCCCTATATGTTGTGTGTTTGATTTTTAATCAAATAAATACTAATTAACTCATAAAATTCCATAAAAATTATAATTAGCTCCTACTAACACATAATATTTATGATAATTTTTGTGAATTAACTTAAATTTATTTGATACTTTCTAAAAACCAGAAACCCCTAAAAAGTGTTTAATCTATTTTAGAAAATACATAAAAATACAAAAATAGCTTTAAAAATTACAAAAAATATTAATTTCTTGTTTTTTTGTATGCTTTAATTCTAGTACAATTTTTTTACATAATCTTTTATAAAAACCCTAAAAATCTAAAAACCCTTAAAAACTTGTAAAAATCATAAAAAATTCTAAAAAAATAAAAAATAAATATAATTTCAGTTTCTATAGTTAGGTATTTTTATTTACTTTTTCATATAATTACGCCCTAGGGCATTAGGGCATTTTAGATAATTTTAACTTGCAATATTGTCTAGGATGTGCATTGTTTCACTATTTTCTCTTATTCAATTTTTATAAAATCATATAAAAATTAGAAAAATCACATAAAATTACCAAAAACATTTGAATATTTGAAAATCATAAAAACATTTTTATTTCTAATTTTGGAGCTTTTTTAGTCTTAATAAAAATTATTGAAACTAGTTTCAAACCTTGCTTGCTTGTTTGTATTCTAATTTTGAAAATACAAAAAAAATTGCACATTAAAAACCACAAAATATGTTTTTGTTGATATGATTTCCAACTACATCGTACATTTCCGTGCTTCTTGTGTTCAACCCTGGTCGCTATACCATGTTAAATAAATAGCGTAGACCATTGACATTCCCTTGTGTATTTTGATTGATTTGTCTGAGCGGTACTCATATTTTCTTGTTGAGTCTGATTAGCTGATTGGGTTCACAACGACCCATGATTATTTTTTAGACTTAACCCTAGTTGGCCGGTCGCTTACGATGGGCCTCGCGGAGGACGGCAGGTGGCACGACCACTGGGCGGTCGTGCACGCAGGGCGGCATCGATCTCGCATGGGGGTGCGCTGCTTCGAAGGACACGGTTGGTAGGGGTTGGATGCGTGGTGTCGGAGTTGAGGCGGTCGTGTGCACGGAGGCTCACGTGGAGGAGGATGTCGGGCGACTGCGGCCACACAGGCTGGCAGGTGGAGGCGACCAGTGGGGCGACAGACGCCTCCGTCGGCCAACGGTGGGATGGAGGTGGCGGCTGCGGCAAGTAGGAGGATCCCGCGGGCATGGCCGGTGGTAGGGGCACCGCTAGCGAACTATGATTGGCGATGGGCAACGCCTGTGTTGGGAGTGGCGGCACCTGCTGCAATTGTTTTTGTTTTTATTTTTTTATATATACTTTTTTTGTAAACAAAACAGAAGAAAGAGAAAAAAATTTATTTATTTATTTATTTTTTTAAATCTTTTTTATTCCTACAATACAAATATTAGAAATAAATATATATTTTTTATTTTTTATTTATAAACAAAATACGGTGCCTGAACATGTGCAGATCTGGCGAAGTGGGAGATAGATCCGGATCTTCGACCACTGTGTGTGGTCGGAGGTGAGTGGTAGTGTGAGGTAGAATGGAAATGAAGAGGTCACGAAAATGGCGTGGATGATCGGAAATCAGAGGCGGGTCAGCTTGTGATGAATCAATTAAAACTATGGATCTAGATCTAGAATGAGATTGAAAATAAAGTTTATGCTCCAAATAAATACTATAAATTACATCTAGAATTAATCTAAATGAAAGATAGAAATTAAAGTGGATCTAACTTGAGTGAGGCGGGCGTCGCGATGGCCTCAATGACAACCGGTCGGTAGTCACCGGACGACTCAAGGGCTAGGCTCCTCTATCGACCGATGGGTTTTCGGGATTGAGGCTCCTTCTCCACCAAAGATTGATCAAGAGCAAATGAGGGAGGAGGAGCCTAATAAAAAGAGGAGAAAAAAATAAAAAGGAGAATATGTACAGAGAAGGAATGTGTTTATTGGTTAATTAAATAGATATATTAAATAAATAATATAACTAATTAATTAAAAATAAAATTCAGAACTAAATAAAATAATTAAAATAATTAATTTACAAAAATTAATTAGCCACCTTAATGGAAGTTATTTAAGGCATAAAATCAAATCTTATATACAAGGTAGGTTTTCAAATCAAATAAATGAATAAATTATATAAATAAATCCAATTTTCATAATTATATTAATTTAATTAATTAATGTTAGATATTAAAATTTTTTGGTGATTTTTATATAAGGAAATTAGTTATATACAAGTATTATACACATAGAGTACAATATACACATTCATAAATATGGAAATTATTTTTAAATAATAAAATTTTAATTTTATCTTTTTAATTTTAATTTTAATTTTAATAATGAAGATAATATTTACAATTATCTACATTATGTATAAGAATAAATATGAACAAATATATACAATGAGTAAGTGGTGAAATTGCAATAACAACCCCAGAAAACTAACTTTTCAACCGTAACTCCAAAAAATACGAAACTATGGCCATTTTAAAGATAATTTAATTTCGAGTATAATGAGGTGAGTTTGATTTAATTTGAGTTCGTATGGAGCCGGAATTGGTCTTTCAATTGTCACTGTACGAATTTTTCTAAGTGTAGATACTTTTATTCCATACATGGTTTTACTTTGCAAGTATTTTTATTATTTACAAAACATTTTTATTTACAATTTCTATTTAAAAAATTATTTAATTTCAAGTCAATATATATACAAATAAAATCGTGTAAATTTTGTACAATTATATAAGGATTAAATAAAAGGATTTAAAGTCAATATATTTCTTATTTATTCTTTTATTTGAATATAAACCATGTTAAAAATGCATATTTAACAAATGCATGTAAAATGATAATCTTATAAAATTAGTAGGTTTTTACAGGTATTTGACTAAGGAAATAAAGCTAAAATAAAAGAATAAAGGAGATGAATAATGGATTCATCAGCATCCAGATCTCATCCGTACTTTTTTCATATCACAATGATGGGTCGGAGGTCCCTTAGGCTGCCTTTGACAGCACCTCTCTCAAGCACTCCGACTCACTCATCTAGGGAGGTTCCGGGGATCTTAGACCTGCTCTTCAAACCCGAGTTCGATTGCGCCTTGTTCCCCCTCGACCACCCTTCTTCTAGTCCTCAGGTGCCCGAGTAGAGACCAGCAGCACAACTATTTGTTCATATAAGGGAACCTGATTTTCGGTCTTTTGCCTTTGAGAGACCCGCGAGATGGCCAGCAGTGAGGAGCACACCGATGGACAGCCCCAGGGTTCGACGTATGTTTTAGATCAGGGCGCCATCAACAACAAACTTCTAGCCTCCCTGGAGACGATGTAGAGGTAGATTAGAGACCAGGGAGACTTCATGGCAGAGGTACGCTGAGAGATAACACATATGCAAGCTAACAGAGGAGAGCCGCACCGAGTAGGCGGTGGAGAGATTCCAGAGGCTGGAGGAGGAGATGGAGGACAACCAGAAGAGCCACAAGAGACAACCAGACCAGCCAGGCCGATGAGGGAGTTGCACAACCTTAGTGCAACCCTTACACACCGTTGAATCCAGCTTCCGGCAATCCTGGGAGACTTCAAGCTTCCCCCCAGACCATTCATCTCTTTCCCAAGTTCCACGGGCTTTCCACCGAGGAGCCGCATCTACACCTGCAGGAGATTCAGATGATTCGCAGCACTGTCCACGATAGATACGTGGATAAGGACACCATCAAGATGATTGCATTTCCATTCTCCCTCTTTGACAGAGCAGCCTACTGGCTGAAGCATTTAGGGAGATATGTGACTTCGTGGGAACAACTCCAGATCGATTACTTGAACAAGTACTATCCACTCGGCTGGACGAATGCAACGCGAGCTCTGATCAACAACTTCTCCATGATTCCCAGTGAGCATTTCCATGAGGCATGGGATCGATTCCGTGAGCTCATCGACGGATGTCCACATAATGACATATCCAAGCCCAACCTAGTGCAGAGCTTCTTTGTGGGTTGACACCAGAGCTACATGGGCTTGTCAACACTTCTTGCGGGGGCTCCTCCTACTTCGACAAAGATGAGGACCAGGCCTGGGCTATCTATGAGGAGATGGCTGAGAACTATACAGTGATGTCCCAAACCAGGCTCTACACTCACGGGAAGCCCCTACCCCAGGTCGTATCCTATCAGAGGATAGCACGGGTTGATGCGGGTGCATCCACTTCTTCGTCAGCAGCAACAGCAACACAGGCAGAGTCAACAGCCGTTGACATGGGTATCATCAGTGAGAAGTTGGACCGCATAGAGATCATTGAGAAGAAGCAGTGCTAGGGCATGACGTAGATCGATCAGTTGGCACAAACCTTGAGTGAACTGAAGACCCATATCATGTGTCTCTAAGAGGCACAGACGACTTCTCAACCCCGTTTCAGGTCACGGGCTGATCCTAGCAGCAACAGTTCGTCCCATCACTCCGCCTAGTATCGCCAGGTTAATGATACCCAGCAAAATATTTTTGCTTTTGATATTTGAATATTTTTGACATTGATAAAAATTTTGGAAGCTTGCTTGTGCCATGTTTTTCTTATTTGTTTGTTTTGTTTTATTTTCTAACTTTAAAAATATAAAAAAATTGTAAAATAAAAATTACAAAATATGTTTTTATTTTTCTGATTAGGACTACTTTGTAGGTTTTAATCGTGCTCCTTGTATTCGACCCTAGTCGCTATATCAGGTTAAATAAATAGCAGAGACCGCTTACATTGATTTTACACTTTGATTGTCTAATTTGTTTTCTTGATTTTTCTTGTTGATTTCGATTTGCTGATTGGGGTCACAATGACCCCATCTTATTTTTCGTACTTAACCCTAATCGGCTAGTCACTCATCATTGGCTCCTTGTGTTTGACCTTCGGAGCAGTACCAGGTAAATAATTAAAATAGAAAATTCCATCTCTTTTATTTCATTTAGTTGCATTCAATAATTATTTAACTAATTCGGGAAATAGTTGATTGCAACGACATTCATTTTATTCACATTATTTGCATGAAATAAAAAATCCTTGAAATTCCTTACATATTTACATATCTAAATCCTTCTTTCTTTTATTTTTTCTCTTTATTATTTTATTTTGGATAAAATAAGTGTTAAATATAGATCAATAAATGAGATTAGAATAGAAATTAGTGAGAATTAGTGAATATTTACATGTATTTTACCGAATATTTTAGCCAAAATAAAAGAATAAATGCGATGAGTCATGGATTCATCACGGTTCTATTTGTATTTGGTTATATGGATATGTTTGTTTGAGGGATCCATCTGTACGAGAGTAGTATTTAAACTCCATAGGGTTAGGGATCTAAATATCCTATGTACTCTCTTCTTTATCTACATAATGAAAACTGCCACCGCCCAAGGATGCAGCGCAACTACGGGTGAACCTTAGAAATCTGTGTGTTTGCATCTTACTTGTTTGATCGTGTTTGTGCATGTTTACTTCCGTGTTCCGCAATAAAAACATCCACGATTGTAACCTCATACTCCACATAATTTAAATTTGTAATCGAAAAAGTTCCCTCTTCCCATATTCCATTAAAAGACGAGTAACAAACACTACAATAAAATTGACCTACAGATTATACACATTCCTTTTGGTGGAACTTCCCTATACATTTCTTTAAAGAGAGGTCTGGCTCTTTAGAGTACTTCGACCAAGTTCACACTGCAACAGAAAATGGCATACAACAATGCCATTGTTTTGATGTTAAATACAACATATATTATCATTGTAATATTTTTGTCTTGTAATTCAAAATGGGAACTATATTCGTTGCTAAAGTTCAATCTAGCAACGATTACTCATTGACTTATTTCATAAAAATTGTAAAAATAGTTAAAATCTTCTCTTCTCTGACTTATTTATTAAACCTTTGTAAAAATCACTACTATCTTTACAACAATTATAAAGAAAAATAAAAAATAACCTTCACTAGTTATATGATTCTTTGTTAACAACATAGCAGCGAATATAAATAGTCAATCAACAAATAAAAGTCATCGTTATACATTCAATAGACAATACAATAAATATTAAAATTATTTATTGCCTTAGGCTAACTTTGTTATTATTAGGCTTCAGAGTTTCACAATCAAAATTTCATGATTTCGTTGGAGTTTCTTTTATTTCTATTTCCCATATGTTATTGGCTTGTCCCTTAAGAGAGATCCATTGCAATAAAATTGATAAATAATTTAATATTCATTGTTAAAAATATAACAACATATATCGTTCATTGCTTGGTTTTTTAAATTGCAACGAAAATCGTATTCATTGTTATATTCATCAAATCAAATCGCATAATAATAATTGTTCGTTGGTTTTTTTTCTTCTAATTTTTAAATTAGCAACAATTAGTATAAATTTTAGTGAATAAGTCAGCGAAAAAATCACCGTTACATGAACCTTTAACAACTAAAATTACATTTGCTGCTAATTATAAGAAATAAAAGATAAGTTGACAACGAGTGATATTGGATGATATATTCTAAGATCTATAGATACAGTAACAATTCTTTAAATTATTCGTTACCTTACCTTAGGTCGATTTTGTTGTAGTGATCTCTCAGGGTTCGTTCATTGTTAATGGAAGTGACCAGTCACCGTTGCGAGCGGCATTTTTCTCTTCTTTGTTACTCTATATTTTCTTTCTCCAATTTCCCTTGTTTTCATCTCCTTGTCCCAATCCTGTATGGTCCTATCATGGACGAATGCAATATACACGATGGGCACTTCTCTCAGGAAAAGAACACGTCAGAACTAATTCGTTATGAACTTATTTTTTTCACACTTGAAAATTTGCAAGAAATAACATATTTAGCAATACATCATTGGTAGAATTCTCCTGGCTTTTTGTGTTAATCGTTGCTAGATCAATGATACTTGCCGTAATTTATAAGAAAAAAATAAATATCCGTTGTCTCATGATTTGTTGTCAGTAACAAGGGAACACTTTAACAACTAATAGCCAGTTTTCATACATCTAAAGTCGGATGCTCGAGACCTATTTTCTTGTTGCGAAAGCTCGTTCCGATGAACAGAAATGATCATTCTACAACTCTTTAGCAAGGCCTTTGTGTATCCAATCAGATGTGATGTCTTCGTCAGATGACAAAAGATGATCCTGCAATAGACAAAAAAAATAGGGTTCCATTCATGTGCCACCTTCTTGAACAGTAGATTGCACTCACTGGCAGAGGAAATAGTGAATGGTGTGTGGACGGACCCATCTGTCTTTGCATGAGCGGAGAAGAAGATAAGGACCGAGACTCGAACATATATGTGCTCATAAGATCTGATCAAGATTTTCAGCTGCAAGTTTGTGCTCTGAGGGGCACCCTAAGAACCCTACAGCTGGAGCTCTATGCAGTGCCCTTCCCTTTTTAGGGTTTTGGTGCCTTCTCAATAACTGACATCCTCCAAGGGAGAAGATGTCGGTCTTCATGATGATACTTGTGCGTGCAACTCTTTCAGGACTTGAATATGCCACTCTGAACCATCCCCTTTTTAATTAATATTCACTATAAATGAGGAGATGCAGTTGGTTCTTTCAATTAATGCCGATTTGAATTCAAAAAAGCTTTTGGAAATGCTTGCAATACTTGCAGGGAGGATGATTCTACTAGATTGTTTTCTTGGTCTGTTTTAAAGCTATTAAGGTTCCTGATCTGCACGTCGACTATGGCGACAAGTGCAGTTGCAATTCTATGGAGATTTGAAGAAGTAGAGGCTCTAGCAACAAATATAACTTCACAATTATAATGGGGGAAAAGATCTCTCCATGTTAAGTTAAGCAAAGCAAGACCTGGTTCTAACTTCTAATTTAGGTGAGCATATTGACATGAGTGAGAGGCAACATATGGAGATTAGGTGCCCCCAACAATTAAAGTAAAGTAGAGCTGCCAACATGGCTATGTATCTATCCAACACTGCTGGTTCCTTCCCATGGGATAAGGATTATAATAACAATATTCATCTATAATAATGAATAATTGACTATATGATGTATTGAAAAATCGACCCAACCTACTATATTCTAAAATAAGAATAGTGTCGTTGTGTCGATCGGTTAAATTTTAGCAGAAAAATCATTTTTATCTCATTCATAATATTAAACTAGATGTGTATAGTGTTAGTGCGGGAGTCTCGAACTCAGGGTTGTGGAAAACTAAGGTAAAATAATAGAGAATATAAGACATAAGGGCCTCCTAATTTTTTATTTATTTTCAAGATTTTCTTGATTTTTAGTTGATTTTATGAATTTTATATTGCTTTTATAATTTTAATATACCTATGTAAAAATATACGTATAAGTTTTGTATTTTTATATTTGCTTTTATTTTTGAAGTTTTTATGTGTTTTAAGTATTTTGTAATTTTATGTAATTTTAAAAAATATTTTGTAATTTTTATTTGGTTTTTAAAATAGAAACAAGGTTTTTATTGAAAATGAGAATTTATTTTTTAATTTAAAAATAGTAAATTGTTGTAAAATATTTTTATTTTATTTTTATAAAAAGTAGATAAAAATACCTTTCAAATGAGGTATTACACATATTTTTACTATTGTTATTGAATTAGTTATGTATTTTTTAAGTTTTTATGTATTTTATATTTTTTTATTGATTTTAATATTCGATTTTTATTTTGTTTTTTGTTTAATATGTAAGATATAGTAAAATATAAGATAGGTATTTTTTTAGATTTTTTTGAAGTATTTATAATTTTATGTATTCTAAAGTTTGTTATATTTTTAGTTTTTTTGAATTTATTTAATGCTAGCAAATATTTTTATTTTTTTAAAAGATTTAATACTATATAGATTATAATACTAAATATTAGTACATATTTTTATTTTATTTTTATATTTTGTATTTTATTTATATGGATATATTATGTATTTCTTTCATATACTGTAAAGGGGTATGTTTGGGATTATCAGGAAATTTAGGTTGCGTGTGTGAAAGAACTTAAAAGTTAGGGGCTGACACGCCAAATTCCAGAAGAGCCACATGGTCGTGCACGTGCTTGAGCCTGGACCTAGACTTGTTCATCAATCAATAGAGTTTGGGGGGGATCACCGCAAAATGCTTAGTAGTAGCATGTAGGCCATGTGAAGGAGCTGTAGGATGATCTGTTTGTAATAACCCAAACGTTCAAGAGCATGCTAGAAATTTACCCAAAATATATGTTGTCCTCATGTGCCTTGCATGTAAGGTGTCTGCAGCATATGAGAAGTAGGGTGGCACGTCTTTAAATACCGTCGCGTGGCTTACGGGCGAACGTTCGATCAATAGATGATGGGATGGTTCCTGCGCAGTCTCGAAAGGTACTTGTTGTTCTTCCCTAATCAATAGTCATGGCGGATGGGGCTCCAGGCGACCAGGGTTTCATTCTTCATGCCTTGTGTAGTTCAAGGTAGAGGTCTGCACTCATCATGTGATTTACGACGTTTGGCAGAGCAACTCTTAGCGAGGCGGTGACTTGGATTCAGTCAGAGGATAGCGGTGTGGCATTCCTCACGTGATTTAGTCGGAGGGCAATGGTGTGGCGTTCCAGATGCATGCCTTCGATGTGGTCGATCCTACTGATGTGGATCTATACGAGGTTTTTAATGAGAAGCTCGAGGACCTGCGATAGATGATCTCAGATGTGAAGGTGCCACTCTAGTGTTTCGATATGATGCTTTGTTGTTATATGATGACGAATCGATTGGAAATCACCTTAAACTTCAGTGGGCGTTGACTCGACGTTGCTCTTGATGCTCGCACCTGCATGTTGATCTCATCGACTCTAAGCAAAGATGCCTTGGTTCAAAATGACAATAGAAAAATGAGCAGAGTTGCGATGAATTGGAAGAAGGAACCAAAACTCTGGCCACCGTGCATGGGTAGAGGTGTCAGGGGATTTGAGGTAGAACAGAAACGAATGGGATTCAAGAGGTGGAGTGAAATCGACGATCGGTGAGTTAGTTAGAGAGAAATCGATAGAGAAGAGAGGGATCAAGAAGAGAATGGAAGGAGGACGAGCAGAAGAAAAATTAAAGGTCTAACCTAGAAGATGAAATAAAGATGATGATGATCTACAACGGAGAGAAGTCACCTGGGGTATGGAGCTCGGAAGAGCTCAACGGATCCTTGCCTCGATGCCTGATGGTGTTTGCGAAGGCTCAATTGCATGACAAAGAGGATCTGCAGCACCGACGGATGATCTCGCCAACCACCATTCCTCTCTCTCTCTGGACGGTGGAGCGGTGCTCTGTCAGTAACCCTCTCTCTCCGGAGTTGTGGAAGAAGTGTAGTAGAAATGGTGGATGATCCATTGGAGAGGGGGTAGGGTTTTATAAATAGGAGAAGTTGCGTAGGGAGCACATCGGGGTGGTTAGGATAATGTCCTAATGGCCAATGACTGGTCGTTGGGTTGGTTGGCCGTAGGAGAGGAGAAGGAAGGAGGAGGAAGTTAGCAATGTCGGATGGAAGAAGCAACACAAGAAGAAGGAAGAGTGGGGGAAGAAGAAAGGGGAAAGGAGGCGAGAGAGAAAAGAAGTAAAAAATGGAATTCATTAATTAAAATAACTAGTTAATAATAAAATAAATTATTAATTAAATAAAATAATTAAATAAATAAATACTTAATAAAGTAAATAATAATTAATTAAATGAATAAGTAAATAAATAAATTAATTAATTAGTATTTAAGTCAATATTAATGGAGTATAAAAATATAAGAAATGACATACTTTAAATAAAATAAATTAAGATACATTGTACATTTTATACCAATAGGGTTCCAAAGCCCACTTTTTTCATATTAACTCCGATTTTAGTGAATCAGTTTTATTTATTAGATAATTCTATAAAATGAACACTAAAAGTGATTATGTTCAATTCAGAGTTCGTACAACTGAGTTATGAGGTCCGTAAGTTTATGGTCACGGTTTCATGGCTTTGGGATTTATGGGCATTTATTAAAAAATTATATTTTTTTTATTTTCATACTGATTTTTATAAACAATTTAGAAAAAGAATTAAGTTAAATAGGATTCAGAATAATTAAATAAAAAATCAGGAAGGTATATATATAGTACATATAAACAAAGGGGTCCAAAAGCAAGAACTCACATGTTTTATTCTAATTTTTTTTGATATTTTTAATAAATAGTATTATTTATAAAAAAAGGTTTAAAAGTGAGTTTCGTCAATTTGGTGTTTTCTATAAATAGTAAAGAACCTTGGAAGTCGACTTTTACGTCTCATCATAATTACTTATTTATGCATTATTTTTTCTAATATTTTTATAAAATATATATATATATATAATTATGAATAACTTTCATGAAGGAAATATTTTAATTTGAAATGATCTTAGTGATAAATAAAATAGGTGAACATTTGTACAAGGTGAAAAGTGTACATTTGTGGTCCTGATTTTCTAATATTTTTATAAATGAGGATCCTTATCTTCCCCTACTTATTTATTTTGTCAACCAAGTCAATATTGACCTGGTCTCAAGATTAGATCAGTATGTATATATTTTATATACATCCTTATTTTCTTTTATTTTCTTCTTCTCTTTATTATTTTATTTTTAATAAAATAAGTGTTAAATATATAATATTAACAAATGTGGTTAGAATGTTAATTAGTGATAATTAACGAATATTTACATGTATTTTACCAAGGATTTTAACCAAAATGAAAGAATAAAGGCATGAATCATAGAGCCATCATTCCCCTATACTTTACTTTTGCTAGTCCCTTAGCAAAAACTTATTTTATACATAGGTGCAAGCAAAAAGAAAAAGAAAAAGGAAAATAAAAGAATTTAGAACATGCTTGTTTCATTAAATCCAAATTTCACTTAACCCAAAATCAAGAACTTGGAATAGGCCTTTGGATTACAAGTTTGTCGGGACCTTATTAGAATTAGGATTTAAGTCTCAACAACCCTCAAGTTCCACAAATCCCTATCCAGGTTCACCTCAACAGCCAGCTCAGATCCACCCATTCATCACGCAAGCTATTCGGCTATGAAGTCAATTTGTACTGTGTGAAAGATGATATCTCTTTCTACTTGAAGGAGCAAAGAAATTGCCCATCCCAGTAATACACTCCCATTGGGCCCTCATCCAGCTACTCGATCCTCGAGGAGTGGGTTACTTCTAAGGTCAGGTCATTTTGTGTCTACAATAGAATAGAGAGAAGAAGCAGAAGAATGATGAATCCTCATTCATCACTCTTTATTCTTTTATTTTAGCTAATTATCTTGGCAAAGCATAATGTAAATAGGTGTAAATGCAATAACTTAGCAATAAGCATGCATGTGTTAATATATCATAATTAGCATGTATTTGTGTAAAAAAAAGAATAAAGAATAAAAGAAAAATAAGGAAGTATTTAGAATAAATACTGAGTGACCTAAACCTAAGAGAGGGCCAATTATTGGCCTGATCTCCAAATAAAATAAGTAGAGAGAGATAGGACCACTCCACAATGTAGATATGTAGCATATGTGTATAATTTACTTTTACAAAAAGAAATACAAAAAGGTGTTTTAACTTCCTTGTATATATTTCTAAAAATAAAATAAAAATCAGAAAAATAAAATAAAAATAGAATAAAAATCTCTCTCTCACTTGCACATAATACAAGTATGTGTGTATCCTTACTTATTTATTTTATACATGTAAATAAATAATAAAAAAAACAAAAAGTTTTTTACACTCTAAAAAACATGTTGTAAATAAATAAAATATAAAAATTTGGGTATTTATGTAAAAAAAAGAAATTAAAAATAAATTTACAAAATACATAGGCATTTTATACCTGTATATAATACATTATACTATATATACCATAATTTATTTTTCATAAAAATAAATAAAAATCAAAGAAAAAAATCTTGAAAAATAATAAATATTTTTTATTTTATACACTTTTTAATTTAAAGTCATTTTCTATTTTTAATTGAATTTATAAATATTTTTGTGTATCCTTTTTCTGATTGGTCCGCGAAGGAACGTTGACTCAGGTCAACCCCCTCTTTCAGGGCTTGACCTGACCCGATTGTTTCACTGGGCACATTTCTTCCATTTACCCCGGTCGGATCTTGTGTCCATTTTCTCCGAATTTCTACCCATGCCTTCCTAGTGGATCTGTGACCTTCACAGATCCCTAGGGAGGCGCAGATCATCCTCGGTTCGCACGCTCCAATCTGATTTCTCCAGCTACTTGGGAATGGGATATAAATGCTTCATTCGCTTCCCCAGCTCATTAGCTCGTGCCACACCCCTCTTCGATACCCTAGACCCCTTCCTCCTAGTGACAGTCATCGAAGGACCCCTTCGGTGGTCGGATTGGAGCCGTGTAACCGCATCTCAACCTTCGTGGCCGGAGAACCGCTGCGAGAAGCCTCCTTCGCCTGACACAGTGTGGTCGAGGCCACAACCCCACCGTTCACTCTGCCTGGAGCTAAGGATCGAGTTCAGACCTTCAGGTACCCTCTTTGTCCCTCCTAGCTCCGTCATTCATCCAATCATTTATGTGTACGCCCCCATCCCTCCGCCAGCTCCAACAAGCCGGTCAGAGCTTCATCACCCTCACTTATCCGTTCAGATCGACCCACACACTCACCCTACACCTTCCCACACAACCTGATCACCTTGATCTTGGCTCGCATCGCCAAGATTAGGTCCCCGATTTCATTCTGTCACGACCGCCGGAGATCAAGACCATTCGTCGTCGCTTCTTTGGTTTCTTTTCCTAATAACCAGGATCGGAGTGTACCTCCGAGTCTTAGCTTCGCATTGCAGGTTCTCTAGAGCCTTGAGGAGCTCCATCTACTTCCCAACTGCTCGGCGGAGCAACCCAGACTCCATCTCCACCGTTCTATCTATCCGACCATTTGTCGGGTGATCGGAGCCCACGACTCAACGCGGAATGCCTCCCCGGAGGTTCTCGACCCATTGGTAGTCTGATCGACCTGACGGATTCGCCAAATCATCGTTGGAAGTTCGCCAGAGCACTGTTCGTCCACCATCCTCCATTGTCGTTGGATGCGGAGCAACATTCCGGATTTCATCTGAGCCGTCCAAGCACTGCAGCCTTTGGCAGATCTGCGCCACACTTAGGGAACATTCCCTAACTGTCAGATCGACTGTTGCAGAGGAGCAGAGCTGCCCGATCACGCCTAGCCAGCAGCTGACACATGTCCCCCACATGACTCTCACGTGCCTACATGGGTATATTGCATCTTCTACCCTGAATTTATTTCCGTTTATGTTTTAGTTTATAAAATAAAATATGCAGTTGGACCATTTTGCATTCCAACCCTTGTAGTTCTTAGTATTTGTAGTTTAGTCCTTTGTGTTTGTTGCCACGTGCCTTGTCACGTGTATAGTGGGATATTTGCATCATTAGTCCTAGACTTTTCATGTGTTACTAAATGAATTGATGTTTTTAAGAAATGCATTTATGCCTCTGTGAGCATCGATTTATGACATGTGCGATTTTTAGTGGAGAAACTGTAGAGTGGACCTTGGATTTTTATTATTTGTTATTGTTTGGTCCCAGAACATAAATAATTTGCATTTTGGTCTATGTGATCTCTGTGTTTTATTTTTAGTAAAATAAATAGCAAACTTATTCCAAAAATTCTGAAAATTTGACATGTATCCCCTGCTACTGTGTAGGAATTTTACTAATTTTTGTGGCTTGTTTTGTTTTCATTTGATATTCTCTAAAAATAAAAAACCTTAAAAATGTCTCTGTTTGTTTTGAAAAATCAACAAAAAATTAAAAATGCTTTGAAAAATTCCAAAAAATTCTTGAGTGTTTATCTTATTGTGTTTTAATTCCTGTGTGATTTTTATTCTTTTTCATTTTATAAATCCCCTAAAAATTGAAAAAGACTAAAAAACTTATAAAACTGTTAGAAATTCATAAAAAATAAAAAAAATGTGTTTTCAGTTCCTATAGATAGCTTTATTTTATAGTTTCACAAAAAAATATTGCTAGTATTTTTAGGCATTTTAAATAATTTTAATTTGCCTTTATATCCAGGCTGTACATTACTTGCTATTCTTATCCTTCTTTTATTTTTAGAAAATAAATTAAAAATCAGAAAACCCCATAAAATTCACAAAAAAACTTGAATAATTTAAAAACCTAGAAATATTTTTGTTTTGAATTTTTGAGTTACTTTGGCCCTTTAAATAATTGCTTGAATGTGAATTTTTGCCTTTTTCTTTATTTCTTTCCTTATTAGAAAATCATAAATAAATTTGAAAATTAAAAACCACCAAATATCTTGATTTTCTTGATTACCTGACTACTTCATAGACTTGTCATTCCGTGCTCCTTGTGATCGACCCGAGTAGCTATACCAGGTTAAATAAACTAGCAGGATTGCTTGCCTTTGTGTTTGATTGTTTGATTGATTTCTATGGTGGTCTGATTTTTCCTGATTGAACCACACTTTGTCGATTGGGGTCGCAAAGACCTTGATCTGATTTTCTGAGACTTAACACTGATCGGCTGAGCGTTCATCAGAATGGCGCCGTTGCCGGGGAACACGGCTTAGTAGTCAGTTTTCCATTTTCGGTTTTGTTTCTATTTTCTTCTTCTTTTTATTTTTCTTTATTTATTATTTATTTTTTGTTTTTGTTTTTTTGTCATTTATTTTATTTTATTTTCATTTTTATTTTTATATAACTACGATCTGACCATAGTTTCTGTTCTTCTTTCTTGCGAGGGTCGAGCGAGGACGGCTATCTTAGGAGAGACGAGGCACCCGAGCGAAGCGGAGGTGGCTCATTTCTGCATCGAGCCGCAGGAGAGTAGGAGCAGAACCCTTGGAGGGACTATAATTTTACCTTTAGTTTTATTTCCAGTTCTATAATTTTTGTAATAATACAGGACTCAGACTTGGACTTGACAGACTATCAGGGTCTATTTCACCGAGAACCGGTGTGCTCGGAGACCTCACCGCAGATTTCACACCGATTTTGAGTTTGTCGCATTTCTTTTATTTTTGATTCTCGAAGTTTTTGGCCTCTAGACTTAGAATTTTTATTTGACTGTGACGTAATTGATTAAGGCCCCAACCCTAATTGCTTGCATGTACCTATAGATCGATAAGTGGACCTAATTAATTAACTCACAAAAAGAAAAAAGCTAATTTGGTCACCTAAGGGGTCATGTGCCGCTAGAGGTCGTATACAGCGCTGGCATGATCCGTTGTGGCGGACACCGATCGGCATCAGGGACCAGACCCCGACCCCTCTTGTTGACCTATTAGCTACTATGCTTCTCGAGTTGAAATTTTCTATCTAAGGCTGATTTCTTCTTGCATCATATAGGTAGTTTTAATTCCTGTCTTTATTTTATGCACGGATCACCCTTCATGTAGAGAGCTGGTGTCAGGTACGTATTTCTGACTTTGCATGCATCATTGTGTCTGACTGCGCATCGGCATTTTCGACTTCTCCCCTATTTTTGGACTTAAAATAATCAGGAGAATCGGAAAATTCATTATGCGTTGTGTGCTTGAAAAATACCTAAAAAAGAAAAACTAAAAAATTGGGACTGCTAAACACACTTGACCCTAAAAGACACCACATTTAAAAACTCGTTTTGGGAGAGAAATTCCCTCATTGTCTGGTTTGAATGAGCGAGAGAGTGACCCACACACTAGGATAGAGTCATATCTGACCTCTCTTCAGACCACTGGTTTCGGGTTAGTCATTCTCCAGTGAGGATCGCTCCGATTTCTGGTAAAGAGGGCTGCGATATTTTTAACAGAGTGAATTGATCGGGTAGCCGGTAAACGGTCTGCAACTTGTACTAGCTGGGAAAGATCTAACCTTGGGATTGGGAAAGTCTCTTGAGGGCATTGGATTCCCAACAGCTCGCTTAATCGCTCTAATAGACTGCTTTATCACTTAATAAAATCGACAAGATAAAAGACCGAACCTTTACGATCATCAGCTCTATGTGAGTAGTTGAATTGAGGGTTTGTTTGCCCGATCTGGTGTGTTTTCCAGATCTCATCCGCCTTCACTCTCTACATCACGATGATGGGTCGGAGGTCCCTTAGGTAGCCTTTGGTTGCACCACTTTCGAGCACTCCGGTCCACTCATCTAGGTTGGTTCGCGAGAGCTGAGACCCGTTCTCCGAA
Source organism: Ottelia alismoides (assembly GCA_037367405.1). Lineage (NCBI taxonomy): Eukaryota > Viridiplantae > Streptophyta > Magnoliopsida > Alismatales > Hydrocharitaceae > Ottelia > Ottelia alismoides. Next base: position 188,533 of record JAZKJV010002446.1, on the reverse strand, counting down.
CCCGAGTTTGGCTCCACCCTGTTCCCCCTCGACCACCCTTCTACCACTCCTGAGGTGCCCAAGCAGAGACAACAACAGATATTTGATCATTAGACGGAACCTGAGTTTAGGTCTTTTGCCTTTGCAGAGACCATGGCCAGCAGCGAGGAGCGCACTGACGGACCCGGCAGGACCCACACCTACGTACTTGATCAGGATGCCATCAACAACACCTTGTTAGACTCCCTGGAGACCATTCAACGTCAGATCAGAGACTAGGGCGCTTTCATGGTTGATATGCGCCGAGAGATGGAGCAGATGCGAGTGGACAAAGAGCAACACAGAGCCGGTGGAGGAGGAGGCATTCCTGATGGAGCAGAGCCAGATGAGCATGTGCAGCCATCATCACCTGCATATCCGATGAGAGAGTTGCACAACCCTGGTCCAACTCTGACCCACAGATGGATTCTGCTGCCAGCTATTCTGGGAGATTTCAAGCTCCCACCTCAGACCATTTAGCTACTGCCCAGATTCCATGTGCTTGCCGCTGAGGAGCCGCACCTCCATCTCTAGGAGTTCGAGATGATCTGCAGCACGGTCTACGATCACCTCGTGGACGAGGATACCATCAAGATGATGGCTTTTCCGTTTTCCCTCGTCGATAGAGCATGCTATTGGCTAAAGCACCGAGAGAAATACGTCACATCATGGTAACAACTCCGGAATGAGTACTTGAATAAGTACTATCCACTCGGCCGAACGAATGCAGCGTGAGCCCTCATCAACAACTTCTCCATGCTTCCCAACGAGCAATTCCATGAGGCATGGGACAGATTCAGAGAGCTCATTGACCGGTGTCCTCATCAACCATATCCAAGCCCAACATTGTTTAGAGTTTCTTCTGTGGGCTTACACCGGAGTTGCAGGGGCTAGTGAGCGCATCCTGTGGGGGTTCCTATTTCGCCAAGGATGTGGATTAGGTCTGGGCCATCTACGAGGAGATGGCATAGAACTATATAGTCATGTCCCAGACCCACCTCTATACAAAGGGGAATCTCACACCACAGGCCGTGTCCTATCAGAGGATGGCACCGATCGTTGGAGGTCCTTCCACATCGTCAGCAGCCACAACACATGAAGAGTCGTCGGCCGCTGATATGGGTATTATCAGCGAGAAGCTGGACTGCATCGAGATTATTGAGAAGAAGCAGTGCCAGGGCATGCCTTAGAAAGATCAGATGGAACAGATGCTGAGTGACCTGAAGACCCAGATCATGTGTCTCTAGGAGGCACAGATAGCTTCTCAGCCCCGTCTTAGGTCACGTGCTGACCCCAACAGCAACAACATCTCGACCCAACCCTCCGCCCACTACCGATAGGTGCATCACATTCAGGCAGAGCTGTTCCAGCAGCAACAACAACAGTATGTCCAGCTATTACCATCTTAGGACACTCAGATGGTGGTCTACCCGCCGGATTAGCCCCTAGCAGTTCTTCTCCCACCCACGTACGAGCAGGAGCCATTGATGGAAGTCAACAGGATTTGGTATGACCGACCTCAGCCCGGGATCCGTCGAGGCCATCCCGGATTCCGTTGGTCGACTGGAGGTGCCTCATCCCAACAACAGCCTCTAGTTTAGGGTGGCCAGCACATCCAGCAGCACCAGCAACTCCAGTTCCCACAACCACAACCACATTACCATCAGGGTCCTCGTCCCTATCAGCAGGGACAACCGTGGAGGCAGCAGCAGCTTCAACAATATTCTCACAAGTATCCCCCTCATCCTTCTCAGCAGCAACAACCTCACTTCCAGAGAGGCCACCCATCCGGTTCTCATGGGCCAGCCTATGAGAACCCAACACTTGATGATTTAGACCGCCTTATCTCCGAGCAACAGGCCACATTCAGGCAGGAGATGGATGAGTTCCATCAGGAGATGAGGGAGATCGTGAAGGGATAAGCCACCATACCTGCTCAGATCAAGCCGAATCCGAACAACCTGAAGAGGAAGTCTGAGCAGGTAGAGTTTACATAGGTTACCACTCCTAGTGACTCACTTGGTGATATTTCTGCATATAGTTTTGATGCTGACTTTGTTACACTTAGGAGCGGTAGGATGCCAGCCGGCGGCACCTCGTTTGAGCGACGACACCATGATGACTCAGGCGTGCCAGACGAGGAGGAGAGCAGTGCTGATGCTGCTCATTATGATGTTGATGATGGTGGTGTTGATGCCACCAAGGATGTAGGTCCAACTGATGGTACTGAGGCCGTCACTTCACCAGATATAAGAGGTGGTACTGATGCCACCAGACATGATGATGCTGAGCCAGAGTGCGGTGTTGATGCCACAAGTTCAGATGTCGCAGTTGTTATTGAGGCCACCCATTCTATTCCTGTTGCATTTCCTTCTGTCACTGTATCTCAGGACTATTCCAAAAAAATTAATAAAGGAAAGGGTTATTTATTTGTGAGTCCATCTGCAATGCCTTGAGATATGTGTGTGGATTCTGTTTCGTCTCAACAGCAGAGACCCATCCCTAGCCCTCCATCTGAGGAGGGTCCAACCATCCCCTTCCCTCAAGAACTCTGCTTGGATAAGGGGAATACAAAAGAAAATCCAAGAAAATACCAGCAGTTAGAGTTCATCCAGTAGATGATAGACAGATTTTAGATTCAGCTGACTCTACAAGAGGCCCTTGAGCACATCCCTCTCTTCTAGAGGAACCTTAGAGAGAAGACTACCATTCACATGAAGAAGAGGAACAACCATGACTAGATCCATGTGCTCACTCAGGCCACCTGCTTTGCCATTCAGAATCGTCTACCACCCAAGAGGCCAGATACAGGAGATCCCTATGTCAAATGTCACATCCATGAGCAGAGGCTCGATCAGACTATATTAGACATCGACTCTTCCATCAACCTACTTTCGGCAGCCTCACTCGACCGATTCGAGTTTGGCCCTCTTCGACAGAGTAGGACAGTCCTTTAGTTTGCTGATCGATCTGTCAAGAGGCCGAAGGGGTTGTTGAAGGACGTGGTCATCACAATTCAGGGCCTGAAATTCCCCATAAACTTTGTTGTGTTGGACATGGAGATCCTGAGTCTGTGACCCATACCCCCATCATTCTAGGATGCCCGTTCTTGGCCACAACCAAGGAAGTGTCCGATCATGATAGCGGGAAGGTATACTTTCACGTCGAGGGCGAGAGTATACAAATAGAGATGATCGATGATACTAGAGCGTGAGATTCAACCTGCTCAGAGCAGCTCAGCGACTCAGAGCAGATGACAGAGGCAGAGCGAGACATCCACCAAGAGTGCGATTTTGTGATCGCTGATGATGAAGCCACTTGGTCAAAACCTGTTTCACAAGCCATCCACTCACACTCAGATGACACAGATTCACGGATTCCAGCAGAGGAGAGCTTGGTGAGAACACTGTTGGCAGAGGACACATTCGAGGCTGTAGACCGCGTTCAGGATAGCGAGGCAATTGATATTTCTTTTGATTCAAATTCAGATCCCTCGGAGTCCAGACATTGATTGGGTAGAGTTTGATGAGTTGATTTCATGTCTGATTCCTATAGAGCCAACAACTAGGGTGTAGATTGGTATGATTCAGAGTACATATACACCAGCAGAGCAGTCTTCACCGTATTTTCATGATCAGTGAGAGTTGTCTCATGCAGATTTGGTTGTTTTCACTCAGACTTTTCAAAGGCTGGATTTGCCAGCTCCTAGTTGCTCAGAGCTAAAGCCCTTGCTGCAGTCACTGAAGTATAGATTTCCATGCGGGCAAGCATGAGATGCACCCAGTCATTTATCTCAGCAAATTTGACTAGAGAGCAAGAATCTCGTTTGATGGAGGTTCATGAAAGGAACCGCAAGGCGATAGGATGGAGTGTAGCTGATCTCCAGGGGATAAGTTCGGCTCTGTGCTCCCACCATATCTATCTCTAAGAGGATGCCAAGCCATCACGTGAGTTCCAATGACGGCTGAACCCGAACCTTCGAGAGGTTATCATGAAGGAAATCTCGAAATGGTGGAGCACCGATTTTATCTACCCCATCTCCGACTCCAAGTGGGTTAGTCCATTACATGTGGTGCCCAAGAAGATGGGCATCACTACAGTTGTGAGTGAGTCTGGAGAGGAGATTGCTACCCGGGTACCCACTTCTTGGAGATCTTCATGTTCGACTTTTTGTTCTATGGCGACGGGTTTCATGCTTGTCTTGACTGCCTAGACCGCGTCCTTCAACGATGCATCGAGTCCCATCTTGTATTATCTTGGGAGAAGAGTCACTTCATGGTGACTTAAGGGATGGTGCTTGGTAATATCATCTCCCATAGGCCCATGGAGGTTGATCCAACCAAGGTGGATATCATCAAGAAACTCAATCCACCATCCAACTTGCGACAATTACGGTCTTTTCTAGGGCACGTCGGTTTCTACCGATGATTCATTCATGATTTCAGCAGGATTGCCTGACCGTTGACTGATTTGCTGACCAAAGATACCGAGTTCATTGTAGATGATAAGTGTCTTGCATCATTTGAGACTCTCAAGAGTCTAGTTGTTGAGGCTCCTATCCTTGAGCCGTCTAATTGGTCTCTCCCATTCGAGATCATGACGGATGCCTTCGATTTTGCTGTAGGGGACGTGCTGGGACATAGGAGGGATGGAGTGCATTCGCCATTCACTACGCTAGCCGTACATTGGATGTCACATAGCAGAACTACACTGTCACTGAGAAGGAGATGCTAGCAGTAGTTTTTGCCCTAGATAAGTTCAAATCTTACATCATTGCATCAAAGGTGGCTATCTTCACAGATCACACTGCCATCAGGTACCTCATGGCAAGAATGATGCCAAAGCAAGACTGACTAGATGGATCCTTCTACTCCAGGAGTTTGACATTGAGATTATGGATAAGCCTAGAGTCAAGAATGTGGTGGCTGATCATCTCTCCCGATTAGAGCATCTTGAGGAATCTGAGCAAACTGATCTTATTTCTGAGACCTTCCCAGATGAGGCGATCCTTGCTATCGCCTCGCTCCCGTGGTATGCTGATATTGTGAACTATCTTGTTGCCAAGAAAGTTCCACAAGGTTGGCTCAGGCAGCGACTTGAGACCTTCCATGCGAAGGCCAAGTTCTACCATTGGGAGGATCCGATCCTTTATCATGAAGGAGGGGATACCGTCTCGCATTGGTGCATTCCTCAGGAGGATCACCATAGCGTCCTCACATACCGCCACAAGCTTGAGGTAGGAGGACATCACTCTAGGAGGAGAATGACACATAAAGTGCACCAATCCGGCCTATGGTGGCCTACCCTCTTCAAGGATTCTGATGAATTCGTGAAGAGGTGTAGTGGCTGTTAGAAGATGGGCACTTGTGGATAACGTGATATGACGCCAATGCAGCCCATTCACTTCTGTGAGGTTTTTGATGCATGGGGCATCGATTTCATTGGTCCATTCCCTAAGAGTCAGGGATTTGAGTACATTCTGTTCGCTGTTGATTATATTAGTCGTTGGGTTGAGGCCATCCCTGCCCGAACTGCAGATGCTAAGACTGTATGCAGATTTTTGAGGAATAATATCATTTAACGGTTCGAGTTGCCTAGGGTGATGATATCTGATGGGGGTTCTCATATCGTCAACGACAAGGTAAAGGCCCTTGCTAGCGAGTTTAGCATTGACCATCGAGTAGCCACTCCATATCATCCTCAGACCAATGGTCTTGCTAAAGTGTCAAACAGGGAGATCAAGACGATATTGCATAAGGTAGTCAGCCCCGATCGAAAGGATTGGTCATAGCTTTTGGACTCGGTCGTGTGGGCACATTGGACTTCCTTCAAGACTCCTTTGTGTACGTCTCCCTTTCGCCTCGTTTATGGCAAGCCCTTCCATTTACATGTTGATTAGGCATAAGTCACTTTGGACTGTCATAGACATATTATTGGATCCAGTGAGTGTAGGAGATCAGAGGAAGGCAGAGTTGGCAGCCCTGGAGGAACTTAGAGATGCAACCTTTTGGAGCAGCCTACAATACAAGGAGAGAGTGAAGCAGTGGCATGATTCTTATATCAGCCACAAGCAGTTTGAGACAGATTAGAGAGTATGGTTATTCGATGCTAGGTTTAGATTATTTCTAAGCAAGTTGCAGAGCAAGTGGAAGGGACCATATCTGGTCTGAAAGGTACATGATAATGGGAGCATTAACATATCCGAAATGCCAACTGATTCTACCTTTCGTGTTAACAGGAAGCAGCTCAAACCATATCTAGATCATGAACCACTGATCGTTGATGTCGCCCCTATTCATTTTGCGTGAGGTGTGGTCTTTGACTCACATCTATTGCATCTCACGCCTGATTATCACTGTCTTTCGCCTTGTATAGATCCAGATGTCTATATCATACCATTCTTCAGTCCAACATCCCATTTGCATCTTTTGATTATGCTATACTTAGGGTGACTTTACCCTAAGTATAGGGGGTTGCTGGACTTTTGATTTCTCTTTTGATTCTTTTTACCTCTGTTTTGCTGCCTATACTTAGGGATATTTTACCCTAAGTATAGGGGAGGTTGACCCTGTATATCCTTCCACTCAGATTTCCCTTTATGTACAGTCTGCTATACTTAAGATTACTTGATCCTAAGTATAGGGGGAAACACCGAGATCCTTTCATTTCTATTCTTTGATTCGTCGTTGTAGTATAGTTTTCCTTTTCACTTCCTATATTAAGCACGAGTTATGTCTTCTTCATCACTCTTGATCACTCTGAGGACATCGTTCGAGATAAGTATAGGGGGATGTCGTATATATTTCATATATTCTTTAGCCAAACTTGTACTTTGTGTGAGTGTGTTCATAAATAGAATGGCTAAATCCTTTATCAAAATACCCATAAAAATTTAAAATTTTCTTGTACATAAAATTCTTTCTTGCACATAATAGCCATTTGTAAAAATTATTTTTGTACAAATGTTTTTAAAAATCTTTTGTATGTAAATATTTTGATATCAAAATTATGTATATAATACAAAATATTTGTAAAATGTTTGAAAAAAAAGTTTGCAAAAAACCTTGTGTAAATGTGCATAAAAAATTTGCAATACTTCTGCATTCATGCATTTCATTCATTCAATCATTTTCAAAAATTTTACACATTTTCAAAAAATTTGTATAAAAAGATTTTTGTATAGATTTGTACAATTTTTCTGAATCATAGTTGACATTTAAACTATCCCTGAAATCAAATTGGAAAATGGAGCTTGGTTAAGACCTTAATCCACCTAATTCTAAGAGGAACCTTATAGGGCTTAGGGTTAAGACTTTTCAGGTCCATTTGGACTTAATTCTTTGAGTCTGCTAGGCTATGATCACATGTCATCTTGATGAGCCTAAGTAGAACACTTAACAACACACACATGACTCTTACAGACAATGTCTTTACTTGTACCAACACCTTACACATAGCTCTCTACGGATGAGGTGGTGAGGAGGCAGTTGTCTTTGGCTTGGGGTAGCATATGAGGGTAGTACTTCTAGGCGGAACCTCTCATCTTATTTTAGTGAAGGAAGTGCGTCTCAACTTGGTCTGGCGGCATTGAGGTCTAAAGACAAGAGTTGTGGGTTGCAATAATGCTTCAAAAGAGGGATAGTCTACTGGCTCAAGAGGAAAAACTCCTAATGTATATATGTTGCACCATGTAGATATGTTGTACATATGCACATCAAAAAAATGTGCAAAAGAAAGAAAAACTCCAAAAAAGTAGTGGGTCTGATAGAAAATAAAATACCCCCCGGAGTTTATAAAGCTAAATAAAGCAAAGCTTATGTTATCCATTCCCATCTCATGAAGCTTGCAGTAGGGAGACTTAGCTACACTAGTTGGGCTCCCTAGGAAAACATGGCTACACTGGTCATGGTCCATTCTCTTCTTCCTCCTCTTATAGAGCCGGTTGAACTTGAACTTAGATGGGAATACCCCGCTCCTCGAGGAAAGAGCTTTCAGACTAGGGAATTAGAGTAACCTTATTGAGGGGGGCTGCTACTTTACCTTTTCTGAGATGGGGAGCTACATATCACTTACACAGTACAAGGAAAGATTCATGGTCATCAGAGTCTGTGTATGTAGACTTGTTCTGATTTGGATTATTGAGGAGTCTTGATCATAGATTGGTGGAACTTAGAGGCTGTTAAGTTTTAAACCTAAGTCCAAATAAGGTTCTGACAAACTAATAATCCAAAGGTCTGACTGAGCTCCATACTTCAATTTAATGAAGATAAGTTTAATAATCAACCTTGATTCTCCTTTTTCTTTTCCTTTATCTTTTCACTTCTTTTTCAAATAAGTGTTTGCCAGGGTCTAGAAAAAGTAAAGTATAGGAGATGATGAATCCTCACTCATCACTTTTTATTCGTTTATTTTAACTAATTATCTTGGCAAAGCACATGTAAATAGGTGTAAATACAATAACATAGCAATAAGCATGCATGTGTTAATATATCATAATTAGCATGTATTTGTGCAAAAATAAAAGAAAAAGAAGTATTTAGAATAAATACCGAGTGACCTAAACCCAAGAGAGGTCCAATTTATGGTCTGACCGCCAAATAAAATAAGTAGAGAGAGATAGGGCTACTCCACAATGTAGATATGTAACATAAATGTATATAATTTATTTTTACAAAAATAAATATAAAAAGGTGTTATAACTTCCTTGTATATATTTCAAAAAATAAAATAAAAATCAGAAAAATAAAATAAAAATTGAATAAAAATCTCTCTCACTTGCACATACTACAAGTATATGTGTATCCTTACCTATTTATTATATATTTGTAAATAAATAATAAAAATAAAACAAAAAGTGTTTTACACTCCAAAAATCATGTTGTAAATAAATAAAAATATAAAACTGGGGTATTTATGTAAAAATAACTAATTTAAAATAAATGTACAAAATACAATAGGCATTTTATACCTGTAAATAATACATTATATTGTATATACCATAATTTATTTTTCATAAAAAAAATAAAAATCATTGAAAAATAGTTTAAAATAACAAATATTTTCCATTTTATACACTTTTTAATTTAAAATCATTTGCTATTTTAATTGAATTTATAAATATTTTTGTATATCCTTTTTTCTGATTGGTCGACGGAGGAACGTTGACACGAGTCAACCCCCTCTTCCAGGGCTTTGACCCGACCCGACTGTTCCATCGGACCCATTTCTTCCATTTACCCCGGCCGGATCTTGCATCCCTTTGCTATGAATTTCTACCCGTACCTTCCCAGTGGATCTGCGACCTTCACGGATCCATAGGGAGGCGCTGATCATCCTCGGTTCGCACGCTCCAACCCGATTTCTCGGGCTACCTGGGACTGTGCTATAAATGCTTTATTCGCTTCCTCAGCTCATTAGCTCGCACCGCACCCATATTCGATACCCTAGACCCCTTCCTCATAGTTACAGCCGTCGAAGGACCCCTTCGGTGGTTGGATTGGAGCCGTGTAGCCGCAGCTCAACCTTCGTGGTCGGAGAACCGCCGCGAGAAGCCTCCTTCGCTTGACGCAACATGGTCAAGTCCACAACCCCGCCGTTCACTCTGCCTGGAGTTAGGATCAAGGTCAGACCTTCAGGTACCGTTTTTGCCCTCCTGGCTCCGTCATTTATCCAATCATTCATTTGTGTGCCACCGTCCCTCCGCCAGCTCCGACCAGCCGATCGGAGCTTCATCACCCTTACTTATCTGTTCAGATCGACCCACACACCTCTCCTACACCTTCCCACGCAGCCTGATCACCCTGATCTTGGCTCGCATCACCAAGATTAGGTCCCTGATTTCCATCTGTCACGACCGCCGGAGATCAAGACCATTCGTCGTCGCTTCTTTGGTTTCTTTTCCTAATAACCTGGACCGGAGTGTGCCTCTGAGTCTTAGCTTCGCATTGCAGGTTCCCTGGAGCCGTGAGGAGCTCTATCTGCTTCCCAGCTGCTCGGCGGAGCTACCCTAGACCCCAGCTCCATTGTTCTATCGATTCGTCCATTCGCTGGGAGATCGGAGCCCATGATTCGATGCGGAGTGCCTCCCCGGAGGTGCTCGGCACATTGGTAGTCTGATCGACCGACGGATTCACCCAGATCATCATTCAAAGTTCACAAGAGCCCTGCTCGTCCACCATCTTCCATTGTCGTTGGATGCGGAGCAGCATTCAGATTTCATCTGAGACGCCCATGCGCTACAGCCTTTCGACCGTTGATCCGATGCCATCTGACAAATCTGTGTCATACGTAGGGAACATTCCCTGACCATCAGATCGACAGTTGTAGAGGAGCAGAGCCGCCCCGATCACGCCCTGCCAACAACTGACACCTGTCCCCCACACGCCTCTCACGTGCCTCCATGGGTATATTGCATCTTCTACCCTGCATTTATTTCCATTTATGTTTTAGTTTGTAAAATAAAATATGCAGTTGGACCATTTTGCATTCCACCCTTGTAGTTCTTAGTATTTGCAGCTTAGTACATTGTGTTTGGAGCCACGTGCCTCGTCACGTGCATAGTGGGATATTTGCATCGTTAGTCTAGGACTTTTCATGTGTTACTGAATGAATCGATGTTTTTAAGAATTGCATTTATGCCCCTGTAAGCTTTAATTTATGACATGCGTGATTTTTAGTGGAGAAACTGCAGATTGGATCCTGGATTTTTATTGCTTGTTATTGTTTGTTCCTAGAACTTAAATAATTTGGATTTTGGTCCCTGTGGTATGTGTGTTTTATTTTTAGTTAAATAAATAGCAAACTTATTTCAAAAATTTTAAAATCCTGAAATGTAGCCCCTGCTACTGTGCAGGAATTTTGATAATTTTTGTGGCTTGTTTTGATTTCGTTTGATATTTTCTAAAAATTAAAAACCTTAAAAAGTGTATCTATTTATTTTGAAAAATCAAATAAAAATAAAAAAATGCTTTGAAAAATTCTGAAAAAATTCTTGAGTATTTATCTTGTTGTGCTTTAATTCCTTTTTGATTTTTATTCTGTTTCATTTTATAAAACCCCTAAAAATTGAAAAAGACTAAAAAGCTTATAAAAATTTTTAGAAATTCATAAAAAAATAAAAAAAATGTGTTTTCAGTTCCTGTAGATAGCTTTAATTTTATAGTTTCACATAAAATTATTGCTAGGATTTTATAGCATTTTAAATAATTTTAATTTGCCTTTATATCCAGGTTGTACATTACTTGTTGTTTTTAGCCTTATTTTATTTTTAGAAAATTAATAATCAGAAAAACCCCATAAAGTTCACAAAAACACTTGAATATTTTAAAAAACTTAATTTATTTTTGTTTTGAATTTTTGAGTAATTTTGGCCATTTAAATAATTGCTTGAATGTGAATTTTGGCCCTTTTCTTTATTTCTTTCCTTATTAGAAAATCATAAAAAAACTGAAAATAAAAACCACAAAATCTCTTCATTTTCTTGATTACCTGACTACTTCGTAGACTTGTCATTCTGTGCTCCTTATGATCGACCCTGGTAGCTATACCAGGTTAAATAAACTAGCAGGACCACTTGCCTTTGTGTTTGATTGTTTGATTGATTTCTATGGTGGTCTGATTTTTTTTGATTGAGTCACGCTTTGTCGATTGGGGTCGCAACGACCTTGATTTGATTTTTCGAGACTTAACCCTGATCGATTGAGCGCTCATCAAAGAATGGGAAGAGAACTGGAGTGTGACCAATGTAGTCACATCTCCTTATGAAGCTTGTCTAGTTTAGCCAGCTCCCCTTAAGATATGAAGGATTTCTGAAGCTTGGACCAATGTGGTCATATTTATATTTGGTATTTGGCTTCTTTTTGGTAGAAATGATTGTTGCATTGCATTGATCTTTTGTACCCCGATGGATATAGCATCTTTTCTTCCGTCCATTTTTTGGGTCTTGGAAGAAATTGTGCCCGTAGATCCTTCCCTCATCTGAAGTTTTATTTCAACTCTACACTCCAAAAATTAGAGATAAGCGCCAGTAGACAAGGATGAAAATGCACCACCAAAATGGAATGCCCTTCGCAACTCCAAGCAAGTTGAGCTAAGTGTAGAGTCCATGAGTTGAAACTTGTTTCAAATGACGAAGAGTTAAACAGATGACACCAGGTGTCGTACTTAGGCAAGTTTAAGTTGAATTCCAAACACGGTCTCACGGAACCCAAAGAATTAAGTCAAAAGACCTAAAGATTCTTAATTCTGGTTCCTAATAAAGTCCCTTTAGAATTAAATGGATTAAGGCCCAAATCAAGCTCCATCTCTAAGAATTAGATCCATTCGGTTCAAGAATCAAACTTATTCCAAAAATAATTGATGAATGCAATAATTTTTTTGAAGTGAATTTTTTGAATTTAAACTTTTTATTTGATTTTTAAAGACTTTTGCAAATTTTTATTGAATTTTATAACTTTTAGTTTTTTTAGTAATTTTAACGAAGTTAGTGGATTAACTCAATTTACACGAATTAACAATAATTATGTAAATTTTACAAAGAACTTTATACACTTTTTATATATAAAAGATTATAAAGATTTTATACAAGATTTTTAAATGAATTTATTTACAAATTTTATATAATTAACAATTTTATCCAAGTATTTTACAACTCATTTTATATATAAATTTTAGGACATTTTTTTAAAAGTCATATCTACAATTTTTTATCAGCTTTTTAAAAACCCAAAATATATACACATACTTTTAGAGCCATATTATTAAAAATATAATAAAGTATGAGTTATGGCTTATAAAGTATATATAGAATATATAGATAACACCCCCCATACTTAGCGTGAACTATGTTCTCATAATGACTAAAACATCGAAAAAGGAAATCATAACTCAGGCTAAGTATAGACTAGTGAAAGGAACTCTATATTACGACGACTCAAAGATAACGAATAAAAGAATATAAGTCAATCATCCCCTCTATACTTAGGATCAAATAATCATAAGGATAGGAGACTCAAAAATGAAGATGATCGAGGTCAAGAGAATGTACATAATCAACGATTCGACTTGTCCCCCCATACTTAGGGTAAAATACCCCTAAGTATAGAGAAGAATATCAACAGTTGAGGGCAAGAGAGAGAGCAGAAGATACAAAAATCGAAAATAATAAAAAACAAGAACGAGTGATATTACCCCCTATACATCGGGTAAACCACACCTTAAGTATAAGAAACAACAAGGGTAATAGAACAAAATGATAAGAACAAAATAATGTCTACATCCCCCTATAATTAGGATAAAGTATATCCTAAGTATAATGAAGATCCTAAGCGAGACCTAGGGGTATAAAACAAACAAACAAATGAAGGAGCAAAATCAAAAACATGCATGTACACGGTGAAAAACAAACCAACATGAAACTCAGGTATGAGATGCAGAATGTGAAGAATAAAGATCCCATCTCATACAAAGTGAATGGAGGCAACCTCAATGGTCAGCGACTCATGGTCAGGAAACGGTTTCAAATGCTGACCATTGACTCAAAAGTTGGACTCAGAAGACAACTCAGATATATCGATGCAACCGTACTGTACACCTTTTGCACTATATACATGCCTTTCTGCTTGCTCTGAAGTTTCCTTGGAAATAACTTGAGTCCCGCATCGAATAACCAGACTTTCTTATCAGGCTCAAACTGCTTATGGCTAATGTGTGCATCGTGCAATTCTTTCATATGCTTCTTATAATTAAGGCTACTCGTGAAAGCCTCATCTCTCAATTCCTCCAAGACTACCAACTCTGTCTCCTTTTGATCTCCCGCATCGTCTAAAGCAAAGATTACTTCTTTCACTGCCCACCGTGAACAGTGCTTGATTTCAACAGGTAAGTGGCATGGCTTGCCATAAATGAGTCAAAAGGAAGATGTAACCAATGGTGTCTTAAAAGATGTTCTATAAGACCAAAGAACTGAGTCAAAAGCTGTGACCAATTCTTTCGATCTTGGTGAACAACCTTCTACAAGATCATCTTAACCTCCCTATTTGAAACTTCGATTATACCATTCGTACGAGTATGATACATAGTGGCAACATGATGGTCTATACCGAACTCGCTAGCAATTGCCTTTACCTTGTCATTGATGAAGTGGCTACCCCCGTATGAAATCAGAACTAGAGGAACCCCGATCTGCAAAATGATATGCTTTCTCAGGAACTTGGAAATCGTTTTCGCATCATCGGCTCGAACAGGAATCACCTCAATCCAATGAATCACATAATTTTTAGCCAACAGAATGTACTTGAATCCCTGGCTCTTAGGGAACGAGCACATAAAGTTGAAACCCCATGCATCGAGAACCTCACAGAAGTGCATCGGCTACATCGACATCATATCTCTATGTCCACAAGTGTTCATCCTCTTACAATCAGTACATCTCTTCACGAATGCATGAGCATTTGCAACGAGAATAGGACACCAAAAACCGGATTGAAGCACCTTCTATGTTGTCCTCTTCCCAGAATGGTGTCCTCAAGCTTGCAATTTATGACAATACGTGAGGACATTCTGGCATTCCTCGTGAGGAATACACCGATGCTAGACACAATCCACTCCTTCATGATAAAGGATCAGATTCTCCCAATTGTAAGACTTGGCTTTCATCAAGAAATTCTCAAATCTCTACCTGGACTAACCTTGTGGGACTTTCTTGGCAACAAGAAAGTTCACAATGTCGGTATATGATGAATACGTGATTCATCGCCTTTATTCTTTCATTTTGGCTAAAATCTTTGGTAAAATGCATGTAAATAATCACTAATTCCAAATAATTATCATTCTAACCACAAATATCAATACTATATATTTAACATTTATTTTACGCAAAATAAAATAATAAAGATAAAAATAAAAATAAAAAAGAAGGTTGTAGATATAAAATATGTACAGACTAATCCTAACCTCGAGACTAGGCCGATATTGATGTGGTCGACAAAATAAATAAGTAGGGGTAGATAAGGATCAAAACATCAAGAAGATCAAGACCAACATATAATTAAACACATTTTTCATACTGTAAATATCTCACCTATTTCATTTATCACTTAGACAATCCCAAATCAAATCACTTCTTTTGTAAAAGTTGTTCACAAAAATATATATTATTTTATAAAAAATATTAGAAATATAATTTGACACAAAAAAATCACAATGAACAGAAAAAATCGCAAAAGTCAACTTCCGAGGTTCACAACTATTTATATAAAACTCCAAACAGACCAAACTCACATTTAAACTTCATTTTATTCTTAATACTATTTATTAAAAATATAAAAAATATTAGAATAAAACCTGTGAGTTTTGGCATTTAAGCCTCGTTCTATACTTATACTATATGTAGAAACTTCTCGAATTTTTAATTAATTAATCGTAAGTCCGATTAACTTAATTTCTTTTCTAAAAATTCTCTAATATATATATATAATCTAAAAATATAACTTAGTCAAAATACCAATAAAACTCGAATCCACGAAGCCGCTACTTAAATATTCTAGACCTCATAACTCGATTATACAAACTCCGAATAGGCAAACTCAATCTTAAAATTCATATTATTTAATTATCTACAAAATGACACTGATTTCGCTAAAATCAGAGTTAATATGAAAAATGCAGGTTTGGGGACCGTATTGGTGTAATTATACAATGCATCGTAATTTATTATTATTATTTTATTTATATTAATTTATATACTTTACTAATTCTTTAATATTAAATTAACTTAAAATAAAAATTATTTTATTTATTTTTTTAATTCAAGTAATAAATTATTTATTTATTTATTTATTACCATTTAATTACTTAATTATCTTCTTAATTATTTAATAAATTATTTGAATCAATTCTTTAATTAATAACGTAATTACATATTTAATTATATATTCTTTAACTAATTTAATTTAATTATTAATATAACCTATTATAAATGATATTAGTTAATTAATTAATTTTATTTAATTATTTATTTTTGTTATCTTTCTCCTTTTTCTCTCTTACTTTACCAATCCCCTTTCTTCCTCATCTTTCTTCTCCTTCCCTGCAAGCTTCCTCTCTACGCACGCCTCCTCGACGTCAATGACCAACCGTCCAATAGCCAGTTGTTGGCTGACCATTCGTCCAACAGCTGTCGGTGACGCCATCGTCACCGGTGACCATATACTCCGACGCCTATAAATAGTGCCCCCCTCGTCCGAAAAGCACATCTGCCATTTTCATCCTCTTTCATGTGAGCTCCGATTGACTCCTAAGGAGGTGATAACTCCAGGAGCAGATCCTCATTGTAGCGAGGTTTGGGGAGGACTTCGACGAGATCCCAATGCTGATGTGAGCTCCGCTCCATCACGTCAAGTCTCCGGCGTTGCCGCACCGTCAAGGAAAGGACCCACAGAGCTCCCCTGCGAGCTTTGTCCACAGACACTCATTCATCGTCTTCTGTTTTTGATTCTAGGTTAGGATCTCATCCTCTTTTTATTCTCTTCCTCTTCAATCCTCTTCTCAATCTACCTATTCTCCCCTCATTCCTCTCTTCCTATTAATTTTTTATTTGAAATCCAACCCAAAATCCATCTGATTTAATCCACCTTCGAATCTCGTACACTACTGTTCTATCCCTCGAAACCTGATCACCTCCAACCATGCACGATGGTCGGAGTTCAAAGGCCGATCTCTCTCTCCCTAATGCTCTTCTCCATTCACTTTCTCTACTTGCCTTTGGACCGAGCGTTTGTGCTCGAGTTATGTTATGGTTTCCAGATAACAGGAATGAGGATCGACAGCATCTTCGCTATAATCGAGCACCTAAGGCTTCGTTAGAACCGTTTGGGATTTTCAACAACTACTTGAGCTTTCGATTTGCAAAGGAGATACATCTGAAGGAGATCGGAGCAACACATCTTCTTCAACTTGATCGAGCAGCATAGCCTGAAGTCTTCACTGAGCATCTGACAAAGAAGCTTCATCAACAATCAAGTTCAAAATCACGAGGAAGCATCAGAACATCCACCACTTGAAAGCTTGAATAGTCGCCGCTCGTGTTTGAGGTTGGGGAAGAACATGAGCAGTCTCAAGATTGAACCGTGACCCTTGGATCCGATCCGATCCAAGGGCCGAGCATCGATCCACATGTTGCCATTGTATCGCCCAAATTGCCTAACGACTTAAGTGTTGCATGTGCCTCGTGCGTGTGTACCAGATTGTCGGGCAAATTACAACTTTATCGTTGCGTGTTATGTTATTGTTAAATAGGTCCTCTGTATAAAAGCAGCATGTGGACATCACATGAATAATGGGAGATTTGCGTAAATACTCCTAATACTTCATGAATTGACGAACAGGTCCAGCTCCAGTTTCCCTCACCCGAACAACACGTACGTCTTGAGTATTTTTGCATAAATGTCCATACGGCTACTGCCTTTTGCACACGCACCTCATAGCTCTCAGAGAATTGAAGGATATGGAAAAAATCCTCAAGCGCATCACAGAAGCGTGATTGTCGTATCGGATACGACGGAGAACGGCTAGTCGCATTAGTTGTTCGGTGCAGCGGAATTAAAAAAAATTTCACGTGATGAAACCACATGATCCAAGAACGATTCTCGGATCGTTTCATCTATAAGCACAACAAGTATAATGCAAAGCGTGGTTGATTGAGTCTCTAAGAAAAGAGACCTCCTGTCTCAAGTCCGATCGTCGGAGAGATTGCTTGCGAGCGCGGGGATGAACCGCGTAGTCCTCGCAATCCAATAAGATGGTCCAAGCATGGTTGCTCCTGATCTCATCGTACTAGATCGAACGTCTCCTTCGTGAGCATAGTACTTCAAGAAGACAGAGAACCGCTGAGCGTCGAAGCGGCGGCGCAGTGGCATAGGCGACGACGAATTCCTCTCCTAGGGTTTGGTGGTCGGCCACCAAGAGAGAGAGGGAGAGGGTTCGCGTGTGAGGAGAAAATAGAGAGAGATGTGCTACCAATAGCATGTACATGAGAGCATAGGTATGCCTCTCTATTTATAGGGTTTTGGGATCCATGGATCTCAATCCATGGGACATATAAAATCAATGGATGAGATTTATTTATGTCAATCCAATGGTCAAGATTGTTGTTGGTAAAAGCCAACAACTTGTGATTCAATTTAGATTAAAAAATATTTGACAAAATCAAATATAAATCAATCCCAAATCACATAAATAAATAAGGAGAGAATATACATGGAGATTACATCTCCATGTACATTCAAGGGGGGACGGCCACCCATTCCATATAGGAATTGGGTGCCACCCACCTCCTTCCATATGGAGGCAATCTCATGGATTTCCATGAGATTGCATGCCTCCTTGATTTTCTACATTTTTATTTCCAACAACTTTTATTAGGATTTATTCATCAAAAAATAATTCACAATTAATTTTGGGAATATTACAATCTTGACATTGGAAAATTGTGAATCACATTCACAACCCAAAACAAAATATAATTTACATTTTCAATTAATTAGACAATGTGTATCCAATACACATTAATAATTAATCAACAAATATAAATTATAATTAGCTCTCTCTAATACTTTATAAATCACATTTATAATATATTATGAATAATTAGATATTTCTATCCACATTATTTTTATCCATGATAATTAAATCACATTTAATTACATTGGATAATTCCTCATACATCATGATAATTAAATCACATTTAATTATCAATTTCTCAATGCTTAGATTTTATGGAATTATTCTTGAACCATTCAAGAACAATGTTATTTCTCCTCAGATCCTTGGAGATAAGGACAGGGCGATTGTATTGTTCCACGTATAGTGACTTGGATATTGAGATCATATCTCAATTCCAGATCCCATGGACCTCTCACAGATGCTTGATTAAATCAAGACCGTAAACCTAATCTTCTCATTTCATCTGATCTCATTCAGATCAATGTCCAGTACATGGACTAAGATTAGGTCACTTCTCTAATGAGAGGAGTCACTAAAATCCAGACCTGTGTCATCACTCCCTCGGAATGGAAGCGTCATGGTTATACAATCGTTTATGATCAAATCACCCTCAGGTATTCCCAATACCTGTACATCTTGCATACTGGAAGACTCATGATCATCCTGAAGATATAGATCACTTTTACACTCTCATCTTCATGGTATGACCACTAAGTTTCTCAATCTTGGTCCTTGGGATATGGTACGGATCATATGCGTTTACAACGCATATATCTTACCTTCAAATTCATGTCATGCTTCTAAAGCATGACGATCATGCATGGAATTTGATAAGTCCCAATACCTCATGAGTGAGCTCATGTCTCCCGGTTCACAAGTGAACCTGTATGATCCCTTTGAGAGGTTGTATTACTCATATGCCCTTACATGAAGACCAGCTCGCCGGTGTATAGACCTTGTTTAGGTCATCAACCTATTGGTCTGCCAAATGTACACACTCAGACATATAGTAATACATCTGTCTCTGGTCAGAGGATGCTTGCCTGTGATGTGACAGTATTCATCATAGGTCTTTGGTTATCTCGATCTCGTTAAGTCAACCAATTGACTCAACTAATCTGATACCTCCGAATCACTATTCCCATGCAGAGGACCTACATCAAGAGGTCGATCAGATATCAGCCTAATGAGAAAGGATTGCCATCTCCTTCTCAGGATGGAGATCATTACTTTTCAATCATTGATGATGCTTGATGAGTCCTCTATCTAACTCCTTAGATATTCATCCAAGCATCAACCTCTATGATTTAATCAATGAATCAACAGCTGTATGATTATCAAGTTGGCCATGGTACATAACCCATATTGTACAGAGGGACCTCATAGTGCATTCATTCAATCAATTTCAGAAGGGGAGTGAAACATAATCAATATCTTTTATTGATAAATCATTTATTACAATAACATTTATTGCAGGAATGGTTCGCCTCGGGCTCACATTGCTAATAAGAATTACATCTATACCCCTGTATTTGCATATACACCATATACATACTCTATACTCTTATAATACATAATAAAAAATACAAAATATAAGAATATAATAAAAATACATATTAATACCTTACAATATACTATATAGACTATTAAATAAGTTTTGAAAACTAAAAATCTATTTTCTATTTCTTTAATAAATTCTTTAAAAAATATAAAAAATATAACAAACTTTAAAATACATAAAAATAAAAACACCTTTAAAAAATTATAAAAAAACTTGTAGTATATTTTACTGTATTTCATAGAAAACCAAAAATAAAATAAAAATTAAATAATTAAACAAATAAAAAATGTAAAATACATAAAAACTTCAAAATTCATAACTAATTCAAGGAAAATCACCTAAAAACGCACAACATATCAGGTTAAAGATAATTTTGCCTACATATATTAATAAAAAAAATAAAAATATTTTCATCTAGTTTCAATTTTAAAAATCATAAATACTTCACAATTTTGAATAAAAATTCCTTTCACGTTAAAAATAGTACAAAATTCATAAAAATCCTTAAAACTTTCTGAATATCCATAAAAACAAGGAAAAATAAACACAAAAATGAAAAATATAAACTAAAAAAAATCATAAAGCATTTTCTAGAAATAAAAATCATAAAATACTAAAAATCACAAAAAATATAAAATTCATTAAAAATCAAATAGAAATCTAAAAAAATCATAAAAATAAAATAAAAATTAGGAATATATTTACCTTTCTTAGTCTATAGTTTAACCCTTGTTTTCCAATAGTTTGCCTCCCTGAGTTCGACACTCCTGTACTTTCACTATACATCAAAGTTTTAGAGTTTAAATAAAAAAATAAAAAGATTAACTAAACATTAGTCTTTTCTAGTAAAATCCAACTGATCGATATAAAGACCAAAGTTATCTTTAGGCCGGGTGTGCTTTTTCAGATGGCACTGTTGCCGGGGACGCAACACCATGGTACCGTAGACTTTAGGTATAGGATTTCTTTTTGCCATCTTCTTATTTTTCCTAACCTCACAGCCTTTTGTTTTTGAATTGTGTAGTACAGGTTGAACATCGCGAGACAAAACCGCAAAGCCGATTAGCTGTAATTTTTTGTTATAAAAATATAAAAAAATTTGTTCGTAGGAAGGGGCCCCTTGTTTACATGCGAGCCCACAACGAGCAATTAAGCAATAAATGTTATTGCAAATATCATTCCCTGATCTGAAATGAAGAGTAACTAATTTGCATAATAGGTCCCTTAGTACAAGTAGGGTTATGTACTGTGGCCATCTTAATGATCATATAATTGTTGATTCAATTTTTGAATCATAGAGGCTGGTGCTTGAATGAATACCTAAAGAGTTAGATTAAGGACTCATCATGTACCGCCAAATGATTGTTAAGAGATGATCTCCAGCCTGCGTAGGAGATGTCAATCCTTTCTCATTTGGCTGATATTTGACCGACCTCTTGATGCATGTCCTATGCATGGGAATAGAGATTCAGAGGTATTAGATTAGTTATGTCAAAGAGTTGACTTAACGAGATCGAGAAAACCAAAGATCTATGTCGTATGCTGTCACGATATAGGCACACATCCTCTAATCGAAGACATATGTGTTACTATATGTCTGATTATGTACATTTGGCAGACCATTAGGTTGATGACCTAACGAAGGTCTATACATAGACGTGTTGGTGTGCATGCAAGGGCATATGAGTAATGTGATCTCTCAAAGGGATCATACAGATTCATTGCTAAACCGGAAGACATGAGCTCACTCATGAGATATTGGGAAGAAACAAATTCCATGCATGGTCATCTCACTTTGGAAGCTTGACTGAATCTGTATGGTTTGATATATGCTTTTGGAAAGTATATGATCAATACCAAGGTATGAGATATGCTTTTGGAAAGTATATGATCGATACCGACTCCCAATGATTGAATGAGAACCTTAATTATAAAATCCTGAAGGAGATAGTGTAAAAGAGATCTAAAACTTCGGATTTGTTCTGGGTCTTCCAGTATGCAGGATGTACAGGTATTAGGATTGCCTGAAGAAGATGTGATCATAAACGTTTGTATAACCATGATGCTTCCATTCCGAGGGAGTGATGAAATAGATCTGGATTTTAATGTCTCCTCTCATAGAGAAGTAATCTGATCTTAGTCCAACTGATGGACATTGATCTGAATGTGATTCAGATGTAATGAGAAGATTAGATTTACGACCTTGATTTAATCAAGCATCTGTGGGAGGTCCGCAAGATTTGGATTTGAGATGTGATCTCAATAGTCACTATACATGGAACAATACAATCACCTTGTCCTTATCTCCAAGTATCTGTGGAGAAAGCGTATTATCCTTGAAAGTGTTAAGGATAATTTCATTGTTGATATATGTATTCGAGCATTGAGAAAATGGATAATTTAATGTGATTTAGTTCATATTATAAGGAGAGTTATCTGAGATAATTAAATGTGATTTGATTATCAAAGACGAGAATAATGTGAATGTGATTCATATTATTTGACACATCAGATCCAAGATGATTAAATGTGATTTAATTGTCATGGATACGAATAATATGGATAGCACTATCCATATTAATCAGATATATTATAAATGTGATTTATAATATATTAGAGACCTATTGTGATGTATATTTGTTAATTAATTATTGATGCAAATTGGATTCACATTATAATTTACATTTTATTTTGGGATGTGAATTTGATTCACATTTTTCCAATGGCATGATTGCAATATTCACAAGATAATTGTGAATTATTCTTGTGAAATAATTTATAACAAGTTTTGTTGTATATCTTGGAGATATTATGAGATAATGAGATGTCATGAGATATTGAGGAGATAGACCTGTTCTCCCCTTTGTTTAGAGGATAAGATCAATCTTCTCGTTATCTCCAAGATTAATTAATTAAATTTATTTTATATTAATTATATTGATTAATCGATATATATATTAACTTAAATTAAATTAATTGTTGTTGTGCTTTTACAACAACATCATGGCCATTGAAAGAAACACAAATCAATCTCAACCACTGATTGCGTGTTGTCCATGGATTGAGATCCATGGACTCCCAAAACCCTATATAAGAAGAGACACCCCTTGCTCTTTGAGTTAGACATTTACAATGCAAACTAATGCTCTCTCCCTCTCTCTTTACATGCCAAGACTCCCTTCCTCTCTCTCTTGTGTCCGTCCATCATGAAGCCTTAGAGAGAGTCGCCATCACCGTAGCATCGTCGTTATGATGCCTGAGTATTTGCTTGTGGATCTCCGTCTCCTTTGGTGTGCCTCGCTCGTGAAGAAGATGTCTAATCTCGTGTGACGAGTTCAGGAGATTCGCCTCTTGGATCATCAACATGGATTGCGAGAAGGATGCATCTCTTAAATGCGCTCGCAAGCATCTCCCCTGTCGGATCGGACTTGAGATAGGAGGTTTCTTAGTTTAGAGACTCGATCACAACCACACTTAAAGAGGTAACCTTAATACCTATTTGTGGTTGAGAGGAAATGATCCAAGAAGTGTTCTTGGATCATGTGGTTTCATCACATTAAAAAATTGTTTAAATTCCACTACATCGAGCAACTAGCGCGACTATTCTCTCCCGATCGCATACGATGCTATCATCATGCTTCCATGATGCGCTTAAGGATTTATTCCATAATCCTTCACTCCTTCAGAACATCCCGACTTGTACCTCCCTTCTTCTCGAGGTCTGTTTCACTGAGTGTCGTGCACTTGGGGGAGCAGGGCACCCACTGCGGTTTTCTCGCTTCACGTTTTTCTCGACGGTTTTCCGCAGCTTTTCAAGGAAAGTGCTTGTAAGGATTTCTTGAATTTTCCCTTCTCTGCGCAACTGCAGCTAGGTTCTTGCTTAGGTCGAATGACCTAGTTTCTTGTGATTTAGGACAAAAATAAAAGGACAAAAACATCATTAGATAATTGTTTGAAAATACTCAAAAAAAGTGATAACATAAAACATGGACTGCTAATTTTATCTTGCCCTAAAACGAAACATAAGGATTCCACTTGATTTTGGCGAGAAATACCCTGTAAATGAATTGTAGGTACTCTCTCTAGATCTATGAGTGAGAGACGACCCTTAAGGTAGAGCTAGAGTATGGGCTTCTTTCAAAGTGCTACTTAGTTCATGCAATTAATTACTCTCTCTTCATTGGGGACTCTTGGGTAGATAGTAATGATACGAGTTTCCTTAGCAGAGTTGGAGGTTTAGAGGACACTGTAGTAGCACGGTCCTCAAGTAACACGGGTAGCCAGCAATGGTCCGTATTTACTACCATAATGCCTGAGAATAGGTGATTTCTTGTAAGAACTCAGGACAGTATTTTAGGGAAGTTTCGGGCACCTATCACCTCACACTAATCTGTGAGAAGTCTTGTCTGCCAAATAACTCTAAAACGGAAAAGATAAACGTCGGTACTTTTACGGTCATCACCGGGTGAAGTTGCTGAATACGGGGTTCGCTTTATGTTTAACTTGTCGTGTGGGTCCTTCATCTTCAAGATCTTGATCAACCATTATCTATCAAGATGATGGGTAGGCGATCGCTTCGGTCTACTCTGACTGATCTACTCTCTTGTGCACCTTCCCATTCGTCCATATCGATTTGGGATATATCTCTTCCTAAACCGAATCTACTTGAGTTGCTACTTCTACGTATGACTCTAACACTGGAAGCTCGTCGTCGGTTTCTTATCCTTCCCATTTCTCCTTCATCATCACTTCCGGTTCAAGAAAACCATCAGTAGTTACATGTTGACCTCACCGAGCCTGATCTAGATTCTTTCTTTTTTCCTTAAGACATGGTTGAAAAAGGACCATAGACCACCTCTATTGTCATAGATCAGGATGCAATCAACAACAATCTACTTGCTTCTCGATGAGCGTGCCTAGTGACTAGGGTTAAGTATGCAAATAATCAAGGGTCGTTGTGACCCAAATCACTGAGTGCGATCAATGAGAAAATAAAACCACTAAAAGAAAAATTAAACAATTAAGTATGCAAGCGGATCGCTATTTTTAATTACCTGGTATAACCACCAGGGTCAAACACAAGGAGCACGGGAAAAAATACGAAGTAGTTAAATTTCCAGAAATAAAATAATTTTTAGTGGTTTTTAATTTTAGATTTTTAATTTTTAATAAGAAAACAAAATAACCCAAAAAATTAGCAACACACAAACACAACACATTTTGGATTTATCTACATAACAAAAAATGGTCAGAAAATTAGAGTAAAAATATTTTTGAGTTTTCTGGGTTTAAAATTGTTTTTGAAATTTTTTAGTTTTTTCTACTATTTTTATGATTTTCTAAAAATAAAAAAGTGCTCAAAAATTTAAACAGTGCACAACCAAGAATAAATAGCAAATTAAAAACATTTAAAATGTCCTAAAGTCTGGTAAGCAATTTTTAATAAAAAAAGAGATGAAAAGCTAAAACAGAAACTGAAATTGCATTTTTTGGAATTTGCTTTGATTTTATATAATTTTATAAGATTTTGGTTGTTTTATAATTTTTAGGGTTTTGATAATGAATTTCCAAACAAAACTAATATAGAAATTAAAACATAATAGAAGGCACTCACAGTAATTTTTATGGATTTTTTAAAGTTTTTTTTTGAATTTTAAGGATTTTTATAAGGAAAACATGGAGCTTTTAAGGGCTTTGAATTTCTAAAAATAAAAATGCAAATACATCAACCCAATAAAAAACAGTAAATATTACACACTAACAAGAGCCAATAGTAAATTTTTATGTAATTTTTGAACTAATTTAATAATTATTAAATTCAAAATAAAGCATGCAATCAAGCACGGTTCACAGGGACCTTTTTGCAAATACTTTGAGTTTCTGGACAAAAGAATAACACAATATGAAATCTCTAGATTCAATATGCAAATATCCAATCAATTCATGCATATGCTCAATATACAACGTACAAGGGTATTAATGCAATTTCTAAAAACTTAACATTCAAGTAGAAACACTATAAAAGTTCAGGACACAAACAACAAATGACTCGAAAATCATGCGAGTACATACGCGCTTCCAACTCGGAGGGACTAAAATGCAAATACCAAAAACTATGAAGTCTGAAATGTAAATATTCTTAACTATAATATTTATTTAATGAACTAAATGTAAAAAAAAACATGCAGGGATGATAAAGAAAATATACCCAAGCATGGGTACGTGGCGCATGTCGAGGCAGTCACTATCAAACGACTCTGATCATTCTCTGTTGCTTATTTGACGGCTCAGAATCTGTCATGAACATGGTCGTTAGATGCATCAGATCTAACGATCCCAAAGCTACCACTATCTGGCGGCTCATATCGAATCTGGCTGGAGCGGGCTAATCCAACAATGGAGAGAGGGTCTATAAGAACAAGACCCCGACGAACTTCAACCAAGCATCGGAAGGGATCCGACGCTCAGATGTAGGATCAGAGAGGTCCGGGTGTGTCGTGATGCTATTTCACGTCAAATGGGATGCTCGGATGGGGGCAGCGATGACTGGATGTGCGTGACGCTGAAGGGGCTCCTGGAGTTGCTCCGCTTGAATAGCTGGGGGTCCTAAGTGGTCTCCTTGCATGAGTCTCAACCTGCAAAGGGTAGAGGGGACTCATGACTATGCTCTGGTCCTGGTTATTGCAGATTGAGATAAAAGAAGCAACGAGGAATGGGGATTTGGGTCTTTGGCAAATGCGGGTGATGAAGACCCGACCTAATCTTGACCTGATGGTCGGGCCTCAGGGGTAACATGTCGCGTAAGAAGATGGAGTGAGCATTGGTGGTTCGATCAATGCGGACGAAGAGGGGTAATGAGGCTCTGAGCAGCTGGTTGGAGTAGAGGTGACGACGACGGCGCGGAATGGAAAAGATTGATTTGAAATGGAAATGCGGAAGGAAGGGTAGATACCTAAAGGTCGAGATGGGTTCCTGAGCTTCAGGAAAGGGTGTGCGTAGAGGTCTTGTCCTCAACCAAGTTGCGGTTGGCTGGGAGGCTTCTCACGGTGGTTCTCCGGCCATGAAGTGAGCTACGAGTCTTCGAGCACCTCCAAATGGTCCTAAGGCCCTCCTCCAACGACTGTCACTAAGAGGAAGGTGGCTCATGGTTTGTTGCGGCGCAAGGGACGAGCTGCACAATGGGGACGAGGGAGGAGATTAGGTATAGGATGCACGAGGGTCCCAAAGGATGGGAGTAAGTAGAACCCTAGGCAGATCCGATTGCACCAAGGGATTCGCGAGGATCATGGATTATGAGGCTTCAATCGGGAGCATGAATCAAGGCAGGAGGAGGTCGGGTTCGGGCGTGAAAAATTGGAGAAAAAACTCTAATGGAAGTGATGTGACCTGACCCGATCTGGAACAGGACGTTGACCGGGGTCAACCATCCCAGCTGAACCAATCAGAAAATAAGATTTATAAAATTTAAAGAAAATATGATTAACATAGTAAATGAATGTAAATTAAAAAGCGTATAAAATAAAAAATGTTTATTATTTTACAAACTATTTTTCTGTGGTTTTTAATTATTTTTATAAAAAATAAAATAATGTTATATATTGTATATAGTAATATATGCATGTATAATATACTTATGTATTATGTACACGTATTTTTATTTTAATATTTTTACTTAAAAATAATTTTACTTTATATTCTATTTATTTACAAAATGATTTTTGGAGTACAAAATAATTTGTATTTTATTTTTACAAATTATTTAAGGGCATAAAATAAATAATGAATGTGGTGTGTACATGTGTATTTGGTACAAAGGTAGGATGATTTTATTTTTAAATTATTTTTATTTTTCTTATTTTTATTTTATTTTTATAATATTATTATATATATATATACAAGGATGTAAAAAGAATAAAATAATTTATTTTGTCAAAAATAAAAAAAATAATATGTACATGTATAGGTGATATGTACAATGTATAGTGAACCCTTATCTCTCTCTATTTATTTTCTTTTGGAATCAGGTCAAGTCTTTCCCTTCTCTTCGAGTTTGGGTCACTTTGTATTTATTCTAAATACATCATTCTTTTTCGATTTTCTTTTATTCTTTTTTTTTGTGAAATACATGCTAAATATGCATTATTAACAAAGGCATGCAAAATGCTTAGTTATTGAATTTACTGGTATTTATAGGTTGTTTTGCTAAAAAGAAGAGCTAAAATAAAAGAATAAAGAATGAGAATCGTGGATTCGTCACCCCCCTATACTTTACCTTTGCTAGTCCCTTAGTAAACACTTATTTGAAAAAGAAGTGAATACAAGAAAAAGAGAAAAGAATCAATGCTGATTATTAAACTTATCTTCATTAAATTAAAGTATGGAGCTCAGTCGGACCATTAGATTATTAGTTTGGCGGAACCTTATTGGGAAATAGGTTTAAGACTCAACAACCTCTGAGTTTCACAATTCTAGGGTCAAGACTCCTCGATAGACTAGGTTAGAACAAGTCTACATATGCAAACTCTAATAACTATGCATCTTTCCTTGTATTGTATAAGTGATATGTAGCTCCCCATCTCAGAAATGACCAAGAAAAAACCTCCCTCAACATGGTAACTCTAATTCCCCAGTCTAGCTGCTCTTTCCTCGAGGAGCAGGGTATTACCTTCTAAGTTCAAGTCCAATCGGCTCAAGAAGAGGGGAAGGAAGAGAATGGACCGCGGCCAGTGTAGCCACGAATCCCTTGGAGCAAAGCCAGTGTAGCTAAGTCTCCATTTGCAAGCTTCCATAAGATGAGAATGTGGAATACATAGGACTTGTTTATTCACTACATACACTCTGGCAGGCATTTTATTTTCAATTAGGCCTGTCCACTTTGCATTTTTTATGTGCATATATACAACATATTTACATGGTCTAGCATGTACATAAGGAGTTTTTCCTCTTGAGCCAGTAGACTATCCCTCTTTTGAAGCGTTATTGCAACCCACAGACTCCTGTCTTAAGAGCTCAATGCTACTACACCAGGTTGAGATGCACATCCCTCCCTAGAGGAAGATGAGAGGTTCTGCCTAGAAGTACTACCCTCGTATGCTACCCCAAGCCAAAGAATTCTGCCCCCTCACCACCTCATCCATGTTGAGCTACATGTAAGGTACGTGTCCAAGTCAAGCCATTGCCTATGAGAGTCAAGCGTGCGTTGTTAAGTGTTCTACTTAGGCTCATCAAGATGACAAGTGAAAATAGCCGAGAGAACTCAAAGAAATAACTCATTAATGGACCTGAAAAACCTTAACTCCCAAATCCTATAAGGTTCCTCTGAAGTTAGGTGGATTAAGGTCTTAACTAAGCTCTATTTTCCTATTTAATTATAGACTAATTTAAATGTCAACTATGATTTAGAAGCAAATATGTACAAAACTATTTTTTTGTGCAATTTTTCAAAATATGCAAATTTCTATGAATTTTTTGAATGCAAGGAAGAAGGGAAAGTTTTGCAAAATATTTACAAACATTTACAAACTAATTTTTGCAAACTTTTATTTTCCAAACATTTTCAAAATTTTTTACAATATACATAATTTTGATACAAAAACTATTTACAAAACATTTTATAATCAAAACATTTTTACAATGTTTGTACAAAAATAGTTTCTACAAAAGGCTATTTACAAGAAAAATTTTTAATTTTTTAGGATTTTTAGTTCTGTGATTTTTAGCCATTTTATTTTATTAACACAAAGTACGAGTTATGGTTAAAGTATATATACAATATATACTAAACCCCCCATACTTAGCTCGAACGATGTCCTCGGAGTGGTCAAAGAGAGATGAAAAAAAGACATAACTAATGCTAAGTATTGGGAAGTGACAAGAATGCTAAACTACAACGAAGAATAAAATAATATAGGGATTTTTACCCGACAGACCCTATAAACTTTTTAAATTACCTCTATGACCTTTTACAGAACGTAATTACCTCATCGACCTTGTAAATTACTTTAAGAACCCTCATGGGCTTCAAACAGACTACCCGAATGGTTCATGGGGTAAGAGTTAGCAAGTTTACAGGGTCGAGGGGGGAATTAGGTTGTTTCAAAGGTCGTAGAGGTAATTGGCAAAGTTTATAGGGTCTACCAGGTAAAAATCCCAATAATATAATAAATAAATGTCAGTGATTTCCCTATACTTAGGATCAAGTAATCCTAAGTATAGAATACTATACACAGGGAAAAAATCAAAGGTTAGGATGTACAAGTACTACCTCCCCTATACTTAGGGTAAATATCCATAGGTATAGGCATCAAAAAAGAGGTAATAAAATCACAAATAAATAATCACAAGTCTGATACCCCTCCTATACTAAGGGTAAAGCATACCTTAAGTATAACATAATCAAAAGATGAAGATGGGATATTAGACAAAAAGAATGGGTGATATGGACAACTAGATCAATACAACTGCAATAGAGAAGTGAAAATCATGCATGAGATGCAAATGACGTGAGTCAAAGACTGCATCTCGTGCAAAATGAATAGGGGCAATGTCAACGATCAGGATCAAGAAATGGCTTCAGGCACTGACCATTAACCCGAAAGGTGGATTCAGATAACAACTCAGATATATCAATGCTTTCATTGTCGTGCACCTTTCTGACCAAGTAAGGTCCCTTCCATTTGCTTTGTAACTTCCATGGAAACAATCTCAATCTAGCATTAAATAGCCATACTCTCTATTTCAACTCAATCTATTTATGGTTGATATGAGAATCATACCATATCTTCACTTTCTTTTTATACTATAGGCTACTCAAAAAGTCTGTATCTCTCAACTCCTCCAGGGCTTGCCATAAACGAGATGAAAGGGAGAGGTACCCAAAAGCGTCTTGAAGGAAGTCCGATGGGCCCACAGGACCGACTCCAAAAGCTTTGACCAATCCTTTTGGTCTGGGCGGACAACCTTCTGCAATATCGTCTTGATCTCCCTATTGATACTTCAGCAAGACCATTAGTCTTAAGGTGATATGGAGTGGCAACTCGATGGTCAATGCTGAACTCATTAGCAAGGGCCCTTATCTTGTTGTTGATAAAGTGAGTCCCCCCATCATATATCAAAACTCTAGGTACCCTGAACCATGAAATGATATTATTCCTCGAAAATCTGCATACGGTTTTAGCATTTGCAGTTCGAGCGAGGATGGCCTCAACCCAACAACTTACATAATCCACAACAAGCAGAATGTACTCGAATCCCTAACTCTTAGGGAATGGACCCATGAAGCGATGCTAGACACTTATCATCTACAATGAACTCGGTGTCTTTCATTAACAGATAAGTAAGCAGCCGTGCAATACCACTGAAATCCTAAATGAATCATCAGTAGAAATCAACATGCCCTAGAAAAGACCGTAACTGTCACAAATTGGACAGTGAATTGAGTCTCTTGATGATATCCACCTGGGTCAGATCAACCTCCATGCCCTTGTTGGGGATGATATGACCAGGCACTGTCCCCTAAGTCACCATGAAGTGACTCTTCTCCCAAGAAAATACAAGATGGACCTCTTTACAATACTGAAATACACGGTCTATGCAGTCAAGACAAGCATCGAACCGATCGTCATAGACCGAAAAGTCATCCAGGAAGACCTCCAAACAGTCACGCACCATGTTCGAAAAGATTGAAAGCATGCACCTTTGAAATGTAGTTTGGGAATTTTATAAACCAAAGGGCATCCACCTAAAGGCATACGTCCCAATGGAAAGGTGAATGTCATTTTCTCTTGGTCTTCGAGCGCTATGGCCACCTGGTTATATCTGGAATACCCATCAAGAAAACATTAATGACTCTTCTCAGCTAGCCTCTCGAAAATCTGATCAACAAATGGCAGTGGGAAATGATCCTTCTTGGTGGCCTGATTCAATCGTTTATAGTCCACACAAACCCTCCAAGAAGTGGGTACCCGGGTAGCTATCTCCTATCCAGACTCACTCACAACTGTAGTGATAGCTGTCTTTTTGGGTACCACATTTAATGGACTAACCCACTTGGAGTCAGAGATGGGGTAGATAAAATCGATGCTCCACCACTTTCATATTTCCTTCATGACCACATTTCAAAGATTTGGGTTCGGCCGTCACTTGAACTCACGCGATGCTTGATGTCCTTTTTGAGATAGATATGGAGGGAGCACATGGCCAGACCTATCACATGGAGATCAGCTACATTCCATCCAATAGCCTTGCGGTTTCTTCCATGAACCTCCATGAAATGAGATTCTCGATCTCCAGTCAAATCCGTTGAGATAATGACTGGGAACATATCTGACTCACATGCATGGAATCTGTACTTCATTGACTACGAAAAGGTCTTCAGTTCTGAACAACTGGGAGATGGTAAATCTAGCTTCTGCTATGTTTAAGTGAAGGCTACCAGATCTGCATGGGAGAACTCTTGCTGGATGTGAAATTCTGACGAAGGCAGGCCTGCTGATGTATCTGTAATTTGTGTTGGCTCGCACTCCGCCCTAGCTATCGGCACTGAAGGAATCAGACATGGGAAATAATCATCAATGTCATTCCAATCAATGCATGAATCCGAGGTATCTGAATTGGAAGAACATGGAATATAACCTGCTTCGCTAACCTGACCATGATCATCTACCTTAAATGTGTCTGGTGCCAAGAGTGTGCTCTCCTAAATCTCATCTACCACAATATGTAAGTCTGCATTGTCTAAAGGTGCAACAAGAGCTCGTGCTATGGGATCAGATCAAACTACCTCATCGTCTGTGATCACATAATTGCACTCCTGGTGAATGTCTCGCTCTACATCTGTCATATGCTCGGAATCACTCGATTGCTCGAAGCATGCTGAATCTCTCGCTCTGGTCTCCTCGATCGTCCTATTTGTACAGTTTTGCTCTCGACACAAAAGTATACCTTCCTACTATCATGATCAGACACCGCCTTGGGTGTGGCCAAGAATGGGCGTCCTACTATGATGGGAGTATCTGTTACAGACTTAGGTTTCTCCATGTCCAATATAACAAAGTCCACGGGGAATTTCAAGCCCTGAATTATGATGACCATGTTGTTCCATAACCCCTTCAGCCTCTTGATAGAACTATCAGCAAATTGAAGGACTGTCCTGCTCTGTCGAAGAGGGCCAAACTCGAATCGGTCAAGTAAGGCAGCCAGGGGAAGGCTAATTGAGGAACTGCTGTCTAATAGGGTACGATCGAACCACTGCTCATGGATATGTCATCTGACATATGGAGCTCCTGCATAAGGTCTCTTGGCTGGCAATCGGTTTTGAATGACAAAGCAAGTGGCATGAGTAAGCACATGGATCTCTGCATGGTGGTTCCTCCTCCTCCTGTGGATGGTGGTCTTCTCTCTCAAGTTCTTCTGGAAGAGGGGGATGTGCTCTAGTGCCTCCCATAGAGTCAGTTGTATATGGAATCGATCAATCATCTGCTTGCTGAACTCTAGCTGGTGTTTCTTTTAAGGATTTTCTGGTTTATTCCACTTTGCTAAGCAGTGTGCCTGAGGGAAGGAGATGATTGGAACCTTTCCAGAAAGATGAGGGTCAGGAAAAGGCTCCTGAGCATGTAGTAAAGTAGAATACATACCAAGACCACCATGCAAACAAGATGGACTCACAGGGGATATAGAAACCTTTCCTTTAATCATATTTTTGTTCTTTTCTATTTTTCCATTTTTTGTAATTTCTGTCCTGAGCTACAAAATGAGGTAACACAACTGAAGGTAAATTGGTGGCATCAGTACCACCCATAACATCTGTTCTTATAGCATCAGCATCGTACTCTGGCCAAGCATCTCTCATCAAGGTGGCATTAGCACCACTGCCTGCATCTGGAATCACGACGACCTCAATACCGTTGGCTGGATCAATATCCTTGGTGGCTTCAACACCACCATCATCATCGTCTCGAGCGACACTCAGTACCGCTACCATCCTCATCCGGCGCTTCAGAATGTCCATGTGGTTGTCGCTCAGATGAGGCACCACCGGCTGGCATCCTATTGCTCCCAAGTGTCATAAAATAATCATCAAATACATAGGAAGAAATATCACCCAAAGTATCACTAGGAGTGGTAGTCTCTATAAATTGCACCTGCCCAGATTTTCTCTTCAGATTGTTTGGATTAGGTTCATCTGAGCTGGTATGGTGGCCTTGCCCTTGATAATCTCCCTCATCTCCTGCCAGAACTTGTTCATCTCTCGCCGGAAGGATGTCTGTTGGTCAGAATGTAGGTGGGTGCATGATATCTGGATGGGTTGCCTCACTGGAAATGAGGCTGAGATGGCCGCAGGTAGTCAGGAGGATGCTGGGAATAATGTTGAGCATGTTGCGGCTACCTCCACTGCTATCCCTGATGGTAGGGACGGGGATCCTATTGTTGGTACTGCTGGTGGGAGTGATGGGGCTGCTGTTGCTGTTGGCTGCTCTGTCCAACCTGAGCTGGAGGCTGCTGCTAAAATGAGGTTCCTCTGATAGACCATCAAAAACCCGTGTGATCACAAGGGATCCCTGACTGCTGCTGGTACCAGTCGCACCAAATTCCGTTGACTTCAATCAACGAATCCTACTCTAGGTGTGGTGGGAGAAGAACTGTCAGGGGTTGATCCCGCTAGTAGACCATCATTTGAGTGTCCGGAGATGGTGGTGGCTGCTGGTAGTGCTGTAGATGCTGGACCGGCTCTGCCTAAATGTGGTGGAGCTGTTTGTATGTGATAGATGGCTGGGTGGAGCTACTACTGGGATCAACCTGTGACTTGAGATGGTACTGAGAAGCTGTCAGTGCCTCCTAGAGACACATGTTCTGGGTCTTCAGGTGACGTAGTGTCTGTGCAAACTGATCAATCAGGGTCAGGCCCTAGTACTGTTGTTTCTCAATGATCTCGATGTGGTCCAGCTTCTCGATGATGATGCCCATGTCAGCAGCTGAGGACTCAGCCTATGCTGTTGCTGATGAAGTAGAAGGACCGGCAGCGACGGGTGAAATCCTCTACTATGAGATCGCTCGTGGGAGGGGATTCCCCTATTTATAGACCCTAGTCCGGGACATCACCGTATAGTTTTCTGTCATCTCCTCGTAGATGGCCCAGACTTGGTCCTCGTCCTTGGCAAAATAGGACCCTCCACATGAGGTGTTTACTAGCCCCTATAACTCTAGTGTCAGCCCATAAAAGATGCTCTAGACAAGGTTGGGCTTGGATATCTCGTGATGTGGACACCGATCGATGAGCTCTCTAAGATGATCCCAAGCCTCGTGAAACTGCTCGTTTGGGATCACGGTGAAGTTGTTGATCACATCTCATGCTGCATTGGTCTAGCCGAGTGGATAGTACTTATTCAAGTACTCGGTCTAGAGTTGTTCCCAAGTAGTGGCATACCTCCCCAAATGCTTCATCCAGTATGCTGCACTATCGACTAGGGAAAATAGGAAGGCAATATCTTGATCGTGTCCTCATACAAGAATCTATCGTGGACCGAACTATAGATCATCTTGAACTCCTACATATTGAGTTAAGGCTCCTCGGTGGCCAGCCTATGGAAATTGAGTAGTAACTGGATGGTCTGGGGGCGAAGCTAGAAGTCGCCCAAGATCTCTGGTAGCTGGATCCAGCAGTGGGTGAGTGATGAACCTCAGTTTCATCATCTTTATTTCCCATAATTAACCCCCTTGCTTAAATGTTTGTCAATAAATCCCTGTTATTGTCTAATAATTAACAGAGTCCTAAATAAATTAAAAATCACAAAAAAATGACAAAACAAAAATTCGTGGTATTTTTAAACCTAAAAATACCCTCAAAAATATTTCGGGTCTTTGTTTGATCTCATTTCCAGTTTTGGTCAACATGAAACTTGTAGATCTCGTCAAGATCTACAACTTTCATGTTTTGAGTTTTCTCAAATTCGGCCAAATTAACCTCCAAAAATCAAAAATACTTTCGCAATAAATCTGATTGGGCCACGTGGCCCATTCTGGGGGCGCCACGTGGCCCGCTCCCTCTTGTCTTTTCCGCCTCTTTTCCCAGCCGTCGGATCTCATTAGATCCAATGACCCAGCCTTGACCACGTGCGCTCATTCTCTCAGCCGTTTGATCTTCCTCCGCCTTCAAATCCGTCCGCTCGTTCGCGCCTTAAGCAGAGCACGACACGTGGCGCATCATTGGCCGCTTGATGGCGCCTCAGATCTTCCATCTCCGCCGTTATCCCCTGGACCTGATTCCATCCCTTCGATCAGCCCCAAGATACGATCTCGGCCGCTCAATACTGCCACGCCTTGTGCTCGACACGTGGCAGCTCATCTGCCTTTGATCGCTCCGCCCCTGACCTAATCTCAACCGTCCCTTCGAGCATAACTCCCTACCGTTGGATCTCCAGATCCAACGGCCCACGTGTCTTCGTCAACCTCCGGACACCTTCTCCCCCACGTTCTCCACTACGACAACACCGTCCGCCCTTTCCATTTTTCCCGAGTCTCCAGACACCACCTCCACCATCTGGAAGCCCCACGACCATCGCCATTCATCCCTCTTCCTCGCGACCTCTTCGTCAACCCACGAACCCCTCTCCAGTCCTCCCATTTCTCCCTCCAAACCCACGTCTCCACCACCATAATCCTCTACCTTCGCTCTTTAAAACCTCAATTCCCCCTCCATTTGCCGTCGTCCACCTTTACGAGGAAGGGAGCCCAGCCCTCCTCCGCCTCCCCGTGACAGGGGGAGGCGGTGCGATTGAGCGAAGACGACTCCAATCCCGGTGAGACCCTCCGCCTTCGACGGCGGAGCTGCGGCGCCTCTTGGCGACTGCTCGAGCTGCCTCCAGTCGCTGCGGAGGTCCAACGAAGACCGGGGCTTCCACCGCGAAGCCCAGCCCAAGCTCCCGCTCCATCTCCGACAAGGTAAGTCCTTCTTCTTCTTCCTCTGTATTTTTCGTTAATTTCCATTAATTTTCTAGGCCTATCCGGCCATCCCCTCGCTCCGATGACCACCTCATTAGCTCCACCTCCGATCCCCCTTCATCGCGACACCCTCCGCTCACCTTCTCCCTCCGCCATACCTCAGACCACTGTCACCCACCTCCTCCGCCACCCACGGCGGAGGAGCTCCGAGCTCTCCATATTCTCCACCCGCCTGAGCTCTCACTTCACTCACGCACGCACTCTATGCCTCGGCTATGTACTACTAACCTTGCAGGTGACATGTATGTCAAATGGCCGGAGCCTCGCCGGGGTCATCTTCGCAACTGGCGTTCTCGACATAGGAGCCCCGACGACCCGAGATGAGCTACCAGAAGCCTCGCCCGAGCTCCAAGCTTCATTGACCGACCTTCAGAAGCTTCAGGCGAGCACCACCGGGGCCAGGACAGAGCGGCGGAGGAGGAGCTCCTACGCCGGAGCTCCAAAGTCGCCGCCAGCTGAAGCCCGAGGACGAAGCACAGTTGCCGTTGGATGGCCCATCCCCAGCGACCATCCAACGGCCATGATAGAGCCAGGTCGACGTCTTCTGCCAGCTGTTGGATTTGTTCGATCCAACGGACCGCGATGGAGCCACGTGGCATCACCAGAACGCGCCCGAGCCTTTGTCTCCGTGCCTCCAGGTTCGGTTGCTCCGAGCCTCCACCGAGCCTGCACCGAGCTTCGAATCGTCCGAGCCTGGCCGAAGCATCACTCGAACCTCTGCCGAGCCTGCCCTTCGTCCGAGCCTAGATAGTACGTGCATCGCACGTGCTACTCTGGGTAAATTGCAGAGATGCCCATATCTTCTCCAGAATTGCAGAATGGTCCTGCGTCACGTGCAAACCACACGCACGGTGGATAATTTGCAATTATGATCTCACGAGTTTTAATAATTGCAAAAATGCCCCTGTGCGTGTGGGTCATTTTCAGGGAAGGTCCCGAACTTTATTTTTATTACATTTTAGTCCCTCCCAGGGGCCTGTATGCAATTTTTATTTTCATTTTTCCTTTCAGTTATGCCCCTGCTTTCTTTGTTGAATATCTTGAGCTACGTAGATCCAATCGAGTTGATTTCAGTTTCGTTTTAAAGCTCTTCTCGTCCTCTTCATTATGGCATGGTTAAATTTCAGATTTGATACTATGAACCGTGATGTATTATTTTATTATCTAAGTGTCTTGATCTCTTTATTTATCATGCCCACTTGCTTAATAAGGATAGAATGCTTCTTAATGCTAACTCGGTTTAACTTGCATTTTTTTTCTATGGCTCAAATGATTATTAATTTTTGGGCATAGCATTCGCTTTGCATGTTCACTTATTTGCATTATAAAAATTGATAAAAAAATGCATGTTTATTTTTAATGCATTGTCATGTCTTGTTTTGTCTCTGCATGTTTTGACCTATATGCCTTTGACTCTACGCTTAGTTAAACACACTTAAATCCGACTAATACGAGAGAGGCTCGTGTCCCTGAGTTCGACCTTGGTATCTTGCCAAGTAAAAATAAATCACGATCACCTCATTTTGATTTATCATCGCACATCATCTAAATGAGGTGATCGCTTTGACGACCAGAATCGGCCCGACTGCACCGACATTTCCAAGTGCTAATTTAGCGTTATTAAAGGGCCGATTTTGCGGCTCGTCAAATGGCGCCGTTGCCGGGGACACGGCTCATTTCTTTTTATTTTTGGATTTTTGTGTGATTAATTTAGTGTTTCTTTTTACAGGTCAATTAACCACATATTTTGCATATAAAATTTTTTCTTTCTTATTTGATCTCTAACAATTGTTTCTGTGGCAGGGCCCTTGATGGATCAAGGAGGCGAGGAGCAGGACGTTCCCCGCTGCGAGGAGCCGCAGGAGCATGCTTGGAGCAAAGGAGGAAGAAAAGGAAAAAAATGTGTCGCATTTTTTTTGTTGCATTTTATTTTTAATAATTCGTCTTTTACAGCGGTCTTCGATCGAAGACTCGCGATTGTAATCGAACGATTGTGGTTGTGTGGGGATCGTCCCCACTTGAGTGTCGACCTAGGACTAGGCACGCGGCTCTCCGAGCTCATTTTTCATATTCTCTTGTGCTTGATCGTAGGTAGGACACACTTTAAATATAGACGCACTTAATCTCGCATCACTTAGATAAAATTAATGAAGATCAATCACCGCTAATAGATGCATGATTAGGTGCGGCTTTTTCGACTTGCATACATGTTGGATTTGATTTTTAAAACGGCCCCAATTTTTTCGCGGTTTTTATCGTCAAATCACTGCATGATTTCTCACTTAGCCTCGATCGCGTTTTTCTTCATCGAATACATGTTTTTCACGGCTTTCATTTCCTAGATTGATCACATAGGATTAATGGAAAATGGAATGAACGGTAGACGATGATTTTCTGATTGATGTGCTAACCTTAATTCAGTGATAATTTAAAATAAAATTGGGACTGTTAATTGCAAGTCAACCTAAAATGGAGTAAAATTCAGTTTTGGGAGAGAAACACCCGCGCATATGCCTTGATTCACATTTTCTTTGCGTAATTATCTAATGTTTTATCACCAATAAAACAGACAAGATAATTAACCAACCTTGGTTGGTTTCATGTGTGAGTTGGTGAAACTAAGGGTTTGCTTGCTTGAATTGAGCCTTTGTTGCAACACACAACCCTAAAACCTTAGTCACTCCATTTTTCAAAGATTCAATCGCTCACTTGTAAATCCATACCTTTTCTTCGTTCACCTTGGGTCCCTTCCAACATCAATTCCCATCTTTATACTTAGGCTAATCTCAGCCTAAGTATAGGGGGGACCCGAGTCCCCGTGATTTTCTCTACTCTTCCTTTCTTGCCTTTATACTTAGGTTATTTCTAACCTATGTATAGGGGGAGCCCCTCTTAGCTCCTGTATATTCTTCTATATTTAAATGGACCTATGTACTTGTAACATCTAGTGCTATGAGGACATAGCAAAGTTTAAGTATAGGGGGGTATACCGTTTATACCGTATATTTACTTTAGCTATAATCTGAAAAATTTGAAAAATTTAAAACTTTTTGGCTAAGGTAAAAATCGTTGGACTAAGAGAACTCAAAAGATTTCGCGGCTTTTCGATATTATGTTACGCTATTTTTATAAAAATATTTTCGAAAATGATATTTGAAAATGTTTTAAAAACTTTTTATTTTTGTGTGACATGGTTTTGAAAAATTGCCTTCTCTTTTCAAGGAAAGTTGAGTCTAACATGTGTTTTAACTTTATTAAAATCCATAAAAATCAGAAAACTCCTAAAAATCCTTTAAGAGTCATTGGTGACTACTAAACCCAATTAAGTCAGCCGCGTTCAGTGAGGGTTCGCCCTTAGCAGATTGGATGGTTTAGAGGACATCGCGCAAGGCCCCGTCCTCAAGCAACGGGCTTCGGCCTATACTTACATCCATACTGGCTGAATTGCGGATGCTCAATTGAGCTTAGGAAGTTCTAATATCTCTTGAAGTAAAAAAAAAGTGTCTTGTTTTTGAATGAAGAAGTTGGATTAGTCCTCTACACTCTCACTTTCACCCAGGATCTGAATTAGTCAAGGAGACTTAGCTTTTTGAGGTTTTTGAGATTTTAGGTTAACCAGCTTTAGCCATCAGGGTCTTAGACTTAATCATCCACATTCCCCTAAGTTTCTAGATCTGCATGCTATATTCCATGCTTAGTCTCAGACAGAAAGAATATGATCAGCACATCACATGCACGACTGCGGTTTTTGATGAGATGAGTCGATTTTTCCCCTGAGGGATTGGGATGAGGAAGTCGAGTTTGGATTTGATCTAATGATGTTCGAGGATGGGATAAAATCTTTGGAGGCTTCATGAAACCTGAGTGTCAGCAATATTAGCCAGTATGAGAACTTGATTCTTATACTAATCTCTTGACATTAACCTAAGTGCCTGGGTGTGAAAAATAAATAAAAAAATGTTGATCAGTGTGCGCCAACTCTTGGTAAAAGCAGTGGAGCTAGCCACCAATTATACAAGTCAATGAAATTCAAAGAAAAGCTCTCATTCCACCAAAGTCAAATATCAAAGAGCTTCCACCAAAGGCGAGCGCTCCCAACCATTTCAAAGTGTCCACTTGGACCACCGCTATTAGGACCAGGAGTCGGGCTTGCACCAAAAAAGGGCTCTGCATCGTAAATGCTACAAGTCTGGGTGTCGAAGGTACGATAGGTACTCAAAAGAGACACACCCCGGTGTACTCCCAGGAAAACAAGTGCAGACGACTCCAACTTCTCTTGACGGACGCACTGATCAACACCAAAAAAAATGTGTTGCGTAAAAGGCACTAGAGAGAATCCTTTTTCCAATGAGAGGGAGAGAAGAATTGACACAATCCCATGCCCTCCATTTCTGGCATGCCATCTACATTTTCTAAGTCTGACAACTAAAGAGACGGTGGACTGAATGCAAGATTTGATTTATTCCCTAGTGCTGAGGATTGGGTCCTTAGGAGATTTTCTCGGACCAAAATTTTGGGTGAAGACTTGACTCTACTCTCGAAATTGCAGTCAACACTAAACTCATATCCTTTAGTTTATATGTACATCAGAGAGAGTCTAGAGAAGTAGAGGAATTGGAAGCCTCTTGATTAAGGCTGGGTTGAACTCTAAAA
The DNA here is from genome assembly GCA_037367405.1 of Ottelia alismoides. Classification (NCBI taxonomy): domain Eukaryota; kingdom Viridiplantae; phylum Streptophyta; class Magnoliopsida; order Alismatales; family Hydrocharitaceae; genus Ottelia; species Ottelia alismoides. Next base: position 146,802 of record JAZKJV010002446.1, on the reverse strand, counting down.
TTTTGGATCTCTGAAGCCGAATCGACTAGATCAGATTAGATCCTGTATTCACATGCACAAGGGGGTTAATCCAACTTAGTCATTCTTTTTTATGCTCGAGGACGAGCATAGTTTAAGTATAGGGGGGTGATGAACCTCAGTTTCATCATCTTTATTTCCCATAATTAACCCCCTTGCTTAAATGTTTGTCAATAAATCCCTGTTATTGTCTAATAATTAACAGAGTCCTAAATAAATTAAAAATCACAAAAAAATGACAAAACAAAAATTCGTGGTATTTTTAGACCTAAAAATACCCTCAAAAATATTTCGGGTCTTTGTTTGATCTCATTTCCAATTTTGGTCAACATGAAACTTGTTCTCGTCAAGATCTACAACTTTCATGTTTTGAGTTTTCTCAAATTCGGCCAAATTAACCTCCAAAAATCAAAAATACTTTCGCAATAAATCTGATTGGGCCACGTGGCCCATTCTGGGGGCGCCACGTGGCCCGCTCCCTCTTGTCTTTTCCGCCTCTTTTCCCAGCCGTCGGATCTCATTAGATCCAATGACCCAGCCTTGACCACGTGCGCTCATTCTCTCAGCCGTTTGATCTTCCTCCGCCTTCAAATCCGTCCGCTCGTTCGCGCCTTAAGCAGAGCACGACACGTGGTGCATCATAGGCCGCTTGATGGCGCCTCAGATCTTCCATCTCCGCCGTTATCCCCTGGACCTGATTCCATCCCTTCGATCAGCCCCAAGATACGATCTCGGCCGCTCAATACTGCCACGCCTTGTGCTCGACACGTGGCAGCTCATCTGCCTTTGATCGCTCCGCCCCTGACCTAATCTCAACCGTCCCTTCGAGCATAACTCCCTACCGTTGGATCTCCAGATCCAACGGCCCACGTGTCTTCGTCAACCTCCGGACGCCTTCTCCCCCACGTTCTCCACTACGACAACACCGTCCGCCCTTTCCATTTTTCCCGAGTCTCCAGACACCACCTCCACCATCTGGAAGCCCCACGACCATCGCCATTCATCCCTCTTCCTCGCGACCTCTTCGTCAACCCACAAACCCCTCTCCAGTCCTCCCATTTCTCCCTCCAAACCCACGTCTCCACCACCATAATCCTCTACCTTCGCTCTTTAAAACCTCAATTCCCCCTCCATTTGCCGTCGTCCACCTTTACGAGGAAGGGAGCCCAGCCCTCCTCCGCCTCCCCGTGACAGGGGGAGGCGGTGCGATTGAGCGAAGACGACTCCAATCCCGGTGAGACCCTCCGCCTTCGACGGCGGAGCTGCGGCGCCTCTTGGCGACCGCTCGAGCTGCCTCCAGTCGCTGCGGAGGTCCAGCGAAGACCGGGGCTTCCACCGCGAAGCCCAGCCCAAGCTCCCGCTCCATCTCCGACAAGGTAAGTCCTTCTTCTTCCTCCGTATTTTTCGTTAATTTCCATTAATTTTCTAGGCCTATCCGGCCATCCCCTCGCTCCGATGACCACCTCATTAGCTCCACCTCCGATCCCCCTTCATCGCGACACCCTCCGCTCACCTTCTCCCTCCGCCATACCTCAGACCACTGTCACCCACCTCCTCCGCCACCCACGGCGGAGGAGCTCCGAGCTCTCCATATTCTCCACCCGCTTGAGCTCTCACTTCACTCACGCACGCACTCTATGCCTCGGCTATGTACTACTAACCTTGCAGGTGACCTGTATGTCAAATGGCCGGAGCCTCGCCGGGGTCATCTTCGCAACTGGCGTTCTCGACATAGGAGCCCCGACGACCCGAGCTGAGCTACCAGAAGCCTCGCCCGAGCTCCAAGCTTCATCGACCGACCTTCAGAAGCTTCGGGCGAGCACCACCGGGGCCAGGACAGAGCGGCGGAGGAGGAGCTCCTTCGCCGGAGCTCCAAAGTCGCCGCTAGCTGAAGCGCGAGGACGAAGCACAGTTGCCGTTGGATGGCCCATCCCCAGCGACCATCCAACGGCCATGATAGAGCCACGTCGACGTCTTCTGCCAGCTGTTGGATCTGTTCGATCCAACAGACCGCGATGGAGCCACGTGGCATCACCAGAACGCGCCCGAGCCTTTGTCTCCGTGCCTCCAGGTTCGGTTGCTCCGAGCCTCCACCGAGCCTGCACCGAGCTTCGAATCGTCCGAGCCTGGCCGAAGCATCACTCGAACCTCTGCCGAGCCTGCCCTTCGTCCGAGTCTAGATAGCACGTGCATCGCACGTGCTACTCTGGGTAAATTGCAGAGATGCCCATATCTTCTCCAGAATTGCAGAATGGTCCTGCGTCACGTGCAGACCACACGCACGGTGGATAATTTGCAATTATGCCCTCGCGGGTTTTAATAATTGCAAAAATGCCCCTGTGCGTGTGGGTCATTTTCAGGGAAGGTCCCGAACTTTATTTTTATTACATTTTAGTCCCTCCCAGGGGCCTGTATGCAATTTTATTTTCATGTTTCCTTTCAGTTATGCCCCTGCTTTCTTTGTTGAATATCTTGAGCTACGTAGATCCAATCGAGTTGATTTCAGTTTCGTTTTAAAGCTCTTCTCGTCCTCTTCATTATGGCATGGTTAAATTTCAGATTTGATACTATGAACCGTGATGTATTATTTTATTATCTAAGTGTCTTGATCTCTTTATTTATCATGCCCACTTGCTTAATGAGGATAGAATGCTTCTTAATGCTAACTCGGTTTAACTTGCATTTTTTTTCTATGGCTCAAGTGATTATTAATTTTTGGGCATAGCATTCGCTTTGCATGATCACTTATTTGCATTCTAAAAATTGATAAAAAAATGCATGTTTATTTTTAATGCATTGTCATGTCTTGTTTTGTCTCTGCATGTTTTGACCTATATGCCTTTGACTCTACGCTTAGTTAAACACACTTAAATCCGACTAATACGAGAGAGGCTCGTGTCCCTGAGTTCGACCTTGGTATCTTGCCAAGTAAAAATAAATTAACGATCACCTCATTTTGATTTATCATCGCATATCTTTAAATGAGGTGATCGCTTTGACGACCCGAAATCGCCCCGACTGCACCGACATTTCCAAGTGCTATTTTAGCGTTATTAAAGGGCCGATTTTGCAGTTCGTCAGTGAGGGTTGCACCAGGATTGTGCAACTACTTCATCGTTTGTGTTGGTGTGGCTGGCTCCTGCTGGTCATCTGGGCATCCATCTCCTCCTCCAACTGCTGGTATCTCTCCACCGGCTGGTCTCTGCGGCTCTGCTCTATCGGCTCTCATCTATATCAGCTCTCGTCATACCTCGGCCATAAATGCACCCTGCTCTCTGATCTATCGCTGCATGGTCTCCATAGAGGTAATAGTGTGTTGTTGATGGCAGCCTAGTCAAGTACGTCCGCTGATCCCTATGGCTGTTTATCGGTGCATCCCTCACTGCTGGCCATCTCTTGGGTCTCTATAAAGGCAAAAGACCCCAACTCAGGTGTTGTCAATTGACCAAATAACTGTGCTGGACTCTGCTCTGTCACCATAGGACTAGTAGAAGGGTAGTCAAGGGGGAATAGGGTGGTCGAGAACTACGGTTCAGAGAGCAGGTCGGGGCTCTCTGAAGCTGTCCTAGATGAATGGAGAGGAGTGCTCGAAAATGGTGATGTCAAAGATAGCCTAAGGGACCTCCTTTCCATCATCGTGATATGGGGATTTATGAAGATTGGATATGGAATGCAAACAAGATAAGAAGTCAAACCCCAAGTTCACCTACTCAACACGAGCTGATGATCGTGAAATTTTGGTTATTAGTCTTGTCAGTTTTTATTAAGGTGACAAATTAATCTATCAAAGAGATTAAGCGAGCTTTTAGGAGTCCAATACTCCCAGGAGACTGGCCCAATCTCGAAGCTAGTTTTTCCCAGCTAATATGGGTGTGGACCGTTTACCGGTTGCCCGATCTGCCCAATCTGCTAAGGAAATCTCGGACTGATTACCTACTACTCAGTGAAATCATCACTGGAGAACAACTAACTACAAGACCAGTAGTCTGAAGAAAGATCAGACGTGGCTCTACCTAGTGTGCGGGTCACTCTATCGTTGTAGATAAATCAACCAATGAGGGGGTGACTCTCCAGAAAATAAGAATTTTTAAGTGAAGTTGGTTTTAGGTTCAAGTTTGCATTATCAATCCCAATTTTATTTTGTTATCTCTTTTTTAGGTATTTTTCTAAATAAGACAACACCTAACGAATTTTCTGATTTCCTTGGTTATTTTGAGTCCAATAAAACATGGGGAGGAAGTCGGAAAAGCTGATGCACGATCAAACACAATTATGCATGCAGAGATAGAAATGCGTACCTGACTCCAGCACTCTACATGTGGGGTGATCCGTGCATAAAAGTAAAGATAGAAAATAAACTATCTATATGATGCACCAGGAAATCGGCCTTAGACGAACAATTTCTATTAATCATGAAGCACAAGTAGCTAACTATCAAGAAGAGAGACACGAGTCTGGTCTTCGATGCCGCTCGGTACCCAACACAATGGGTCCTGCCAATGATGTATACGACCTCTCTCGGCATGTGGTCTCTAATCCTAATATGTTAACTTTTTAATTTTATTTTAGCCATGTCTAATTACGATCTATAGAAATAGATAAGCAATTAGGTGTGGGTACTTAGATAATTACGTAACAATCAATAGAAACTCCTAAGTCTAGGGGCTAAAACCTCAAGAACAAAAAAACCAAATGTGATAAAAATAAAACCACGAAAAATCGTGGTGAGGTCCCCCGAGTACACCGGTACTCAGCAAATCAGACCCTGAAGTCTAACTGTCCAAGCAAGTGTTCAAGTCCACAATTATTACAACAATATAGGTTCTGCAAGAAATGAAACTAATCTATCTAATATAACCACTCTCTCTCCTTCTGCTCTTCCTCAGATGCGGGCTCCTCCAACAAAAAGCTGAAACGTCCCTCAGGCGGTACCTCGCACAAAAAGTGAAACATAGAGGATGCCAGAATGTAGTTATATCAAATAGATACAAAAATGGAAAAATGACTAGTAAGCCGTGCTTCCCAGCAACGATGCCATTCTGATGTGTGTACCCAACATGTTAATTATGCAAATAATCAAGGGTCATTTTAACCCAAATCACTGAGTTTGATCAACGAGAAAATAAAGCCTCTCAAGGAAAAATCAAACAATCAAGTATGTAAGCGGGTTGCTATTTTTATTTACCTGGTATGGACACCAGGGTCGAACACAAGGAGCACAAGAAAAATTAGTCAAATTTCCAAAAAATAAAACAATTTTTCTTTTTGGATTTTCTAAATAACTAAAAAAAGTCAAAAAATTAAAGTAAAAAATATTTTTGGTTTTCTAGGTTTTAAAGTGTTTTTGGTAATTTTTCTAGATTTTTCTGCTATTTTCTTATTTTATAACAATAAAAAATTGCTCAAAATTCAAAACAGTGCATAGCCAAGATCTAATTATAAATTTAAAATATCTAAAATGCCCTAAAGTCCTGCTTAGCAATTTTTAATAAAATAAAGATGAAAAACTAAAACAGAAACTGAAATTGCTATTTGGAATTTTCTTTGATTTTATATAATTTTATAAGATTTGAGTTGTTTTGTAATTTTGAGGGGTTTTATAACAAATTTGCAAACAAAACTAATAAAGAAATTAAAACAAAATAAAGGGCACTCACACGCATTTTTATGGAATTTTTAAAGTTTTGTTTTGAATTTTAAGGATTTTATAAGGTAAACATGGACACTTTTAAGGGTTTTTGAATTTCTAAAAATAGAAAATGCAAATAAATCATCCCAAAAAATTATTGTAAATATTACACACTAACAGGAGCTAATGGTAAAATTTTATTTATTTTTCGAGTTAATTTAATATTTATTAAGTTCAAAATAAATCATGCAATCAAGCATAGTTCATAGGGACTTATTCGCAAATACTTTGAGTCTCTGGATCAAAGAATAACATAATATGAAAGCTCAGGGTTAAATCTGCAAATACCCTAATAAATTCACGCACATAATCAATATACGATGCATATGGGTATTAATGCAATTTCTGAAAACTTAACATTCATGTACCAATGTTATAAAAGTTCAGAACGCAAACTGCAAATGACCCAGAAATCACATGAGCACACACGTGCATCAGACTCGGAGCGACTAAAATGCAAATACCAAAAACTACAAGTTCTGAAATGTAAATATTCTTAACTACATTATCTGAAATGTAAATGTTCTTAACTACAATATTTATTTGATGGACTAAATGTGAAAACACAAACATACATGGCTGATAATGAAATATACCTAGGTAGGGGTACGTGGAATACGCGAAAGTAGTCGCTATTGTACGACCTGATCATCCTCTACTACAGATCTAACGGCTCAGAATCTGTCTCGAACATGGGCATCAGATGCGTCAGATTTGTTAGATCTAATGGTCCCAAAGCTACCACTGTCTCGCGACTCAGATCGAATCTAGCAAGAGCGGGCTAATCCAACGGTGGAGAGAGGGTCTGTAAGAACAAGACCCCAGCGAATTCAACCAAGAATCATAAGGGATCTAATGCTCAGATGAGAGATCGGAGAGATACGGGTGCATCATGAATCTATTCCGCGTCAGATGCGATGCTCGGATGGGGACGACGATGGCTGGATGTGCGTGACGGTGAAGGGGCTCCACGAGTTGCTCCGCCTGAGCAGTTGGGGATCCTAAGTGGTCTCCTTGCATGTGTCTCAGCCTACAAAGGGTAGAGGGGACTCGGGGATATGCTCCGATCCTGGTTATTCAGATGGAGATAAAATAAGCATCAAGGAATGGCAATTTGGATATCCGGCGAACGCGGGGGAGGAGACCCGACCAAATCTCGACCCGATGGTCGAGCCTTAGGGGGAATAGGTCACACAATAAGATGGTTGAGTGTCGGTGGTTCGATCAATGCGGACAAAGAGGGGTAATGGGGATCCGATTAGCTGGTCGGAGCAGAGGTGACGACGACGACACAAAATGGAAAAGATTGATTTGACATGGAACTACAGAAGGAAGGGTAAATACCTGAAGGTTCGTATGTGTTCTTGAGCTTTAGGAGAAGATAAGCTTCGAGGTCTTGGCCTCAACCGAGCTGCGTCTGGCTGGGAGGCTTCTCGAGGTGGTTCTCCGACCACGAAGTGAGCCACGAGTCTCAGGGCACCTCCAACTCTCACTACGAGGAAGGTAGCTCAAGGATTGTTATAGCGAGATGGACGAGTTGCGCACTGGGGACAAGGGAGGAGATTATTTATAGGCTGCACAAGGGTCCCACAAGATCAGAGTAATACGCAGAACCATAGGAAGATCTTGTTGAGCCTAGGGATCCGCGAGTATCATGGATCATGAGGCTTCAATCATGCACATGAATCAAGGCAAGAGGAGATCGTGCTCGGGCGTGAAAAATCTGATAAAAAGCTCCGGCGAAATGGATGTGACCCGACCCGATCTAGAAGGGCACTTTGACCGGAGTCAACATTCCTATTTGGACCAATCAAAAAATAGGATTTACAAAATTCAAAGAAAATAAAATAAAAAATAATAAATGAATGTAAATTAAAAGTGTATAAAATAAAAAATGTTTATTTTTTACAAACTATTTTGATGTGATTTTTAATTATTTTTATAAAAATAATATAATGTTATATACAGTATATAGTAATATATACATGTATAATATACCTGTGTATTATGTACAAGTATTTTTATTTTAATATTTTTACAAAAAAATAATTTTACTTTATATTTTATTTATTTACAAAATGATGTTGGGAGTACAAAATAAATATTATTTTATTTTTACAAATTATTTGAAGGTGTGATATAAATAGTGAATGTGGTGTGTACATGTGTATTTTGTACAAAGGTTGGACGATTTTATTTTTATTTTTTTCCTTATTTTTAGTTTATTTTTATAATATTATTAAATATATATCCAAGTATGTAAAAAGAATAAAATAATTAATTTTGTCAAAAATAAATAAATAATATGTACATGTATAGGTGATATGTACAATGCATATTGAACCCTTATCTCTCTCTACTTGTTTTCTTTTGCGATCAGGTCAGGTCTTGTCGTTCTCTTGGGGTTTGAATCACTCTGTATTATTCTAAATACATCATTCTTTTTCTTTTATTCTTTTATTTTTGCAAAAATACATGCTAAATATGCATTATTAACAAAGGCATGCAAAATGTTAAGTTATTGAATTTACAGGTATTTATAGACTATTTTGCCAAAAAGAAGAGCTAAAATAAAAGAATAAAAAGTGTGAATCATGGATTCATCACTTCCCTCAATACTATGTAGAATCATATTAGGGAGCAAAGTAGACTCATGAATGATGTCAGAGCCAAGCTGATGCAACTGAGAGCAAAAAGATACCAACCAGATGCTGAGAATCAAGGAGTTGAGGAAGCAGAGCTACCGGATGGAGCAGAGAGACCGCCGCTAGGTCCCAACAGAATGATGCAGCAACTCTAAAACCCTGAAGCTACTACCACTCATCGGTGGACCCGTCTCCCGATTATTCACGGCAATTTCGTGCTTAGGCCTCAAACAATCCAACTACTGCCTAAGTTTCACGGGCTTTCTACTAAGGAGCCGCATCTGCACCTCTAGGAGTTTGAGCTTATTTGCAGTATGATGCATGATGCGCTTATCAACAAGGACACGATCAAATTGATTACCTTTCCTTTCTCCCTTGTAGACCGAGCATCCTACTAGATGAAACACTTAGGGAGATATGTTTCGATGTGGGAGCAGCTAACTACATATCTAAACAAGTACTACCCATTTGGTCGAATGAATGCTGCCAGAGACATGATAAGTAACTTCACCATGATATGGAATCAGCAGTTCCATGAGGCATGAGATCATTTTCGAGAGCTCATTGATCGGTGTCCCCACCATGAAATTTCGAAGCCAACTCTTGTACATAGTTTTTCAGTGGGATGAACCCGAGTTATAGGGACTGGGTAACATTTCTTATGGTGGATCCTATTTCTCAATGCATGAGGATAAGTTCTAGGCCATTTATGAGAAAATAGCAAAAAACTATACAATGATGTCCCAGACTCGAGTCTTTAATCATACGAAGCCACCAACATATCACCAGCTATCCTGAGTGGCGCAAATTGAAGGTAATCTATCTTTTGCTGTCTCGATACATATCTAATCCTCATCAGTTGATATGGGGATCATTTGTCAGAAGTTAGATCGCATGGAAATTATCGAGAAGAAATGCTAGAATTTAGACAAGTTCGATAAGATCGACGAGCTTATGATATGATTTAGTGATCTGAAGACACATATTATGTGCCTTCAAGAGATTCAAGTAGATTCCAATAAGTCTTCAAGATCATAGGCTTATTCAGGGAGCTGAGACTAAGGCATACTTCCGTAACCTCCAGTTCAAAAAATTTACCATGTGCACTCTAAGCCTACTCATCAGTCTTCGGCGTAACCATAACACTAGCAGACACCATCATCTGACACTCAGATGGTGGTGTATCTGAGCGATCAACCTTTAACATCGATGCCACCAATCTATTCTGAGATAGCTGAGCCATTGACCGAGGTCAATGGGATTTTATACAATCAGCTGCAACAACCAGGGATCCGTCGCCAACACCCTGGTTTCCGTTGGTCTTCAGGAGGTACCCCATCCCAGCAAACACCCCAGTCACCGATGGGGCAAAGCATAGAACAATAACAACATTCCGGTCCTCACCAATACCAGAACACTCAGTAGAGACAACGTTCACATCCTTCTCAGTATTAGTAGAATTATCCTCCATAGCAGCCAGCTCAACAACAACCTCAATACCATCGATGCAACTCATTTAGGTCTTAAGGACCACTCGATGATAACCCATCACTAGAATATCTCACCAATCTGGTCACTGATCATCAAGTAGCTTTTAGGTGAGAAATGGATGAGTTCAAAATGCATGTCACAGATTTGGTTAAAGGGAAGTCCTCCTTGCCTGCTCAGATAGAATCGAATCCAAATAACCCGAAGTGAAAGTCAGAGTAGGTAGATTTGACAGAGCCCACCCTCCAGTCACAGGTATTTTCCGTTGACTATCTTTACTATGATGATGCAATTTTCATTTCTCTTAGGAGCGATATGATTCCACTAGGCGGATACTCAATTAGGCTCGATAAGGATATACCTGAGGATACAAATGAGCCTATTGAAGACGTTGATGGCGATGCATAAGCCACCTATCCCTTTAATGATGAATATGATTGTGTTGATGCCACCAAGTCTAAAGAGCGGCCAGAGTCGAACACCGATATATCTGCTTTACCATTTTCTGTATATAGTGACGACGAGAGAAAATCACAAAAAATGTACAAAAGAGAAGAACTCAAAAGAGAAACAAAAAGACCGTTCGTCAATCTCTATCTTTATCTGATGATTCACAAAAAGCAAGTCCCCATTTTGTTATAACATTTCCTTATTCTTCTTCTTCCGATCCTCCTATTGTACAAACTAATCAGGAGGATGTACAGATTCCTTTTCCCAAAGCACTCTGCTTAGGAAAAGGAGATAAAACAGAAAACACCAAAAATATTCAAATGAATGATCTGACGAAAGATATGATCGACAAATTCACAATCCAACTCTCTTTCGGAATCCTTGGCACACATCCCTCTTCTGCAGAAAGTCAAAAAAGTCCTAAAATAATGAACCACAGCCTGTAGAAAGAAGAGGCAACACAACCATTGTTCTGAGATCCATGTGCAGACCAAGGAAGCATGCCATGCAATTCAGAACCGTCTCCTAGCCAAGAGATCAGATACGGGAGCATTGTATGTCAGATGCAAGATCCTTGATCAAACTTTTGATCGAACTCTATTAGATAGCAGATCTTCGATTAATCTTCTTCCTTCTTCCTTATCTCGACAAGTTCGAGTTCAGACCTCTTCTACCAAGCTGAACGATCATGCAGTTTGCTGATAGATCAGTCAAGAGGCCTAAGGGTTTAATCGAAGATGTTATCGTCACCATTCAAGGTTTGTAATTCCCCATGGACTTCATCGTGTTGGACATGGCGATCCCTGAATGTGTGAGTGATGCTCCAATCATATTAGGAAGACTTTTTCAGGCAACAGTAAAGGCCGTATCCTATTATGGTACATGGAAGGTGTACTTTCATATCCAGGTTGAAAGTATACATATAGAGATGATCCGAGACCAAAAACCAGATCAGTTGAGTCAGAGAGAGCATTTGATGATGAACCTGATAGACATCAGGATTGTGATTTCGTACAAACATATGATGAGGTCGTCTGGGCTGAACCTAGTACCTAATCATTGATCACGCCTTCAATAGAAGCTGAGATTCAAATATCAGATGATGGGATGTTTGAGAACATAGTCTTGGAGCCAAATAGTAAAAATCTTGATGGAGATGATTCTGAGATTTTTTGCAGATCATTATAATATTCTTAATCCCTCTCAGTCAGAAGTGGATAATCACAGCTGTCAATTACCCACAGATCTGTCAGATTCTGAAGATGCTGATTCGCAGTGTTTCGCTGAATTCCTATCACTTCAGACTTCATTTACAGAGCCTACAACTAGCCCGGAGACTGAATTAGATCAAAATATCCAACAATCTCCAGTTCTGTCTGAGCCAGAGTAGGCCAAGCTTACGCGGACAGACCTAGTTGCCTATACCCAAGCCCTATTCAAATCAGCTCTTCATGTCCCTTCTCCCCCTTGAGCTGAAACTGTTACCTCAAGGCATGAAATACCGACTACTTGCTGGAGAGCCTAAAATTTTTCCGGTCATCATCGCTTCTGATCTGACTGATGAACAAGAATCCCGTCTAATGAAGATTCTTGAAAAGAACCACAAGGTGATTGGGTGGTCAGTAGCTGATCTCCATGGGATTAGTTTGGCTTTGTGCTCTCACCACATCTTTCTCAAGGATGACACGAAACCATCTCGTGAGTTTTAGCGCAGGCTGAACCCGGATCTTCGAGAGGTAGTTGTGAAGGAAATATCCAAGTCGTGGAGCATCGATTCTATCTATTCCATCTCCATTTCTAATGGGTTAGTCTGTTACATGTGGTACCCTAGAAGACAGGTATCACTATAGTGTTAAATGAGGACGGAGAGGAGATCGCTACCCGAGCACTGACTTCTTGGCGCATCTATGTAGTCTACAGATGTTTGAATTAAGCGACCAAGAAGGATCACTTTTCGATATCATTCATTGATCAGATCATCGAACGGTTAGCCGGGAAGAGCCATTATTTCTTTCTCGATGGGTACTCGGGATATAACCAAGTGGTCATTGCTCCTGAAGACCAAGAAAAGACAACATTCACCTGTTCATTTGGAACGTATTCTTTCAAGCGGATGCCCTTTGGACTATGTAATGCCTCAGCTACATTCAAGAGGTGCATGCTTTCTATCTTTATGGACGCGGTTGGAGATATCTTGGAGGTCTTCATGGATGATTTCTCGGTCTGTCGCGATGATTTTGATTCTCGCCTTTCTAGCCTAGAACATGTGCTTCAGAGGTTCACGGAGGTTAACCTCGTTCTTTCTTGGGAAAAGAGCTATTTTATGATGACTCAGGGGACGATCCTTAGTCATATCATCGCCAACAGGGGCATGGAGGTGGACCCGGCCAAGGTGGATATCATAAAGAAACTCAATCCACCATCCAATATGAAGTACTTACGGTCTTTCCTTTGGCGTGTCGGTTTCTACCGACGTTTCATACTAGACCTCAATAAAATTGCCTGACTGTTATTTGATCTTCTCGCAAAAGACATCGAGTTTATCATAGATAATAAGTATCTTTCGGCATTGAAACTCTCAAGAGAATGGTTGTAGAGGCTCTTGTCCTTCAACCACATGATTGGTCTTCCACCCGAGATCATGACGGATGCCTCTGATTTTGCCTTTGGGGTTGCATTGGGACAGAGGAGGGATGACCTTCCATTTATCATACAATATGCTAGCAAGAATTTGAATTCTGCCTAGAGGAATTACACGTTTACAGAGAAAGAAATGTTAGTCGTAGTATTTTCTTTAGATAAATTCAGGTCCCACATCTTAGGATCAAAGGTTATAATCTTCACAGAACACACCACCATCGAGTACTTAATGGATAAGAAGGATTCAAAGTTGCGTCTGACCATATGGATCCTTCTACTCTAGGAGTTCGATATTGTGATCAAGGATAAGCCTGAAGTCAAGAATGTGGTGGAGGATCACCTCTCCCGATTAAAAACACCCGAGACTTCTGAGTTTGATGTACCCATAACCGAGACCTTCCCCAATGAGGCGATTCTTGTTGTCGCTTTGCTGCCATGGTATGCCGACATTGTGAACTTTCTAGTTACTAAGAAAGTCCCACAAGATTGGTCCATATAGAGACTTGAGACTTACCTCTCAAAAGTCAAGTCTTATGGATCCAATACTTTATCATGAAGGAGCAGATTCCATCTAGCGTCGGTGTATTCCTCAGGAGGAATACCAGAGTGTCCTCACGTATTGCCATAGATTAGAAGCTAGAGGAAACCTTTGAAGGATATGGGGAGATCCTCAAGCACATCACAGAAGGTTGATTATAGCATTGTATGCGATCGAGAGCGACTAGTCGCACTAGTTGTTCGATGCAGTGAAATTTAAAAATTTAATGTGATGAAACCACTTGATCCAAGAACCTTTCTCGGATCGTTTCATATAAACCACAAATAGGTTTTAAGGTTTACCTCTTGAAGCATCGTTGTGATTGAGTGTCTAAACGAAGAGACCTCCTGTCTCAAGTCCGATCCAATGGAGGAGATACTTGTGAGCACGTTGATGAGAGGCATCCTTCTCGCAATCCATGTTGATGATCCAAGAAGCGAATCTCCTGATCTCGTCACACGAGATCCGACGTCTTCTTCACAAGTTAGGCACACCAAAGGAGATGGAGATCCACGAGCAAATACTCCGGCAGCATAGCGACGATCCTGCGGTGATGGAGACTCTCTCAATGGCTCCATGGTGGATGGCCAATGAGAGAGAGGGAGAGAGATGATGTCTAGAGAGAGAGGGAGAGATAACATCACTTGATGTTGTAAATGTGTAACTCGAAGAGCAAGGGGTGCCTCTTCTTATTTAGGTTTTGGGAGTCCACGGATATCAATCCATGGACAACAATGGAGGAGATTGATTTGTGTTTCTTTCAATGGCCATGATGTTGTTGTAAAAAATACAACAACATTTGATTTAATTTAAATTAATATATATTGATAAATCAATATAAATCAATTCAAAATTATATCACTTTGATTGGTCTTGGAGATAATGAGGAGATTGACCATATCCCCTAAAAGGGGGGGTACAACTACTCCTTTGAGATGGAATAGGTCCATCTCCTCAAAATCTCATGAGATCTCATCTTATGATATCTCCAAGATTTACAAGAACATTTGTTGTAAATTATTTCACAAAAATAATCCATAATTATCTTGTTAACATTGCAATCATACCAATGGTAAAATGTGAATCATATTCACATCCAAAAAAAATGTAAATTATATTTTCAATTAATCACCCAATGTGAATCAAATTCACATCAATAATTAATTAACAAATATAAATCACAATATGATATCTTTAATATATTATAAATCACATTTATAATATACATGAATAATATGGATAGTGTTATCTACATTATTCATATCCATGATAATTAATCATATTTAATCATCTTGGATCTCTATTTTCATGTGCAAACTCGCCTAATAATTTGAATCAAATTCATATTATTCATGATAATTAAATCACATTTAATTATCCAATTTCTCAATGCTTGGATACATATATCAATAATGAACTTGTCCATGAATTCTTTCAAGGATAATGCACTTTCTCAGCAGATACTTGGAGATAAGGACATGACGATTGTATTGTTCCACGTATAGTGACTTGGATATTGAGATCACATCTCAAATCCAGATCTTGCGGACCTCCCAAAGATGCTTGATTAAATCAAGACCGCAAATCTAATCTTCTCATTACATATGAATCACATTCAGGTCAATGTCCATCAGTTGGACTAAGATCAAATTACTTCTCTATGAGAGGAGTTACTAAAATCCAAACTTGTTTCATCACTCCCTCAGAGTGGAAACGTCATGGTTATACAATCGTTTATGATCTCATCACCCTCAGACATTCCTAATACCTGCACATCCTGCATACTGGAAGACCCGGAACAAATCCGAAGTTTTAGATCTCTTTTGGACTTTCTCCTTCAGGCTTTTGTCATTAAGGTTCTCATTCAATCATTGGGAGTTGGTATGGAACATATAATTTCCAAAATCATATATCATACCTTGGTGTTAATCATATACATTCCAAAAGCATATATCAAACCTTACAAATTCAGTCAAGCTTCCAATACGAGACGACCACATGTAGAATTTGATTCTTCCTAGTATCTCATGAGTGAGATCATGTCTTCTGGTTCAGCAATGAACCTGTATGATTCCTTTGAGAGATCGTAGTACACATATGCCCTTGCATGCACACCAGCACGTCGGTGTATATACCTTTGTTAGTTCATCAACCTATTGGTCTGCCAAATGTACATACTCAAACATATATTACCACATTTGTCTCCGGTCAGAGGATGTGTGCCTATATCGTGACAACATACGACATAGGTCTTTGGTTATCTCGATCTCGTTAAGTCAACTCTTTGACCAAACTAATCTCATACCTCTGAATCTCTATTCCCATGCAGATGACCTGCATCAAGAGGTCGGTCAGATATCAACCAAATGAGAAAGGATTGCCATCTCCTACTCAGGTTGGAGATCATCTCTTAGCAATCATTTGACGGTTCTTGATGAGTCCTCAATCTAACTCTTTAGATATTCATCCAAGCACTAGCCTTTATGATTCAATAATTGAATCAGCAACTGTATGATCATTAAGATGGCCACGGTACATAACCCTAAATGTATTAAGGGACCTATTATGCAAATTAGTTATTCTTCATTTCAAATCACGGAATGATATTTGCAATAGCATTTATTGCATAATGGCTTGCCGTGGGATCGCATGTACAACAATCTCCCACTGGCCCAAAGAGCCATTAATGGGCTAATCATTTAAACCTTCACAAATGTGACAATCGTAGGATATTTTAAAAAATAGCTAGGTAAGCGGATCAGTCACTCTGTTCCCAAGAGACTACGCCAAGTCCTTTTATAGCACTTGCATATCCCTAGTAACAGTGCTCGCATCCAATGCAAACGTTGCATCTTTTGCAACCAATACTCAATTTTGTTAGTTATAGTGTCCTTGACACTACCGCTTGATAATTATTATAACCAGTATGTAATTTCTATTATTATTATATGAATACTCTTATTCCTGGAGATCTCTATCTTGTAAGGTATACGTAATTAAGACCTTTTAGATCTCCATCTATAAAGTCTAAAGCTCTTGAAAATAAGTCTTAGAGATCACTATCTCTAAAGTCTTATCATATATGAAGATATAGTTATTACTGTAATTAAGTGTTTTATTTCCGTAGTAGGATTAGTAATAGTTTACTACTCACATTGTATGGCATACATCTGGCTTTTGTACACATCCGGCATACATCCAGCTTCTCAAAACTGATGCACAAGGGCAAACAGTTCTAGCATTCACTTCTTCAACTCTTTGATGTGCTATCCCTTCAGATAAATCAGTACCACATCTTAAGGAAAAGAGGCCTTTCTTGGAATTTTCCAGAAAATGGAACATGACCAAGGTGTACCCCTAATGTGACGGTTTCAATACCCTCTTCTCTTTGCTTCTGAACTTATTCAAAACTAAGAGGTTTCCCTGAGATTATTTCTCAATGTATTGAATAGCCAATCTATAAAACACTTATCATTATCCTTATATCATTCCAAATGATTATGACATTATCTACATTTAGCACGATGAATACAATGGCACTCCCACTCAGCTTCACATGGCTCATCAAGATTCTGTCTGAAATCATAACATTTATGATTTCATCAAATCTTATGCTCCAACTACAAGAAGCTTATTCGAGTCCACATATGAAGTTATTCAGCTTGCACAACTTGCTTTCCTCAACCTTGAATCCCTAGGGCTACCTTATATGAATATCCTCAGAGAGGTATTCATAGAGGAATGCAATCTTGACTCACATCTTAATGATGTCATAGTCAGCCTGTGTAGCTATATTTAGCAATATTCTGATGGGTTTAAGCATGGTCACTGAAGAGAAAGTCTCATCGCAAGCAATGTCTTCTCTTCGGTGTTTAGCTCATGGCTACAAGCTGTGCTTTGAAGGTCTCTACCTTCTCATCAGATTCCCTCTTTCTCATGAAGATCCATTTATACCTTAACGGGTCCTACCCTTATAGGTGGATTTTTCGAGGGTCCATATACAACACTTGTATACGAAGTCTACTTTAGACTTAATTGCTAACATCCATCTTTCCATGACATGATCTTCAGAAGATTCATCACATGATGTTTGATCATTGTCAGATTTCTCTAACACATGGCATCCATCTTCAAACTCATTTGAAGATGTATTAGTGTTTCATTTTTAATTGTCCTTTTAGTTTCCAATTTCAGGAGCCTCATTATCTTATCAAGATTAAATGATTTCCTTCCAATTCATTTTCATCTTGATTCTCAAGAGAGTCATCCTCTAAGAATCACATCCTTAGAAATGAGATTTTTTTAAGAATCTCAGGGTCATAAAGTAGGTATCCAATACCATCCTTTATTTTCCTAATGAAGTGGCACTCTCTCATGATATATTCCATCTTGCTTGCATCCATGACAAAATTATGAACCAAGCAACCTTTATTCTTCAAGTGTGCAACACTAGGCTAGGCTCCAAAACCATAGCTTATGAGGATGCAGATTTATATATGCATGGAATCTCATTAAGGATATATATTGTAGTTATATATACCTTGGAAACTAAGAGGTAATTATGCTAATATTCATCATTGACCAAATCATGTCACACATGATCTAATTGTATCTCTCAACAACTCTATTGAGTTTAGGTGTTTTAGGAGGAGTGAGATAGGAATGATATTCATATCTCTATAAGGTATTCCTTGAATTCATCTAATATGTACTTGCTAACTAGGTTAGATCAAATTCATTTCATCTTCCTTCAAACTTCGATTCTAAACCAAACTTATGAAATCTTTGATTATTTCAAAGGTTTCTAATGTGAAGGGAAAAACATACAACGAAATAATCATCAATGGATATCACATATCATTAATGTTTACTTTGATATAGATGATCCATATACATCAACATGTATGAGATCATGAATACCTCGACATCTGACACCATTCCCAGAGAAGGGTGCATTGGATATTTTCTCCCTAAAATACAATATTCATAAGTATGTAAGATTTCAAATTTTAGACAATCTAAAGTTTCATCTCTTACCAGTCTATTGATCTCGTCAATAGACATGTGTCCAAGATTTGATGCCAGATCATTGTCAAATGATCTTTATCCTCCTATTAATCTTTTCAAGGTTCAATTTTCAGTATTAGAAATGTTAATGAACCATTCATTAATTTTCTAATTTAGTAGAGTCCTCAAAATGTTAGAGTACTATTTAAAATATATCCATCATAACTCATTGTGATAGGTCTATTCCAGAATTCATGTTTATTTCCAACATTTAGAAATAAACAATGAGTGTATTCTAATATCCAGGTCATAGAGACATTCTCTAAGACTAAGGGCTCTCCCACTGAAAATATGAAGTCTGTTCATCTAATAGAGATGGTTGAAACAATTGCATCAATATCCATGTGGATGACTATTAAATCTAATGATCAAATTTTCTAGTCTTCTAATACATATGCAACCAATTGCAAGTGTTATTAGAAGATTGAGATACAATAATTATACTTTTAATCTTATCCAATAAGAATGTCAATTTCGATGATTAAATGTTGATTATTCCGATGCACTATCTGGGTACTTCTTTGAGGATCCTAGATATCCTAGATAGTCACACTATCAACACATCAGCTTATTGCAGTATTGGCATTCATCCAACTCTTTGGATGTCATATGGAAGTTACAGAAGTACAGTCAACTCTTTGACTTTCCTTCTTGCTTGGGTCCAACCCATGCTTCCACTACACTCCTTTCATCTATAAACAACTATTACTTAAGACAAAAGGATCTCTTATGTTGAATTCGAAAGATTTCAATATAAGATTAATTCAACATTTATATAGGCTTCATTCAATTCATACAATATGAATATTACGAAGCTTCAAGAATGACTAGAGTATAAATAGTAGAATGATGACACTCATCATATCTACATACATCTTAACTCTTAAAGACTCAGGTTCATGTAGGTATTCAAACATTTTGAATACAACGCCTCTTATAGAACCACCATTTTGCATGATGCAGTGAACCATGTCATTCATTATTAAATGTCGAGAGCACATATATATGCCAGAACATCTTCTTAGATTTTATAAGGATTATTTGACAATTACGACCATCATCGACATGCCACTTCCAAAGTACATTCGGTGAGAAATCATGACAATAGAGCCGTACAAACCCTAGGGTTGTTATCCTATTGTCTATTTAATTGTTATTCCTCATTATTATGAGGAAACTTGTACATTGCAACCACATACATTATGTGTCCAACTGCAAGTACAATATCTTGATTATGGATCCAATCCCTGATATTTTATTGGTTATTATTGAGTATAGTACTGAGTGGGTTTAACGAAGGATTATCTGAAATAAGAAATTTGAACAAATATATATAAATATATATTAGGAATTTTATATCAAAGTTATCTTGCCTTGTCAACACTGCAAGTTCATTCCCGTAATCACTTCCAATGTAAGAGATATACTTACCATTATATCTCTAGCAAGATCTAGGATCTTCTTTCTTATCTTTGCCACATCCCAATAATATGAGAACTTGCAACTCAGATAAAAAGAAGACGGAACTCATTCCACCTTGCATGTCCAACTTGCATCTCCCAATTCGATCTTTAACACATGGGCCCACCACCTCTAAGGTGATGTTGACCCATCATTAATTGAACCAACCGTAAACAAGAATATAGCTCGCTATGCGCAACCCAATATGGCCCCAATAACATGAGGACTCCATATTGGGGTCAATACGCATAAGTCGTTACACTTTCGAGAAGCAAAGAGCCTGATCCAAATGGCTTGTATGCAGGAGCTGTCACTTCGGACAGGTGTCTCTGACATACAATCTCTGGTAAGGGAAACCCTTTGCCTTGATGGGATACCATGGATGTCACTTATGTGATCCTCCACCTCATATTCAAATTCTAATTAGTCATTATGAATCATATTCATTATGATTCATTCTTCCAAGGGAAATAACAACTATATTTATAATAGAGTATTTTAATTTTAATTAATCTAATTATATTAAATTAATGATCCAATTAATATCCAACAAATATTTTTAATTGTTACTTGAAAATATAGTATTATCTCAAATACGTATTATTTTAAATTTTAATAATTAGAAAAATACATCATGATCTCTCAAGCATTATCTGTTCCCTACCGTTGTCATGGCCAGTACCAACAGTAATGGGACAGAACACACCCAGTGCAACCTGCTACCCCCAACGCTCCCCAACTAGACACCATATCCATCTCGGGAAAAGATAATACCAAGTCAATCACTTTGTACTTGAGATGATAATCAGTTTTCAACCGAAGTTATACCATATAATAATAATCAAAACTATTTTGATTAACATTATAAGATGATTTTTCAAACAAATCCTTAATTCTATTCAAGCAACTTGTTTGTTGGAAAGTGTATGATGTAACAAATTTGTGATCTAGATCATATCTAATCAATTATTAGTTAAGACAATGTCATTTAATGAAATAATTATCATCTTTAATTATTTCACAAATATTTATCAATAATTATCTAAAGAAATTAATCATTAATTTTATAAAAATTAAATGACAATCACAAGGTTCTCGATTAAGTATTCAATTTCCAGCAGTGACTCTCACTTACTAAAATTAGCATATCTCATTCATTTTAAAACCAAATCATGCAAAATCAGGTTCTAAAGTTTGCTAATTTATTTTAAAACATACCCAAAGTGATAATTATGCATTTCTAAGCTTGTCAAAACAGTAGCCAACAATTTAATTACGTCATGATTCGCCATCCCCTAAACAATGGATATAGGTTCATTAAAATGATCATATCTCGAGTTACCGGATTTCAAATCATGCAAACTCAAATCCCACTGTTTCCTTAATTAATGGGGAACATTATACAAATGAAAAATTCGTGTTTAAAAGTGTTAAATAAGGCCGAAAGGTATCAAAAAACAGAGCTGTGAAAATTGAAATGCGATAAAACTTTCACGAACCCTAACGAGTCCAAGTCTTCCTAGGTACATGGATCGTATCCAAAACCTCAAACCTGGCTCTGATACCACTTGAAGGATATGGAAAGATCCTCAAGTGTATGATGGAAGCATGACGATCGCATCATATGCGATCGAGAGCGACTAGTCGCACTAGTTGCTCGATGCAACGAAATTTAAAAATTCAATGTGATGAAACCACATGATCCAAAACCTTTCTCTGATCATCTACAACAACTAGGTATTAAGGATTACCTCTTGAAGAGTGGTTGCGATCGAGTCTCTAAATGAAGAGACCTGTTGTCCCAAGTCTGATCAAACAGAGGAGACGCTTGCGAGCACGTTGATGAGACACGTCCTTCTCGCAATTCATGTTTATGATCCAAGCAACGAATATCCTGATCTCATCACATGAGATATGATGTCTTCTTCACGAGTGAGGCACACCGAAGGGGACGGAGATCCACGACCAAATACTCCGGCAGCATAACGACGATGTTACGACGATGGCGACTCTCTCAGTGGCTCCATGGTGGATGGCAACAATGAGAGAGAGAGAGGGAGAGAGATGATGTCTAGAGAGAGAGAGAGGGAGAGAGAGAAACACTTGATGTTGTAAACGTGTAACTCGAAGAGCAAGGGGTGCCTCTTCTTATATAGGGTTTTGGGAGTCCATGGATATTAATCCATGGGCAGCAATAGATGAGATTGATTTGTGTTTCTTTCAATGGCCATGATGTTGTTGTAAAAACACAACAAAAATTGATTTAATTTCAATTAATGTATATTAATAAATCAATATAAATCATATCAAAATCAAATCACTTTGACTAGTCTTGGAGATAATGAGGAGATTGACCATATCCCCTAAAGGGGGGGGGGGACGCCTACTCCTTTGAGATGGAATAGGTCCATCTCCTCAAAATCTCATGAGATCTCATTACATCATGATATCTCCAAGATTTACAACAATATTTATTGTAAATTACTTCACAAAAATAATTCATAATTATCTTTTGAACATTGTAATCATGCCATTGGAAAAATGTGAATCACATTCACATCCCAAAATAAAATGTAAATAATATGAATCATCTTTGATAAATAAATCACATTTAATCATCTTGGATCTCTATTCTCATGTGCACAAATAATATGAATCACATTCACATTACTCACATCTTTGATAATTAAATCACATTTAATTATCTCATATAACTCTCCTAATAATATGAATCAAATTCATATTATTCATGATAATTAAACCACATTTAATTATCCTATTTCTCAATACTTGGATATAAATATCAACAATGAAATTATCCACGAACTCTATCAAGGATAATACGCTTTATCTGTGGATACTTGGAGATAAGGACAAGGCGATTGTATTGTTCCATGTATAGTGGCTTGGATATTGAGATCACATCTCAAATTCAGATCTTGCGGACCTCCCATAGATGCTTGGTTAAATCAAGACCGCAAATCTAATCTTCTCATTACATCTGAATCACATTCAGATCAATGTCCATCAGTTGGACTAAGATCAGATTACTTATCTATGAGAGGAGTCACTAAAATCCAGACATGTTTCAGCACTCCCTCGGAACGGAAGCGTCATGGTTATACAATCTTTTATGATCACATCACCCTCATGAATTCCTAATACCTATACATCCTGCATACTAGAAGACCCGGAATAAATCCGAAGTTTTAGATCTCTTTTAGATTGTCTCCTTCAGGATTTTATCATTAAGGTTCTCATTCGATCATTGGGAGTTGGTATCGATCATATAATTTCCAAAAGCATATATCATACCTAGGTGTTGATCGTATACTTTGCAAAATCATATATCAAACCTTACAAATTCAGTCAAGCTTCTTAAGCGAGACAATCACGTGTGGAATTTAGTTCTTCCCAATATCTTATGAATGAGCTCATGTCTTCTGGTTCAGCAATGAACATGTATGATCCCTTTGAGAGATTGTAGTACTCATATGCCCTTGCATCACACCAGCGCACCCGTGTATAAACCTTGGTTAGGTCATCAACCTATTGGTTTGCCAAATGTACTTACTCAAACATATAGAAACACATCTGTCTCCGATCAGAGGATGCGTGCCTATATCGTGACAACATACGACATAGGTCTTTGGTTATCTCGATCTCATTAAGTCAACTCTTTGACCTAAGTAATCTGACACCTCTGAATCTTTATTCCCATGTAGAGGACCTGCATCAAGAGGTCAGTCATATATCAGCCAAATGAGAAAGGATTGCCATCTCCTGCTCAGGCTGGAGATCATCTCTTAACAATCATTTGACGGTGCTTGATGAGTCCTCAATCTAACTCTTTAGATATTCATCTAAGCACCATCCTCTATGATGTAATAATTGAATCAACATCTGTATGATCATTAAGATGGCCATGGTACATAATCCTAATTGTACTAAGGGACCTATCATGCAAGTTAGTTATTCTTCATTTTAGATCAAGGAATGATATTTGCAATAGCATTTATTGCATAATGGCTCACCGTGGGCTTGCATGTCCAACACCATTTAGGGAAAAGGACAACACAAAAGGTGCTCCAATCCAGCCTTTGGTGTCCTATTCTCGTTGTGTATGCCCATGCATTCGTAAAGAGATGTATTGACTGTAAGAGAATGGGCACTTGTGGACATAGAGACATGATGCCTATGCAGTCGATTCATTCTATGAAGTGTTTTATGCATGGGGTATAGACTCTATGGGCCCACTCCCGAAATGTCAGGGGTTCGAGTATATTATTCTAGCTATGGATTATGTGAGCCGTTGGGGAGTGGCTATTCTTGCACGAGCCGCTGATGCGAACTCGGTTTGCAAGTTCCTGAGAAAGCACATCATTATGCGGTTCGGGGTCCCTCGAGTTTTGATATCAGATGGGGTATCCACTTCATCAACGGCAAGGTAAGATCACTTTCTAACGAGTTCATCATAGACCACAGGGTTTCTACTCCATATCATCCTCGGACAAATGGTCTAGCCGAGGTCTCGAATAGGGAGATCAAGACGATCTTGCAGAAGGTTGTTTGTCCAGACTGAAAGGATTGGTCACAGCTTTTGGACTCGATTCTTTGGGCCCATATAACATCCTTCAAAATTTCATTAGGTACATCTCCCTTTCGTCTCATTTATGGCAAGCCATGCAACCTACCTGTTGAGATCAAGCACAGATCCTTGTGGACAGTTAAAGAAGTGATCTTTGTCCTATATGATGCAGGAGATCAGAGGCAGACTGAATTGGCAGCCTTGGAAGAATTATGAGATGAAGCCTTCACGAGTAGCCTACACTATAAAGAGCGGATGAAGTGGCATGATTCTCACATTAGGTACAAACAATTTGAGCCGAATCAAAAAGTATGGCTATTCGATGCAAGACTAAAGTTATTTCTTGGTAAACTTCAGAGTAAAAGGAAAGGCCCGTATCTTGTGAGAAATGTGTATGACAACGGTAGCATTGATATATCTGAGTTGTCATCTGATTCCACCTTTCGAGTTAATGGTCAGCGGTTGAAACCTTTTCTCGATCATGAACCTCCGGCCATTGAAGTTGCCCCTTTATGAATCCCTGATTCTCAGTCTTTATTCTTTTATTTTAGCTATTTATCTTAGCAAAACAACGTGTAAGTACTTGTAAATACAATAACATAGCATTTAACACGCATTTGTTAATATTGCCTAATTAGCATGTTTTTGTGCAAAAATAAAAGAATAAAGGAAAAGAAAAAGGAATGAGGTATTTAGAAAAAATATAGAGTGACCCAAACCCTAAGAGAAGGTTAAGCCTTGACCTGATCGCCAAATAAAATAAGTAGAGAGAGATAGGGTCTATCTTGTGTTGTACATATCACCTATGTAGATAAATAATTATTTTTGACAAAATAAAACTAAATCATTATTTTTACCTCCTTGTATATATTTCTAAAAATAAATAATAAATAAAATAAAATTTAGAAAAATTAAATAAAAATAAAATTCCTCTTTCATTGTACAAAACACATGTATGAGCACCACATCCCCTATTGATTATGTACCTGTAAATATATCATAAAATTGAAATAAAAATTATTTTATTCAAAAAATGTTGAGAATAAATAAAATATAAAATTAGGGCATTTGTGTAAAAATAACAAAATAAAAATTATTGTACATAATACATAGGTATATTATACATGTATATAACACTATATATTGTATATACACTAATTTATTTTTCATAAAAATAATTAAAAATCACAAAAAAATCCTTTAAAAAATAATAAATATTTTTCATTTTATTCACTTTTCCATTTAAATTCATTTATTATTTTTTTATTTTTTGTAATTATCTTTATTTTCATCATCCGTTTTGTCTTGTAGTGTGTTTTGTCCTATTCTCCGCCCCTTCTGATTGGGCCACCTCAGATTGTTGACTAATGAATCCACGATTCATCATCTTTATTCTTTTATTTTAGCCTCATTTCCTTTGTCAAACACCTGTAAATACCACTAATTGCATAAAATTACCATTTTGCATGCATTTGTTAAATTGCGTTTTTAACACTTTTTGTACATAAATAAAAGAATAAAGAAGAAAAGAAAAAGAAAAGAAAGGTGGTATTTATGCAATAAATACAGACTAACCCGAACCCCAAGAGAAGGTCAAGACTTGACCTGATCGAACAGGAATAAAGAAGGGGGAGATAGGGTCTTCTGTTAGAAAAACCAAAAATATTTTGTGAATATTTTTCCTATATATTTGTAATAACTTACCGTATTTTATTTGTACATAATTTGACTTCAAATTAATTATTTTTATAAACAAAGTTGTAAATAAAAATATGTTGTAAATAATAAAAATAAGTGTAAAATAAAATAATGTATATATTGCAAATAATCACCCGGAAAAAGCCACAAAGTGATAATTGAAACACCAATTCCGGCTCCATACTAGCTCAAATCGAAGCAAACTCACTTCTATTATACTCTAAATTAAATTATCTTTTCAAATGGCTATGGTTTCATAATTGTTAGAGTTACGGTTAAAAAGTCGGTTTTCTGCGGTATTTTGTGCAGTTTAACCAATTATTTATTGTACATATTTATTAATATTTATTTTTATAATGTATATGATTGTAAATATTGTTTTCACTAAAAATAAAAATAAAAAAAATTAAATTTAAAAAATCTTTTATTAAAATTATTTCCTTATTTGTACCTATGTATATTGTATTATATGTGTATAATATGTGTATAATAATAATTTCCTTAAATAAAAATCACAAAAAAGTAATTATCTAACATTAATTAATTAATTTAATTACAAAATTTGATTTATTTAATTATTTAATTCATTTATTTAATTTAAAAATTTGCCTTGTATATTAGATTTTATTCCATGCCTTTAATGGCCACCATTAAGGTGGCTAATTGATTTTCGTTAATTATTTAATTTATTTAATTAAATTACTTCCGAATTTCTTTTTAATTAATTAATTAATTAAATTAGTTTTTTATTTATTTTAATTAACCAATAAAAGCTTTCCTTATTTGTATATACTTGCCATTTTTATTTTTTGTCTTCTTTTTAATGGGCTCCTCCTCCCTCATTTTCTCTTGATCGATCTTTGGTGGAGAGGAGCCCGATCTCCGAGAGCGAACTTATTGAAGAAGGGTGCCTAGCCTCTGAGATGTCCGGTGATAGTGCTTCGGCCTTCGTCAACGCCATCATGGTATTTCCGAACCCTAGGTGAGATCCATCTTATTTCCTATCTTTTTGCCTAGATAAACTGTAGTTTAAATTTCTGCGTAGGTGTAGCAATAAAATTTTAGATTTAAAAACCAAAGTTTCTCCACATAATTCACGTCCGATACCGATCTTCACCTCATCTCGTGATCTCACCATTTTCACTTTCTATCTCACACTCAACCTTCCACCTCCGACCACGCACAATGGTCGGAGATACGGATCTCCCTTCCATATCGCAAGATCCGCCCTTTCACGCATCCCATTATTGCGTCTAAATAAAAAAATACATAAAATAATTTTTTCTATTTATCTGACATTTGTTTTTATAGGGAAAATAAAAAATAGTTATTTTTGACCTTTTCCTCCAGGTTACAAAATAAAATTAAAAAATAAAAAAACTTGTAGTAGGCGGCGGGCCACCACCCCCGCCGCCCGCACCTTTCGTCCAGCCGCGAGCGACCGCCACGCGATGCGGACCTCCCACTGTCCAGCACGGGGAAACGTCGTGCGCGGCGCACTCTCCACCAGTCCGACTCCAGCAGCAACCACGCAGGGTCGCGCGACCCCCGGCGGACCCCTTCCGCTGGCCGTGACCTCCATCCTACAGCCATGCCACGCGTAGCCGTGCACGTAAGCGCCCCTCCAGCTCACGCTGACGCTGTCCCCACGCTCTGCCACCTTCCAGTCCTGCACGACGGCGCTGGCCACCAACGTCGTTCTCCCCGACATCATCTGCGCGATGCACGACAATCATTCACCGAAGCCGTCACCCCACGCCCGCCAGCTGCGGCGCGCCTTCCTTCCCCACCGCGCGCGCATGGCACGCGAGCCCGACCGCCGCACGCCCTCTAGGCGGGCCTCACTGTGCGACCCCCAGCGTGACCCCACCGCCTTCCGTCGTGCCTTCCCTTGACCGCGACCACCGACCTCGCTCCGCTGACGCCCTCCGCCCGATGCCGCGAGTCCCAACTCGCCACCGCCTCCTGAACGCCGTAGGCGGCTGCCGTCCCTTGGTCTCTCCCTCTTTACCATTTTGGAAACGAAGGGCACACATGGAACCCTAGTTGTTGGGTTTGTTTTAATAAAATATTGGACAAATTGTGGATCTCTCCTCAAAAGTTTACAAAATTGCAGAACTGGCCTTAGGCTCTAGAAGATCATGTGCCGAGCACATGCTAATGGGGTAAATTGCATCTTCGATTCCCATTTTTAATTATTTTTTTCAGTCCAGAACTTCAAATAATTGCATGTTAGCCCCTGTACTTTAGACTTTAATTTTACGTACACGTTTCAAGAAATAAATGTTTTTATTCATCCAAAAATTGTATGAAAATTCGTATATGCTCATGCTATGTGCCTTAACATTGTATAATTTTTTCATAGCATTTTATTGCCGTTTGATATATTTTACAATTAAAAAAACAGTGACTTTTTGCTTGTCCAAATGTTAAAAAATCATAGAAATTCGAAAAGTTATTAAAAATTCCAAAAAAAATAGTCTAGATGTATTTTGGTGTGTTTTAATATCTGACAAATTTTTGTGCATTTCCCAATTATAAAAACAAAAAAATACAAAAAACAAAATTTCTAAAAAATGTGTAGAAAATTGTTGAAAAATCCAAAAATAGTAATTTTAGTTTATGATTGTAGATATTACTTTGTAGTTTATAATAAAAATAATCTCCAGGAGTATTGGGTACTTTAATATTTTTAAGTTGCAAAATACTCTTGGTTGTGCACTGTTTGTCTGGTTTTGCACTGTTTGATTTTTAAAAAATCACAAAATCATCAAAAAAATTCTAAAAATTTATCAAAAATATTTTTAAATATATAAAACACAAAAACATTTTCTTTGGACTTTTCTGTACATTTTTGACTATTTTAAAAATACAAAAAGAGTGGTGTCGTGTTGTATATCTTTTGTGCCTTGTTTTAAAAATAAAAAAATTAAACATTCAAAAATCACTAAAAAATAACTCTGAAAATTGACTGCATAGTTTTTAAATCGTGCTCCTTTTGTTCGACCCTAGTCGCTATACTAGGTAAAAAGAATAGCGAAAGCCGCTTACATTGTTTTTATTTATTCATCTTATTTTGAGTGGTTTAATTATTTTTCTCGTTGACCGATTCGAGTGGTTGAGAATAATGACACACATTTGCACATTATTTTATCCATCTCGACTTATCGAAATCCGTGTCATCATTGACTCTGGTCAACTGGTCCCCCTGGGCGTACTTTCTCGTCGAACTGGGTTTCACACCTATTTATCACATTTTTAGTCGCTCGATTCAACCGCCTTTCCCCCAATTCCAAGCTCCGAATACGAGACACAGATCCCTAATCTTCGCCAGACATTCCCCTCCTCGATTTGTGCCTCAGTTCGCGGGCCGTGCCTCCATCTTCTCGAACCCTTACACCTATATAACATGCAGTACCCCTCTCCTTTTCCTACACCCTTTTGGCTGCGCCACCATCTCCTCCCTAATCGTCCTCCTTTGTCACAGTGGCAACGAATGAGAGGGAGGGCGTGGGAGCTTTTTGGATAGTGCTAGCGCTAGGTCCGGTAAGGATCACACCTCAACTCCGTGGTAAGGAGTAGAGCCTCTAGCTGCACCGGCCAACGAGGCCACGACAACCGTAGACTCCTGTCTTCACCCCCAGGCATCTTCTTCCACTGTCAGGTACTCTTTTTACCACCTATCATCCATTGAATCCAGCGTTTCATCCATGAACAGAGTAGCACCACCTGTCCTCTGTTCTTTGCATTTCTACCGTATTCTGACCCTTCATACGCCTCGCTCTGACTCTGTCTCGCTTCTACATTTGCTCCGCAACCCCCACGCGGCTCCAGTCATCGGGTTGGAGACCCATACAAGTCGAATCCCTCACACGTATCGGAGACCTGTCCGTTCACCGCCATCTCCCACTCTCGATTACTTGTAACGCTCTAAACCGTGACGGAACCACCCTCCGAGCAAAACCCTTCCTCCTGTAGGGTTGGAGCACATCGAGACGTCATTTGGAGGTCTAGGCCAATGTAGGAGAGCTCCAGGTCCATCATTCATCTACAGGGCCCTCTACTCAGTCCTGGGCCCTTCTGAGCTACCCAGCAGTTGCGGAGCAACCTCGCCGACTTCTTTCACATCTTAGCAGCTCGTGAGGACTTCGGAGACGCATGCTAGAACCGATTGAAACTATCCCCCGGCGAGTTCTTCCCCGTTCCTCCAGATGTTGCTTCAGTTGTCCGATCGAAGGCAGCTCCAGTTCTAATCCGAGCCATTCATCTACGAGAGGCCTCCAACCGTCAGATCCATTTGAGGATCTCATCTGCGCCCTCCATTGTCGAAGGGATATTCACCCATCTCAGCCGTCCAATCTTAAGTGGAACACCTCCAGTCGTTGGATCGCGCCCAATAAGGGGTAATTTGTCATTAGGCCCCTCTCTGTTTAGTTTTTAAAATTTAGTCTTGTTATTATTTGTTGTAGTTTAAAATAGTTTGGTTATTTTGCATGTGGACCCTTGCTATTTCCAATATTTGTGTTTTAGTCTTGTTTGTATGAACTCATGTGCCATCCCACGTGCTTATCTGGTGTATTTGTGTGTGTTTATTCTAAACTTCACGTATTTTATGCTTTGAATAGAAACTATTTTATAATTGCATTTATACCCCTGTGCTTAGATGTTTGAGCATGTGCATGAATGTCCTGGGCTTTTTGCATGTTTGGCCCTAAGCTTTTTATTTATTGTATTGATCGACCCCTGTACTTTCTCACAATTACAATTAGGTCCCTATAAGCTATGTATCTTATTTTTTTATCAAATAAACACTTAATTAATTCCAAAAATTCGATAAAAATTATTGTTATCTCCGGCTAACATGTAATATTTATGGTAATTTTTGTGAATTGATTTAGTATTGTCTGATATATTCTTAAAATAGAAAACCCATAAAATTTGTTCTGTCTATTTTAGAAAATACATAAAAACTATAGAAGTTCTGCTAAAAATCCAAAAATATTAGTGTTTGTTTATTTCTATGTGCTTTACTTCCAATATCGATTTTGCTTTGAAAATCATTGTAAAACACCTAAAAATTTAAAAACTCAAACTTATAAAAATCATAAAAACTCTAGAAAATTCAAAAAATTACAATCTCAGTTTATGTTTATCATCTTTTATCAATTTCTCATAAAAATCATAACCACATCATGACATTTAAGTATTTTTAATTTCTAATATTGTCCTGGTTGTGCACTGTTTCCCTTTTAGCATTTATTTTATTTTTATAAAATCCCATAAAAATCATAAAAACCCCACAAAATTATCAAAAACACCTGGATATTTGAAAACCACAAAAATATTTTTGTTCTTAATTTTTGAGCATTTTAGGCCGTAATAAAAAATGAAAAGGGATGATTGTGTGCATAGTTTTCTTATTTGGCTTGATTTTTCTTATTATTTTAAAACATAAAAAATGAAAAAATAAAAATTTATAAAAATATGCATTTCTTTATATTATTTCGACTACTTTGAAGGTTTCTCATGCTCCTTGAGTTTGACCCTGGTTGCTATACCAGGTTAAGTAAATAACGGAGATCAATGATATTGTTTTTATGCTTTGATTGCTTGATTTGAGTGGATCTCTATTTTTCTTGATTGAGCTTAGGCCTTGTGATCTAGGTTGCAACGACCCTCTGATTATTTGATTCCCTAACCGGTGTCGCTCGGCCGCTCATCACCCCTATCTATTTTGTATGAGATGATCTCTTCACTCTTGCACTCGACATCTCATACCTGATTTTCCAAATCACTTTGTATATACTTTTGATTTTCTTTCTTTCTTCCTTGCATTTGTCTAACCCCCTTACGTTCATCTAGAATTTTGTTATACTTAGGATTTGCTTTATCCTAAGTACAGGGGGTGTAGAAACCATTATTGCTTATTCGTTCTGCTCTATTACCCTTGTCATTGCATATACTTAGGGTGTGCTTTACCCTAACTATAGAGGGGAGGGGGGGTTAATATCGACTATTTCCTCTTTTGATTGTCGTCGGTTTTTGTATCGTCTGTTCTCTTGCTTGTCCATCACCTTTTGATCTTCTTATCTATACTTAGGGATATTTTACCCTAAGCATATGGGAACAAGCTGAGTTGTTGAGTGTGTACATTCTCTTGACCTCGATCATCTTCGCTTTTGAGTCTGTTATCTTTACGATAACTTGATTCTAGGTATAGAGGGGATGATCGAATTTTATTTGTTAATTTTTTTGAGTTCATTGTAGATTAGAATACTTTTCATCGATCTATACTTAGCCCGAGTTATGTATTCCATTGACGCTTCTTTGGTCACTATGAGGACATAGTTCATGCTGTATAGGGGGTGTCGTATATATATGCTATATATACTTTAGAAGTCATAACTCGTACTTTATTGTATTTTTAATAATAGGGCTCTCTAAAAGTATGGGTGTATATTTTGGGTTTTTAAAAGCCGTAAGAAAATTGTAAATACGATGTATTAAAAAATGACTTTGAAGTTTTGTATTAAAAAAATGTTGTAAAATACTATGATAAAATCCTTAAAAAATTTTGCAAATAAAATCCTTGTGTAAAATTCTGTGTAAAAGCCATATAATCTTGTATAAAAAATGTGTATAAAATCCTTTGTAAAATGTACATAGGTCTTGTAAAATTTGTGTAAATTGAATTAATCTACTAATCTTTCAAAAAGACCATAAAATTGAAAAGTTTTAAAATTCAATAAAAATTTATAAAAGTCTTTAAACCGAAAAATCCACTTCATAAAAAAATTGTTTCATTCATTAGCATTTTTCGGAACAAGTTTGATTCTTGAATCGAACGGATCTAAATCCGAGAGATGGAGCTTCGTTTAGACCTTAATCCACTTAATTCTAAAGGGACTTTATTAGGAACTAGAATTGAGACTCTTCAGGTCTTTTTGACTTAATTATTTGGGTTCCATGAGACCTTGTTCGGAAATCAACTTGAAAGTTCCTAAATAGGACACTTGGTGTCATCCATTTAACACTTCTCCATTTGAACCAATCTTGAACTCATGCACTCTACACTTAGCTCGACTTGCACGGGGCTACGAAGGGCAATCCATTTCGGTGGTACGTTTACTTCCTTGTCTAGTGGAGCTGACGTCCAAAGGTGGAGAGATTGGGGTTGAAATAAAGCTTCTAATGAGGGAAGGATCTGCTGGCATAATTTTTCTAAGATAACAAAAAATGGATGGAATAAAAAGATGTTATATCCGTTAGGGCACAAAAGACCTATGCAGTGCAACAATTATTTCTACCGAAAAGAAGCCGAATACACCAAATAAAAAAAATGTCCACAATGGTCCGAGCTTCAGAAATCCTGCATGTCTTAGTGGAGACTTAGCTAAACTGGTCAGGCTTCACAGGAGATGTGATTACACTGATCACACTCCAGTTCTCTTCTCATTCTTCTGTCTTCGTCCTCTATTCTATCGTGTACACATCATGAACTGACCTTACAAGGTAATACCCCCCTCCTCGAGGATTGAGTAGCTGAATGAGGGCTCAATGGAGTGTATTACTGGGATGGATGGTCTCTTCGCTTCTCTAGAGTAGGAACAACTAAAACTTTCACACACAGTAGAAATTGCATTAAAATCTGAAAAGTTTGTGTGATGAATAGGTGGGTTTGAGCTGGATGTTGAGGTGAACCTAGATAACGATTTGTGGAACTTGAGGGTTGTCGAAACTTAAATCCTAATTCGAATAGTGTCCTGACACATTATTAATCCAAAGGTCTAATCCAAGTTCTAGATCTTGGATTAAGTGATATTCGATTTAAGAAACATGCATGTTCTAAGTTATTTTATTTTTCCTTTTTCTTTTTCTTGTCACTTGCACTTATTTATAGAATAAGTGTTTGCTAAGGGACTAGCAAATGTAAAGTATAGGGGAGTGATCAATTCATGATTCATCATCTTTATTCTTTCATTTTGGCTAAAATCCTTGGTAAAATACATGTAAATAATCACTAATTCCAACTAATTACCATTCTAACCACAAATATTAATATTATACACTTAAAACTTATTTTACTAAAAATAAAATAATAAAGATAAAAAAAATAAAGAAAAGAAGGGTGTAAATATAAAATATGTACAGACTGATCCTAACCCCGAGATCAGGTAAATATTGATGTGGTCGATAAAATATATAAGTAGGGGGATATAACGATAAAAACATCAAGAAAATCAAGACCAAAAATATAATTAAACACATTTTTCGTACTGTAAATATTTCATATATTTCATTTATCACTTAGACAATCCCAAATCAAATCACTTCTTTTGTAAAAATTATTCACAAGATATATATTATTTTATAAAAGTATCAGGAAAATAATTCGACACAAAAATAAAATATTACAATGAACCAAGAAAGCTACAAAAGTAGACTTCAGAGGTTCAGAACTATTTGTAGAAAACTTCAAACATATCAAACTCACTTTTAGACTTTGTTTTATACTTAATGCTATTTATTAAAAATATCAAAAAAAATATTAGAATAAAATAGGTGGGTTTTGGTGTTTGGGCCCCGTTGTATACTTGTAATATATGTAGAAACTTCCCTGATTTTTATTTACATAACCATAAATACGATTAAATTAATTTCTTTTCCAAAAAATCTCCTATATATATAAATATAACAATAAAACTAAGTAAAAATACCAAAAAAAACCTGAAGCCATGAAGTCGCAACCGATATTTTCCAGACCACATAACTCGGCCATACGCACTTCAAATTAGGTAAACTCAATCTTAAAATTGTATTATTTAGTTATCTATAAAATGACACTAATTTTGCTAAAATCAGAGTTAATATGAAAACGCGGGTTTCGAGGCTACATTGGTATAATTGTACACTATACAGTAATTTATTATTATTATTTTATATATCTTAATTTATATACATTATTAAATCTTTAATATTAAATTTATTTAAATAAAAAAATTATTTTATTTATTTATTTAATAATTTAAGTAATAGTTTTTTTATTATCATTTAATTACCTAATTATATTTTTAATAATTTAATAAATTATTTAAATTAATTCTTTAATTAACATCATAATTACATATTTAATTATATCTTATTTAACTAATATAATTTAAATATGAATCTAACATATTATAAAATATGCTGATTATTTTTATGTTATTTTATTTATTTATTTCTCTTTCTCCTTTTCTCTCTTACTTAACTAATCCCCTTTCTTCCCTGTCATTCTTCTCCTTCCCCACAAGCTTCCTCCCTAAGCACGCCTCCTCGCCGTCAACGGCCAACCCTTTGGCCTTTGACCGGCCATTCCTCCGACAACCAGTGGTGACGCCATCGTCACTAGTGACCATATCCTTCGGTGCCTATAAATAGTACCCCCTTCTCGAAAAGCAGCATCCGCCATTTTCACCTTCTTTCTCGTGAGCTTCGAGTGACTCCTGAAGAGGTGACAACTCTGGGAGCAGATCCTCGTCGTAGCGAGGTTTGTTGAGGACTTAGGCGAGATCCCAACGTTGATGTGGGCTCTGCTCCATCGCGTCAATTCTCCGACATCACCGCACCGTCGTGGCAAGGACCTGCAGAGCTCCACCGTGAGGTTCGTCCACAGGAACTCATCCATCGTCTTCCATTTTTTATTCCAGGTTAGGATCTATCATCTTTTGATTCTCCTCCTTTTCAATTCTCTTCTTAATCTACCTAATCTTCTCTCGTTCCTCTCTTCCTATTCATTTTTTTATCTGAAATCCAACCCAAAATCCATTTGATTTCATCCACCTTCGAATCTCGTATAACGTTATTCTATCCCACGAAACCTGATCACCTCCGACCATGCACGGTGGCTGGAGTTCGAAGGACAATCCCTTGCTCTGATGGTCTTCTTCATTCACTTTCTCTACATGCCTTTGGACCAAGCATTTATGCTTGAGTCGTGTTATGGTTTTCAGATAACAGGAATAAGGATCGACAACAACTTCACTATGATCGAGCACCTGAAGCTTCATCAGAACCATCTGGGATTTTCAACAGCCCCCTGAGCTTTCGATTTGTAAAGGAGATACGTCTGAAGGAGATCGAAACAACACATCATCTTCGACTTGATCGAGCAACATATCCTGAAGTCTTCACCGAGCATCTGACGAAGAAGCTTCATCGGGATCAAGTTCAGAATCACAAGGAAGCATCAGAACATCCATCGCTTGGAAGCTTAAATCGCCACCGCTCGTATTTGAGGATGGGGAAGAACATGAGCAATATCCAGATTGAACTATGACCCATGGATCAGATTCGATCCAGGGTTAGAGCATCGATCCACGTGCTGCCATCGTATCCGCCCAAACCGCCTAACCGCTTAAGCATTACATGTGCCTCAAGCGCGTGTACCATATTTTTGGGTGATTTACAACTTTATCCTTGCATGTTCTGTTATCGTTAATCAGGACCCCTATATAGAAGCAACACGTAAACATCACGTGGATCCTGGGAGATTTACGTAAATACACCTGATACTTCACGAATTGATGAACAGGTTCAGCTCCAGTTGCCCTCAAGCAGACAACACATGCATCCTAAGAATTTTTGCATAAATGTCCTTGCAACTACTGCCTTTTGCACTACACCTCATAGTTCTCAGAGAATTACACCAATACCCTTGTATTTGTATATAAACCATATACATAATCTATACTTTTATAATACACAATAAAAATTATAAAAATATAAGAATATAATAAAAATACATATTAATACATTATAATATACTATATACAATATTAAATAATTTTTGAAAAATAAAAATCAATTTTCTATTTCTTTAATAGATCCTTTAAAAATACAAAAAAATACAACAAACTTTAAAATACATAAAAAACACCTTTAAAAAAATCCTAAAAATAACTTGTAGTATATTTTGCTATAGTTCACATAAAACAAAAAATAAATGATTTTTATCAGTTGTGCCCCTCTGAGATTTTGCAATATCAGTTATGCCCCTCTCTTTTTTGGAATATCAATTGTGCCCCTACCTTCTTACGAAATTCACAGTTCTGTCCTTTTATAATATCAGTTATGCCCATACTTTACCTTAACAAAAGGGCAGAACTGTGAAAATTACAAGAAGGTAGGGTCACAACTGATATTCCAAAAAAGGAAGGGGCACAACTGATATTGTAATATCTCAGAGGGGTACAACTGATAAAAACCCAAAATTAAAATTAAAATTAATTAATAAAACCAATAAATATTTATAAAGTACATGAAAACTTCAAAAAATCATAACTAATTCTAGAAAAATCATAAAAAAACGCACAACTACTTCAAGAAAAATCATAACTACTTCAGAAAATTATCATATAAAGATAATTTTGCTTACATTCTAATAAAAAAATAAAAATATTTTCATCCAATTTTCATATTCAAAAATCATAAATATTTCACATTTTTCAAAAAAAAATCCTTTTTCACATTAAAAGTAATACAAAATCGATAAAAATCCTTAAAACTTTCTAAAAATCAATAAAAACAAAAAAACAAAATAAACATAAAAATAAAAAATATAAACCAAATAAAAATCTTATAACATTTTATAAAAATAATAAATAAATCATAAAATATTAAAAAAACACAAATAATATAAAATTTATTAAAAATCAAATAAAGATCCAGAAAAATCTTATAAAATAAAATAAGAATCAGGAATCCGTTTACCTTAGTTTGTTTATAGTTTAACTCTAGTTTTTCAACAGTTGGTCTCACTGAGTTCGACACTCCCGTACTTTCACGATACATCAAAGTTTGTGAGTATAAATAAAGAAAAAATAAAAAGATTAACAAAAAATTAATCTTTTCTAGTAAAATACACATGCTCGATACAACAATCATAGTTATCTTTAGGCCCGGTGTGGTTTTTTAGTATACCATGGGAGTGAGGTGACAAAAAGAATTGCCTTGTTTGGAAAGTCTCAGTGACAGGTGTATCAAATGGGGAAGTCCTGGGTAACTCTAGGCGGGAGAGGTGATCTGCCACCACATTCTTGACTCCAGGCTTATTCTTAATCTCAATATCAAACTCTTGGAGTAGAAGGATCCATCTGGTAAGGCATGGCTTCGAATCCTTCTTATCCATAAGGTACCTGATGGCGGTATGATCAGTCAAAATGGTAATCTTCTATACTATAATGTGGGACCTAAATTTGTCTAAGGTATATACTACAACTAGCATTTCTTTCTCTGCAAGGTGTAATTCTGCTAGGAGGAATCCAAATTCTTGCTAGCATGGTGTATGGCATATGGAAGGCCATCCCTCCTCTATCCCAAAAGAAACCTAAGAGAAAAATTGAAGGCATCCATCGTGATCTCTCGTGATCTCAAATGGGAGAGACTAATCGGGTGGGTGAAGTACTGAAGCCTCTACAACCATGTTCTTGAGAATTTGAAAAGCAGAAAGACACTTATCATCAACAATAAACTTGGTGTCTTTAGATAGAATGTCATATAATGACCGGGCATACTTACTGAAGACTCAAATGCAATGTTGGTAGAAACTGACATGCCCTAAAAAAGATCGTAACTGCTTCAGACTAGACGGTGGATTGAGCTTCTTTATGATATCCACCTTGGCCGAATCGACCTCCATGCCCTTGTTTGAGACGATATGGCAAAGAATATCCCCCAAGTCATCATAAAATGACTCTTCTCCCAAGAAAGAATGAGGTTAACCTCACCGCACCTCTGAAGAACTCAATCTAGGATAGAAATACAGGAATCAAAATCATTGCCATAAACCGAAAAATCAATAATGAAGACCTCCAAAAAGTCGCCCGCCATGTCCGCAAAGATCGAAAGCATACACCTCTAGAATGTACCTCGGGCATTACATAGTCCAAAGGGTATAACTTTAAAAGCATACGTTTCAAATGGACATGAGAACGCCATCTTTTCCTAATTTGCAGGTGCAATGGCCACCCGATTATACCCTGAGTACACATCAAGAAAGCAATAATGGCTCTTCCTAGCTAATCTCTCGATAATCTGATCAATAAACGATAGAGGAAAGCGATCCTTCTTGGTCGCATGACTCAATCATCTATAGTCCACAAAGACTCGCTAAGAAGTCGGTACTCCGGTAGCAATCTCCTCTCCGTCCTCATTTATCACTATAGTGATATCCGTCTTCTTGGGTATCACATGTATTGGACTGACCCACTTAGAGTCGGAGATGGTATATATAAAATCAACGCTCCACCACTTAGATATTTCCTTCATAACCAACTCTCAATGATTTGGGTTCAGCCTGCGCTGAAACTCACGAGATGGCTTGGTATCATCCTATAGAAAAATGTGGTGGGAGAACAGGATCGGACTAATCCCATGGAGATTTGCTACTAACCACCCGATTGCCTTGCGATTGTTTTCAAGGATCTCCATCTGACAGGATTCTTGATCTTCGGTCAAATCAGATGTGATAATGATTGGAAACATTTTGGGCTCTCAAGCAAGGAATTGGTATTTCATGATTTGAGGTAAAGGTTTATGATCTGGGGGAGAAGGAATAAGGAGAGCTGGTCTAGTAAGGGCCTGGGTGTAGGCTACTATGTCTATGTGTGCAAGCTCATCCTGTTCTGGAATTGACTAAACTAGAGATTACTAATGACTCGAAAATTTGATCGACAAAGGTGGAATAAATAAAACAAGGGTCATTGTCCCCAATCGAGCAAACTGGTCATAAGAAAAATAAACCACTCAAGAAAATCTAGCAATGAGTGTAAGCGTTCTCGCTATTTTATTTACCTGGTATATAAACCAAGGTCGAACACAAGGAGCACGATTTAAAAACTAAGTAGTCGAATCTCAAAAATAAAATACTTTTGGTGGTTTTATTTTTTAATTTTTCAATAAAACTAATCAAGCACAAAATGGAAAAGAAACACAACATTCTTTTTTTGTCTTTTTTAAAATAGAAAAAAATGCTCAGAAAATTAAAGTAAAAATATTTTTAGATTTTATAGGTATTAAAATATTTTTGTTAATTTTTATTGGATTTTTTATATTTTTATGAATTTTTAAAAATCAAGCACTGCTAAAAAGGCAAAATAGTGCATAACCAGGACCAATTTACAAATTAAAAATATTTAGAAGTTCCTGGATGATAAATTTATGAAAAACTATAAATCAAAACCCACAAACAGACTAAAAACCCATTTTTTGGATTTTTCTTTGATTTTATACAATTTTTGTAAGATTTTTAGTGTTTTGTAATTTTTAGGGTTCTTATAGTGATCTTTCAAACAAAATTTATAGTGAAGATAAAACACAACAAATACAGCTTCGGATTTTTTTGTGGGATTTTTAGAACACTTTTAATTTTTTTATAATTTTTATTACTCAAACACGACACTTTTTAGATTTTTTTTTGAATTTTTAAAAGTATAAAATAAAGGAAATTAGCTACCAAAAATTACCACAAAGAAATCATATAAGCAAGAGTCAACAACAATTTTTGGATAATTTATGGGGTTGATTTCCTATTTATTAGTTTTAATAAAAGGAAAAAATGGGAACAATTCACAGGGGCAACAAACAAATATTCTATGTTTCATGGCTAAATTATAACACACTCTAAAAGTTCAAGGGCCGAGCATGCAATTTATTAGAGAGAACGTGCGCGGCACGTGATCAGTACTCACAAGGGCATGGATGCAATTTATGAAAACATGTTCTCTTTCAATAACCCATTCAATGCTCAGAGATGATGTTGCAAAATACCCAAAAAGGCACATGAGACAACACATAAGTTCAATATGACTGGACTAAAATAGAAATAAAGAAACTACGATGGTCTATCTACAAATTATCCAAAACAATTTGTACTGGCATATACAGTTATTGGAATAAATCATAAATCATAAAGATTAAAAGTTGGGTGGTAAAGGAGCAAGTAACCCCTTTATCGTGGGCCAACAGACGGTGAAGAATGAATCGATTAACAAAATCGACGGCTAAGATCTCTCGATGATGCTTCGCACTTGGATGGCTAAGATTTGATCCTCAAATGGATCCGACGCTCAGAGCTGCTCCCCATCCAGTGGTGACTGTCGCTCCCTCATGTTTGTTCTTCATCGGACAACAGGGAGGGTGTCTTCAAGAATAGTCGAAGAACTCGCTACGAGAGAGCTCAAATCGTGTACAACTTCCTCCTCTGTTGTTGTATAGGCCCTCAGATGGGCTCAGCAGATCTGCAAGAGGCCCCTACGTGTCGGGGTATCTTCTATCAAGCCCGGGACCCAACAGTTTGATGCTTGGAGATGATCGTCGCTCAGCGAAACCTGGGGGTGCTCCTTGGATGATTCAACCTCCAGGTGAGTGGTAAGCGGTCAGACGATCAAGGCTAAGTGATGTCAAAGGTTGTTGCGACCACAACCACCCGAGCCAGACTCAACAAGAAAATAAAGACCATGAAATAAAAGATCAAGCACAAAAATCTATTGTAGCGGTCTCCGCTATTTATTTAACCCGGTATAGCGACCAGGGTCGAACACAAGGAGCATGAGTGAAGCCTACAAAGTAGTCGAGAATGAGAAAAGAAAAGGCATCTTTTTATGGTTTTTAATTAGCAAATAGTTTTTTATTTTCTAATAAGAAATCAAATAATATGATAAATAAAACTAAACTTCAACAATTTTTATTATGACAAAAATGCTCAAAAATTTGAAATAAAAATATTTTTGTATTTTTAAAATATGCAAGTGTTTTTGGTGATTTTATGGTGTTTTTCGAGTTTTTATATGATTTTATAAATAGAAAATAAACATAACATAGAGACACACTATTCAACCGTGACCCAAAGGTTAAGATTAAAATGCTAAAAATTGCCTAGAAGTCGTGATGGCTATTTTTATGTAAAAGTAGACAAAAAGACCTAATTATAGAAACTGAAATCTAAATTTTTTGATTTTCCTAGAATTTGTTCTTTAGTTTTTTATGATTTTTAGGAGTTTTACAAAAGATAATGGAACCAAAATGGTACTGGTAAAAATAAACCAAAACAAACATACATGAATTTTTATAGAATTTTTGGAGGTATTTTTATATTTTTTGGTATTTTATAAAATAGACATACACGTTTTTAGGGGTTTTTGATTTTTAGAAAATATCAAATAAATCAGATTCCATCACAATAATTACAAAAAAATATACACATTAGCAGAAGCTAATGGTATTTTTTGGAATTTTTGGAGTAAATTTGATAATTATTTGATCTAAAACAAATCACATGGGCTGTAGGGACCTATCTGCAAATAACCTAAAGTTTCCAGACTAAATAATAACACCTAGAAAAAGTCCAGGGATATCAGTGCAAAAATCCTAAGAAATACATGCACATGTCAATTAGCCAACGTACCAGGGCATAAATGCAAATATTGAAAACTTTTCATTCAAACAGTAACCATCAAAAAGTACAGGAATAACATGCAAAAACACCACAAGGCACGTGATCGTGCACATGTTTTCAGAAGTGGAGGACTAAAGTGTAAATACTGGAAACATCAGGGACTTATATGTAAAAAGTCTGAACTACACATTTATTTAACAAACTAGGAAATAAAGCATAAAAAGTACAGGGAAGGAAATGCAATATACCCTTGCAGGTGCATGCGGTACGCGGGGGGGGGGGGGCACGTGGCTGGTGCTAGAAGTGCTTGGACGTACGACTCAGATGCCCTGCTGTGTCAGATCTGACACCTTAGGTGCTATCGAGGACGTGGTGCTCTAATGCATCAGGTATCAAATCGAACGACCCAGAAACCTGCTACGGTCGGCGGTTGATATTGGATCTGGTGTATAAAGGTGGATCCGATGGTGCTGAAGAGGTCTGGAAGAACATGGCCGAGGCGAACTTCACCAGAGCCTAGGATGGAATCCTTCGCTCCGATGATCGAACGGGAGGCGCAAGATCAATCGTGGTGGTCCTCTGCGTCAACTGGACGAGTCCGATGGGAAAGCTGACGGTTGGATGATTGTGGCGGTGAAGGTGCACCTGGGGCTCTCCGGCGAACTCTCTGGTGGATGGAACTAGGGCTCCCAGAGTGCACAAACACCTACAAAGTGAAGCTCGACTCAGGGCGAAGCTCCGATCGGGGTTATTCGAGCAGGAACAGAAAGAAACGAGGTGAGGTGAGGTTCGATCTCCGACGAAGGTGATAGAGGAGATATAATCCTTAATCTTGACCTAAGGGATGAGCCTCAGGATGATCAAGCTGCGGTGCAAGGTGGAGCGTGTGTCGGGGGTTCTATCGGAGTGGCTGGATGTAGATATCGTGGCTCCAACCAGATGAACGTGAGGCGACGGTGAATGAAATGATTAGAGTGAAGCGGAAAATGTAAAGGAAATTAGGGGTACCTGAGGTTCTAGGCAAGCTCTAAAGCTTCAGGCGAAGGAGATCGGCGAGGTAATGGCCTCGACCAAGCTGCGGAAGGTCGAGAGGCTGATCGCGGCAGCGCATGCCGGCCACGAGGCTCAACAGCGTGGCTGCTCCTCCAAGCTTCAATCCGAAGGGACCCTTAGGAAGCTGTAACTCAACCGGAGGTAGCTAGGGATGAAGGAAGGTGCGAGGCACGAGCTACTGCTCCTAGGAGGCAGAGAAGAGGATTTAAAGGGTTCCCAAGAGGCTGGAGGATTCGGGGAAGGGCACGCAATCCTAGGAAGATCCGCGCCTTCTTAAGGATCTGCGAGGGTATTGGATCCAAGGAGAGGACACGAGTGAAGAATCAGGGCGAGGGGATGCGTGATCCGATTGGGAAAATAGGAAGAAATTGGTCCGACGACGATGATCGGGTCGGGTCAAGCCCTGGAAGAGGGCGTTTACCCAGGTCAATAAAATGACGTGGACCAATTAGAATATTCGAATGTACAAAATATTTACAAGTTCAATAAAAAATAATAAACGATTTTAAATCAAAAAGTGAATAAAATGAAAAATATTTGTTATTTTTCAAACTATTTTTCTGTGATTATTATTTTTTTTGAAAAATAAAATAATCTTTATACAGTATAGTGTATTATATGGAGGTATAATATACCTATGTATTTTGTACAATTATTTTTATATTTTTATTTTTTAGATAAATACCCCACTTTCTATATTTTATTTATTTACAACATAATTTTCAGAGTATAAAATAATTTTTATTTGATTTTTATTATTTATTTATATTATATAATAAATAGAGAGCAAGACATGTATACATGTATTTTGTACAAGGGAGAGAGGATTTTATTTCTATTTTTATTTTTATTCTATTTTTCTGATTTTTTTTATTTTTAGGACTATATACAAGGAGGTAAAAAGACTATATTTTGTCAAAAATAAATATTTTATTACACAAGTAATATGTACAATATAGAGTAGGCCCTATCTCTCTCTACTTGTTTTATTTGTCGATCAGTCCACTGCTTGACCTGCTCTTGGGTTCAAGTCACTATGTATTTATTCTAAATACATCCTTTCTTTTTTCTTTTTCTTTATTCTTTTTTTTTGCACAAATACATGCTAATTACGCAAAACAAATGCATGCATAATTCT
This sequence comes from Ottelia alismoides, assembly GCA_037367405.1. Taxonomy (NCBI): domain Eukaryota; kingdom Viridiplantae; phylum Streptophyta; class Magnoliopsida; order Alismatales; family Hydrocharitaceae; genus Ottelia; species Ottelia alismoides. The sequence continues at coordinate 101,894 of JAZKJV010002446.1, read as the reverse complement.
AACTTATTGCATTTACATCTATTTACATGATGCTTTTCCACGATAAATATCTAAAATAAAAGAATAAAGAGTGATGATCAGGGATTCATCACCCCCCCCATTCTTTGCCTTTGCTAGTCCCTTAGCAAACACCTTTTTGAAAAAGAAGTGAAAGAGAGAAAGAAAAGAAAAAGAAGAAGAATCAAGGTTGATTATTAAACTTATCTTCATTAAATTGAAGTATAGAGCTCAATCAGACCTTTAGATTAATAATTTGTCTAATCTTATTTGGACCTAGATTTATGACTCAACAACCTCTAAGTTCAGCCAATATATGGTTAAGACTCCTCAATAATCTAGATTAGAACAAGTCTACATACACAAACTCTAATGACCATGCATCTTTTCTTGTACTATGTAAGTGATAAGTAGCTCCCCACCTCAGAAATGACAAAGTAACAGCCTCCCTCAACAAGGTAACTCTAATGCCCTAGTCTGGTAGCTCTTTCCTCGAGGAGCGGGGTATTCCCTTCTATGTTCAAGTTCAACCAGCTCAAGAAGAGGGGAAAGAAGAGAATGGACCATAACCAGTGTAGTCATGTATCCCTGGGAGCCTAACCAGTGTAGCTAAGTCTCCTGCTGCAAGCTCCATGAGATGAGAATGGGTAACATAAGCTTTGCTTCATTTGGCTATATGCATTTGACAGGTATTTCATTTTCTATCAGACCCGCCACTTTTTTGGAGTTTTTTCTTTCTTTTGCACTTTTTCTGATGATGTGCATATGTACAACATATATACATGGTGCAGCATATACATAAGGACTTTTTCCTCTTGAGCTAGTATACTATCCCTCTTTTGAAGCATTATTGCAACCCACAAATCCTATCTTTAGACCTCAACACCGCCAGACCAAGTTTATGCGCACTTCCTTCCCTAAAAGAAGACGAGAGGTTCCGCCTTGAAGTACTATGCTCGTATGCTACCCCAAGCCAAAGGAAACTACCTCCTTACCACCTCATCCGTAGAGAGCTATGTGTAAGGTGCTGGTGCAAGTAAAGCCATTGTTTGTGAGAGTCATGTGTGCGTCGTTAAATATTCTACTTAGGCTCATCAAGATGACATGTGATCATAGCCTAGTGGACTCAAAGAATTAAGTCACCAATGGACCTGAAAGTCTCAACCCTAAATCCTATAAGGTTCCTCTAAGAATTAAGTGGATTAAGGTCTTAATCAAGCTCCAATTTCCAATTTAATTCCAGGATAGTTTAAATGTCAACTATGATTCAGAAGAATGTACAAGTATTTACAAAAGTCTTTTTATGCAAAGTTTATCAAAATGTGCAAAATTTTTGAATATGTTTGAATGTATGCATGGATTAAGAAGTTTTGCAAACTATTTACAAACATTTACACAAGTATTTTTGCAAACTTTTCTTTTTCAAACATTTTACAAAAATTTTGTACTATATGCATAGTTTTGATACCAAAAATATTTACAAATTTTTACAAACAAAACATTTTTACAAACATTTGTACAAAAATAATTTTTATAAATAGCTTTGTATGTACAAGAAAGAATTTTATGTATAAGAAACATTTTATTTTTTTTTACGATTTTTAGTAATTTATTTTTAGCCATTTTATTAACACACTCACACAAAGTACGAGTTCTGGCTAAAGTATATATGTAATATATAGTACACCCCCTATACTTAGCTCGAACAATGTCCTCAAAGTGAAACAAGAGCGATGAAGAAGAAGAAGACATAACTCGTGCTTAGTATAGGGAAGTGAAAAGGAATGCTATACTACAACGATGAATCAAAGAATAGAATGGAGAGGGCTCGGTGTTTCCCCTATACTAAGGATCAAGTAATCCTAAGTATAGCAGACTCCCCTATACAAAGGGAAAACTGAGTGAGAGGATGTACAGGGTTTACCTCCCCTATACTTAGGGTAAAATATCCCTAGGTATGTGCAGCAAAACAGAGGTTAAAAGAATCAAAAGAGTAATCAAGAGTCCTACACCTCCCCTATACTTAGGGTAAAGTGCACCTAAGTATAGCATAATCACAAGATGTAGATTGGGTGTAAGACTAAAGAATGAGATGATATGAACATCTAGATCTATACAAGCAAGGGATAGTGATAATCAGGCACGAGATGCAACTGATGTGAGACATAGACCACATCTCATGCAAAATGAATCGGGGCGACATCAACGATCATCGGCTCATGATCTAGACATGGTTTGAGGAGCTGACCGTTAACACAAAAGGTGGAGTTATATGACATCCTAGATATGTCAATACTACCATCGTCATGCACCTTTCGGACCAAGTATGGTCCTTTCCACTTACTTTACAATTTCCCTGGAAATAATCTAAGCCTGACATCGAACAACCATACTCTCTGATATGGCTCAAACTGCTTATGGCTAATATGGGAATAATGCCATATCTTTACGATCTCCATATACCGTAGGCTGCTTGAAAAGATTGTATCTCTAAGCTCCTCCAGGGCTCCCAATTTTGCCTTCCTTTGATCACCTATACTCTCTGGATCCAATAATATATCTGTGACAGCCCAAAGTGACTTATGCCTAATCTCAACAGGTAAATGGAAGGGCTTGCCATAAATGAGACGAAAGGGGGATGCACCCAAAGGAGTCTTGAATGTTGTCTGATATGCACACAAGACCGAGTCCAAAAGCTGTGATCATCCCTTTTGATCTGTGCGGACTACCTTTTGCAATATCGTCTTGATCTCCCTATTCGATACTTCAGCAAGACATCGGACTGAGGGTAATATGGAGTAAAAACTCGATGGTCTATGCTGAAACTCGTTATCAAGGGACTTTACCTTGTTGTTGATAAAGTGAGACCCCTCATCAGATATCGACACTCTAGGCACCCCGAACCGAGAAATGATGTTCTTCCTCAAAAATTTGCAAATAGTCTTATTATCTGCGGTTTGGGCGGGAATGGCCTCAACCCAACGACTCACATAATCAACAACCAATAGGATGTACTCGAATCCCTGTCTCTTAGGGAATGGACCCATGAAATCGAAGTCCCATGAGTAAAAAACCTCACATAAGTGAATGGGTTGCATCGGCATCATATCACGCTATCCACAAGTGCCCATCCTCTGACAGTCAGTACACCTCTTCACGAATACATTAGAATCCTTGAAGAGAGTAGGCCACCATAGGCCGGATTGGAGAACTTTCTGTGCTGTTCTCCTCCCAAAATGATGTCCTCCTTCCTCAAGCATGTGGCAGTATGTGAGGACGTTGTGGTGCTCCTCCTGAGGAATCCACCGATGCCAGACGCTCTCCCCTCCTTCATGATAAAGGATGGTATCCTCCCAATGGTAAGACATGGCCTTCGTGATGAAGGTCTCAAGTCACTGCCTGGGCCAACCTTGTGGAACTTTCTTGGCAACAAGATAGTTCACAATGTCAGCATACCAAGGGAGCGAGGCGATAGCAAGGATCGCCTCATCTGGGAAGGTCTCTGAAATGAGATCAGTCTGCTCAGATTCCTCAAGATTTTCTATCAGAAGAGATGATCTGCCACCACATTTTTGACTCTAGGTTTATCCCTAATCTCAATGTCAAACTCCTAGAGTAAAAGGATCCATCTAGTCAGTCTCGCTTTGGTATCCTTCTTTTCAATGAGGTACCTGATGGTGGTATGATCAATAAAGATAGTCACATTGGATCCAATAATATATGATCTGAATTTCTCCAAGGCAAAAACTATGGCTAGCATCTCTTTCTCAGTAACGGTGTAGTTCCGCTTAGCGACATCCAATGTACGGCTAGCATAGTGAATGGCAAATGCCATTCCATCCCTCCTCTATCCTAGCACGGCTCCTACGGCAAAATCGGAGGCATATGTCGTGATCTCGAATGGGAGAGACTAATTAGGCAGCTGAAGGATAGGAGCCTCAACAACCAAGCTCTTGAGAGTCTCAAATGACACAAGACACTTGTCATCTACAATGAACTTGGTGTCTTTTGTCAGCCAATCAGTAAACGGTCAGGAAATCCTATTGAAATCATGAAAGAATCATAGGTAGAAATCGACATGCCCCAGAAAAGACCATAACTGTCACAGGTTGGAAGGTGGATTGAGTTTCCTGATGATATCCACCTTGGCCGGATCAACCTCCATGGCCATGTTGGAGATGATATGACCAAGCACCATTCCTTGAGTCACCATGAAGTGACTCTTCTCCCAGGATAAAACGAGATGAACCTCAATGCAACGCTGAAGGACGCGGTCTAGGCAGTCAAGACAAGCATCAAACCCATCGCCATGACTGAAAAGTCATCCATGAAGTCCTATAAACAATCACCCACCATGTCCGAGAAAATGGACAACATGCACCTTTGGAATGTCGTCGAGGTGCTACATAGACCAAAGGGCATTCTCTAAAAGCATAAGTCCCAAACGGACAGGTGAATGTCGTCTTGTCCTGGTCTTCGGGAGCAAAGGCTACTTGGTTGTAGTCAGAGTACCCGTTAAGAAAGCAGCAATGACTCTTCCCAGCTAGCCTCTCTATAATATGATCAATAAAAGGTAGCATGAAATGATCCTTCTTGGTGGCCTAATTCAATCGTTTGTAGTCCACACAGACCCTCCAAGAAGTGGGTACCCGGGTAGCTATCTCCTCTCTAGACTCACTCATAATTGTAGTGATGTCCGTATTCTTTGGCACCACGTATAATGGACTAACCCACTTGGAGTCGAAGATGGGGTAGATAAAATCGAGGCTCCACCATTTCGATATTTCCTTCATGACTACCTCTCGAAGATTCAGGTTCAGCAGTCGCTGGAACTCACGCGATGGCTTAGCATCCTCTTCGAGATAGATATGGTGGGAGTACAGGGCCGAACTTATCCCCTGGAGATCAGCTACACTCCATCCTATTGCCTTGCAGGTCTTTTCAAGAACCTCCATCAAGCGAGATTCTCGCTCTCCAGTCAAATCCGTTCAGATAATGACTGGGTACATCTCATGAAATCAATACTTTAGTGACCATGGAAAAGGCTTCAGTTCTGGACAACTAGGAGCTAGCAAATCTGGCTTCTGAAATGTCTGAGTGAAAGCGACCAAATCTACATGTGAGAACTCTCGTTGATCATGAATATTTGGTTAAGCTGGCCCTGATGGTGTATCTATAATCTGTCCCAGCTGAGTCTCCACCCTAGCTGCTGGCTCTGTTGGAATCAGATGAGATAACAACTCATCAAATTTGGCCCAATGTATATCTGAATCTGAGGGATATGAATTTGAATCACAAGAAATGTAGTCTACCTCATTGTCATGAACATGGTCTTCAGCCGCAAATGTATTCTCTGCCAAGAGTGTGCTCTTCAAATTCTCCTCTGCTGAGATCTATGAATCTGCAGAATCTGTAGGTGGGAGAAGTGCTCATGAAACGGGGTCAGACCAAGCGGCTTCATCATTAGTGATAACAAAGTCGCACTCCCGGTGGACGTCTCTCTCTACCTCTGTCATCTGCTCTGAATCGCTGCTATGCTTTGAGCAAGCTAAGTCTCATGCTCTGGTCCTGCCGATCGTCTCTGTTTGTACTCTCACCCTCAACATAAAAGTATACCTTCCCACTATCATGGTCAGACATCGTCTTGGCTGTGGCCAAGAATGGACGTCCTAGAATGATGGGAGTATCGGTCACAGACTCAGGGATCTCTATGTCCACCACGACGAAGCCCACGGGGAGTTTTTGGCACTGAATTATGATGACCACGTCTTTCAACAACCACTTCGACCTCTTGACATATCTATAAGCAAACTGAAGGACTGTCCTACTCTGCCGAAGAAGGTCAAACTCGAATCGGTCGAGCAAGGCTGCCGGAATAAACTTGATGGAAGAGTCGCTGCCTAATAGAGTCTGATCAAATCTCTGCTCATGAATATGGCAGCTGACATAGGGAGCTTCTACATCTGGCCTCTTAGCTGGCAGATGGTTCTGGATGGAGAAGCAGGTGGCACGAGTGAGCACATGGATCTCTGCATTATGGTTCCTATTCTTCCTGTGGATGGTGGTCTTCTCTCTCAAGTTCTTCTAGAAGAGAGGGATGTGCTCAAGTGCCTCTTGTAGAGTCAACTGAATCTGAAATCTATCAATCATCTATTAGCTGAGCTCTAAATGTTGTGATTTTTTTGGATCTTCTTTTTTATTCCCCTTAGCCAAGCGGAGTGCCTGAGGGAAGGGGATGGCTGGGCCCTCCTCATATAGAGGGCTAGGAATGGGTTCCTGCGGCTGAGAAGGAATAGAATCCATACAAGTTTCACCATTAATTACATATGGACTCGAAGATAAAGAACCCTTTCCTTTATTAACTTCTTTGGTCTTTTCTGTAAAGTCCCAGGGTACAAAAACTGGAGAAATTGCTACAGGAATAGATGGGGTGGCCTCAGTACCACCCATGGCATCCGAAATTGTGGCATCAGCAACGCACTCTAGCTCAACATCTGGATCTCTGGTGGCATCTGTACCACCCTCTGCTTCTGGGGACATGACGGCCTCAGTACCATCAACTGGATCAACATCCTTGGTGGCGTCAGCACCAATGTCATCATCATCCTGAGCGACATCAGCATTGCTATCCTCCTCGTCTAGCTCTCCTGCATCCTCGTGGTGTCATCGCTCAGACGAGGCATCGCCGGTTGGCATACTACCGCTCCTATGTGTAACAAAGTCATCATAAATGTATATGAAGCAATGTCACCCAATAAATCACTAGGAGTGGTAGAATCTGTGAACTGTAACTTCTCAGATTTTCTTTTTAAGTTATTCGTGTTTGGCTTGATCTGAGTAGGTATGGCGGCCTTCCCTTTGATGATGTCCCTCATCTACTGGCGGAAGTCGTCCATATCGTGTCTGAATGTGGCCTATTGATCGGAAAGAAGGCGGGAGATCATCGAGTCCTGGGTTCTCATAGGCTGGCCCATGAGAAGCGGATGGTTTGCCTCTCTGAAAGTGAGGCTGCTGCTGGGAAGAATGTGTTAGCCATGTGAGCCTGAGGTGAACCATTCTTACAGTAAATGTTATTGTAATAAATGATTTATCAATAAAAGTTATTGATTGTTTCACTCCCTTTCTGAGATTAAATAATTGAATGCACTATAAGGTCCCTCTATACAATTAGGGTTATGTACCATGACCGTCTTGATAATCATACAACTGTTGATTTATTCATAGAGGCTGGTGCTTGGATGAATATCTAAGGAGTTAGATAGAGGACTCCTCGAGCACCGTCAAATGATTATTAAGAGATGATCTACAGCCTGAGTAGGAGATGGCAATCCTTTCTCATTAAGGCTGATATCTTTCCAAAATCTTGATGCAGGCCCTCTACATAGGAATAGTGACTCAGAGGTGTCAGATTAGTTAGTTCAAAGGGTTGACTTAACGAGGTAGAGATAATCTAAGTCCTATGTTGAATGTTGTCTCAATATAGGAAGACATCCTCTGACCAGAGACATATGTGTTACTATATGTCTGAGTGTGTACATTTGGCAGACCAATAGGTTGATGACCTAAACAAGGTCTATACACTGGCTAGCAAGTGTGCATGTAAGGGCATATGAGTAATACAATCTCTCAAAGGGATCATACAGGTTCACTTGTGAACCGGAAGACAGGAGCTCACTCATGAGGTATTGGGACCGATCAAATTCCATGCTTGGTCGTTGTGCTTTGGAAGCATGACAAGCATTTGAAGGTATGATATATGCTTTGAGAAAGCATATGATCGATACCGATTCCCAATGACCAAGATTGAGAAACTTGGGGATCAAACTCTGAAGATGACAGTGTAAAATTGACCTATATCTTCAGGTTGATCATATGTCGTCCAGTATGCAGGATGTACAGGTGTTAGGAATTGCTGAGGGTGATTTGATCATTAACGATTGTATAACCATGACGCTTCCATTCCGAGGGAGAGATGAAACATGTTAGTATTTTAGTGACTCCTTTCAGTAGAGAAGTAATCTGATCTTGGTCCAAGTGTTGGACATTGATCTGAATGAGATCCAGATGCATTGAGAAGATTAGATTTGCGGTCTTGATTTAATCAAGCATCTATGAGAGGTCCGTGAGATCTGGATTTGAGATGAAATCTCAACATCCAAATCACTATACATGGAACAATACAATCGCCCTGTTCTTATCTCCAAGTATCTGCGGAGAAAACGTATTATTCTTGAAAAGGTTCAAGAATAATTCCACAGTTTAATTATATCTAAGCATTGAGAAATGGATAAATAAAAGTGATTTAATTATGTTGAATAATGTAAATTTTATTCACATTAATGTATGTATGTAAATGATGATTCAGTATAATTAAATGTGATTTAATTATTATGGATTGGAATAATGTGGATAGCAATATCCAATTACTCATAATATATTATAAATGTGATTTATAATGTATTAAAGAGATATTTATGATTTATTTTTGTTGGATTAATTATTGATGTGAATTGGATTCACATTGGGTAATTAATTAAAATGTAAATCACATTTTGTTTTGGATTGTGAATGAGATTCACAAACTTCCAATGGCAAGATTGCAATATTCTCAAAATAATTGTGAATTAATTTTGTAGAATATTTTACAACAATTGTTGTTATCATTGGAGATATATGTAATCATGAAATCATGGATTTCATTGGAAATTCTCACATTCCAATTAGGAGTGTGGACGGCTAGCCATTTCGACATGGAATTGTGGCCGTCCATGTCTCCATATGGAATGATGAAATTCCCATCTCTATTATCCCCAATTTTTAGTGAGTTGATTTAGGATTGAATAATATTTGATTTATCAAATATATTTAATCTAATTTAAATTAGTTGCTGTGTTTTTACCAACAACAATCTTGATCATTTAAAGAAACACAAATCAATCTCATCCATTGATTTAGTGTCCCGTGGATTGAGATCCATGGACTCCCAAACCCTATATAAAGAGAGGCATCTCATGCTCTCTAGGGTTACAACAAGAACAAACATCATAATCTCTCTCCTCTCTCATATTTCACACGCCAACTCTTCTCTCCTCCATTGGTGGCCATCAACATTAAGAGAAGAAGAGATCAAGAAGAAGGCATTTGATGCCAACTCGTCGTTGTGACGTCGCTTCAACAACTCCCGGTTCTCGACCTTCTTTGGTGTGCTTTGCTCACGAAGAAGGCATTTGATCTCGTGCGACGAGATCAGGAGTTCCACGCTTGGATTCAACATCTTGGATTGCGAGGATCATGTAGTTCATCCCCGCGCTCGCAAGCGTCTTCTCCGAAGATCGGACTTGAGACATGAGGTCTCTTTTCGCAGAGTCTCGATCAACCACGCTTCAAGAGGTATTCCTATATACTTGATGTGGTTTATATGAAATGATCCGAGAATCATTCTTAGATCATGTGGTTCATCACGTGAAATTTTTTTAAATTCCGCTACATAGAACAATAGTTTGATTAGTCGTTGTTCATCGTATATGATACGTTGATCACGCTTCTGCGACGCACTTGAGGATTTCTCCATATCCTACAAGTGGTATCAGAGCCTTGGGTCGAAGGTTTTGGATACGATCCATAAATCTAGGACGACTTTGGTTCGTTAGGGTTGCGAATGTTTTTATCGCATTTTATTTTTTGCACCTCTGCTTAGTGAATAATTTCTGCCATATTTAAAATGTTTAAACACGAATTAATCACTTGTATTTTGTTTCTCATTAAATAAGGAAACCATAGGATCTGAGTTTACGTAATTTGGATTCCGTTTGCTCGAGATATGGCCTTTTGAATAAACATGTATTCACTATTGCAGGAAGTGCGAATCTTAACATGATTAATGAGTTAATTACTGTTTTGATGCACTTAGAAATGCGTGAAATATCATTAGGTTCTGTCATAAATCAAATTAGTAATCTTGGAAACTGATTTTGTGTAATTTGTATTTAATTTGATTGAGATATGTTAATTTTAGTAAGTAGGGGCCACTGCTGAGATTACATTCCTAATCAAGAACCATGTGATTGTCAATTAGTGAAATTAATTGTTAATTTCTTGGAATAATTATGGAAAATGTTTGAGAAATATTTAGTCATGATTATTTCCTTAACTGACATGGCCTCAACCAATAAATTGATTAGATTTGATCTAGATCATAGTTAGATACACAATCAACAAACAACTTGCTTGAATAGGATTGAGAATTTGCTTAGCAATTTCCATATAATCAAAATTGTTCTGATTATTACTATATGGTATAATTTCAGTTGAAGAACCGATGATCATCTCAAGTACACAATGATCTATTTGGCATTATCCTTTGTTGAGGTGGATATGGTGTCTAGTCGGGGAGCGTTGGGGTAGCAGGTTACACCGTGTGCGGTATGTCCCACTCCATCGGTACTGTCCATGACATCGGGTAGGGACTCGATAATGCCGGAGAAATCAAGGTGTATTTTTCTAATTATTAAAATTTGAATTATTACTTACTTTGAGATAATATCATATATTCAAGTAAAAATCAAGTTTGTTGATTGAATATTGGATTGATAATTGATTGAATATGATTAAATTAATTATATACAATTAAAAACACTCTATTATGAATAGATGTGTATTTCCCTTGGAAGAATTAATTTTATGAATATGATTCATGATAATTAATTAATATTTGAATATGAGGTGGAGGATCACATAAGTGACATTCATTGTATCCCGTCAAGGCGAAGGGTTCCGTCTCCAGATATTGTATGTAGGGGACACCTGTCTGAAGTGACAACTCCTGCATACGATCCATTTGTATCAGGCTCTTCGCTTCTTGAAAGAGTAAGGACGTATGCGTAATGTCCATAATATCGGGTCCTCATATTATTGGGGTGATATTGGATTGCGCATAGCGAGTTGTATTCCTGTTGATGGTTGGTTCAATTAACAACGAGTCAACATCACCTTAGGGGTGGTGGGCCCATGTGTTAAAGATCGAATTGGGAAATGCAAGTTGGACTTGCAAGGCGGAATGTGTTCCCGCTTCTCTTCATTGGAGTCACAGATTCTCATATTATTGGGGTGTGACAAAGATAAAGAGGAGATCCCAGTTCTTGTTTGGGATATAGCGATAAGTATATCCCTTGCTTTGAAAGTGATTAAGGGAATAAACTTTCAAAGTTAAAAAAGCAAGACTAATTTGATTTAAAATTTCTTAATTAAATGTCTTAAAAAGTGAATATATAATTGGTTTTATGTTCTAATATAGTGCATTCTTAATTTTAGAAAATAAAGTCCATGAACCCACTTAGCATGCTTCTAGAAGTCAACCAGTTGACCTGACCAAATTATTCGGGTTGGATCCGTAATTTGGAACTTGTTCTTTTGGCTGAGCGCATAAGTTATGTACTCACAGAAGATAAGCATGAAATCCCTAAGACAAAGGAAGAAAAGCAATACAATGACAAGTATGATGAAGATCATGTCTTGGCTAGATGCTACATCCTGGGTTCACTCTCCAATGTTCTTTAGAAGCAACATGTGGAGATGAGCACATGCCAGGAGATAATGCAGAATCTGAAAGATATGTTTGGTGGCATTAACCATACCTAGCATTATAATATTATAAAAGAACTCGTTCGCTGCAAGATGCAGGAAGGAACTTCAGTCTGAGAACATGTACTCAAAATGTTTGGGTACTTGTCTGGGCTGGAGACCCTTGGGGCAAATATGGATGCAGACATGCAAGCTCACTTCATTCTGCTGTCTTTGCCCAAGTCTTTCAATAATTTTGTGATTTCATTCCACATGAACAAATTGAACTTGACTAACGCTGGACTTGTTGCTGCATTAAAGTCTGCAGATGACGTAATGAAGAAAGATGGTCCCTCTTGCAGTGCAATGGTTGCACAAGTTAAAGGGAAGCGTGGTCGGAAGCAAGGTTCTCGGAAGGGCCCTACCTAGAAGAGAAAGAAGAAGAGTCAAGGCGTTGGCTCATCTTCCAATGCATCCAGATTAATAACGTCAAAGAAAATTGATGTTTTTCATCATTGCAAGAAGCCGGGGCACTGGACGCGTAATTGCCCGGAATACCTAAAGTCGGTCAATAAAGGTAAAGCCCCAGTAGGTATGAAATCTACTTTCATCATTGAAACTAGTTTTCTCATTAGACGAGAAGGAAGTTGGGTTTTAGATTCGGTTGCTTCTGTTTATGTATGCAATTTGTTGCATCTATTTCAGGAAACTAGGAATTTGGAAGAAGGGGAGATAGTCATCCAGATGGGATCTGATGCAAGTGTTGCAGTAGTCACCGTCGGGACCTATCGATTATCGTTACCTAGTGGTAGAGTCTTAGTACTTAAAGAGTGTCTTTATGTACCTAAAGTCAGAAGGAATTTGATATCTGTATCTAAACTTGTTAGAAGTGGATATTCATTCCCTTTCTATGATAAATTAGTCATAAATCATTATGATAAATATATTACAGATGGTATTTTGACTTATGGTGGACTCTATGAATTGTGCATTAATGAACTTGTCATGAGTGTTACTACCACTAATAAAAGCCCTAAAAGATCCAGGGAGAATAGAAATTATTCAAATATGATTTGGCATCAAAGGCTTGGTCATTTCTCTGTTGATGTGATCAATAGATTGATTAAGGATGAACCTTTAGATTTTCTACAGGTTCAGTCTTTACCTACCTGTGAACATTGTATTTGAGGTAAAATGACCTGGATGCCTTTCCGTAACAAGGTTACAAGATGTGAAGGTATTCTTGACATAGTACAGATCGATGTATGTGGTCTCTTCAGTACCGCAACTCGAAATTGTTATCAATATTATTTGACATTTATTGATGACTATTCGTGATACGGATTTATCTTCCTATTACGTCATAAATCTGAAACCTTTGAAAAGTTCAAAGAGTTCAAGGCATTGGTTGAGAACCAAACCGATAGGAAGATTAAACGGATTCAATCTGATCGAGGTGGCGAGTACCTCTCAGATGAATTCAAGGAATACCTTAAAGAGAATGGAATTGTATCCAATCTCACTCCTCCTGGAACTCTCCAACTTAATGGTGTTGCTGAAAGACGTAACAGGACTATCATGGATATGGTCTGTTCAATGATGAGCAAAGCACATTTACCACTTAGTTTTTGGGGATATGCAGTAGAGACTGCTATATATATCATGAATAAGATTCCTAGCAACTCTGTACCTAAGACTCCTCATGAGCTCTGGTATGGAAATAAACCTAGTGTTAATCACTAGAGGGTTTGGGGTTGCTTGGTCCATGCGAAGAACGTGAACGCAAGTAAGCTAGAATCTCGCACTCGTGAGTGTTACTTCATTAGGTATGTTAAATATGGTATTGGATTCCAGCTCTATGACCCTGAGACCCAAAAGGTTTTTATCTCTAGAGATGTGAAATTTCTGTAGGATGATTTCCTTAAAGTTAAGGACAAAAATTAAGTAGAGGAACTCATTGAATCCCTTGAGGATTCTGAGCTTCCTGAACCAGAAACAGAAGAGATAAATAAAGATGAAACACCCATACATTTTCGAAGAAGTCCGAGGGTGTTTGCACCACCTGAATGGTATGGATTCCATGTGTTAATTGAAACTGACAATGATCCTGCTTCATTTGATGAAGCACTCGTGGATCATGACATGGATAGATGGATGCTAGCAATGAAGTCAGAATTGGACTCCATGCATAAGAATGGTGAATGGACCCTAGAGGATCCACCTAAAGGGGTAAAACCATTGGGTGTAAATGGATTTTCAAGAGAAAAAGGGGACCTGATGGGAAAGTAGAGACTTTCAAGGCATGACTCGTAGCCAAAGGCTACAAACAAAGAGAAGGCATCGATTACGACGAGACATTCTCTTTTGTGGCTATGCTTAAATCCATCAGGACACTGCTAGCTATAGCTGCATATCTTGACTACGACATCTGGCAGATAAACGTCAAGACGACTTTCCTCAATGGATACCTCGAGGAGGATATCTATATAATGCAGCTCCAGGGCTTCATAGTTGAGGATGACAAAGTATACAAGCTGAAGAAATCCATCTATGAGCTCAAACAAGCTTCTCGTAGTTGGAACATCAGATTTGACAAAACCATAAAGAGTTATGATTTTGTGCAGAATCCTGATGAACCTTGTGTGTACAAGAAGCTTAGTGGGAGCGCCATTATGTTCATCGTGCTTTACATAGATGATATCCTTATCATTGGGAATGATACAGGAATGATGACCAGTGTGAAAATTTGGCTATCCCATACCTTTGAAATGAAAGATCTTGGAGAAGCCTCTTACATCTTAGGCCTGAAGTTGTTTAAAAACTGAGAAAAGAGGATATTGAGATTGTCACAACATGGGTACATTAAGAAGATTCTTGAACGATTCTGTATGGATAGTTCCAAGAAAGGATTCCACCCCTTAAGACATGGTATCCATCTGTCCAGAGGGATGGCTCCTCAAACTGTTGAGGAAAAGAAGGCCATGGTTTGATGCCCCTATGCATCAGCTGTAGGAAGCTTAATGTATGCCATGATGTGTACTAAGCCACACATCCATGCAGTGGGAGTGGTAAGCCATTACCAATCCTATTATGGAGAGCAACACTGGAATGCAGTAAAGAGCATTTTCAAATATCTAAGATGGATATACAGATTAGTCTATGGAGATGGTGATCTTCAAGTCTTGGGATATACAGATTCAGACTTCCAGTCGGATATTAATGATCGAAAGTCGATGGTGGTGCTGTGAGATGGAGAAGCAAGAAGCAGGACACTACAACAGATTCAACAACAGAAGCCGAATATATTGCCGAATCGGATGCTGCAAAGGAGGCGGTGTGGTTGTGCAAATTCATCCTAGAGCTTGGCGTAGTTTACTCGGATACTCCCATCCCGTTACTCTACGATCACATGGGAGCCATTTCCCAGGTGAAGGAACCCAGATGGCATCAAAAGAGCAAACACATGGAAAGGAAATACCACATCATTCGAGAGATTCAAAAGCGTGGTGATATCGTCATCACCAAGGCGGCCTCTGCTGACAACGTTGCTGATCCTCTTACCAAACCTCTGACACAGAAGGTTTTCGACTAGCATGTAATGAGTATTGGTTTATGTATTGTTCCTGAATGGTTCTGAGGGCTAATAGGAGATTGTTAGCCATGTGAGCCCCAAGCGAACCGTTCTTACAATAAGTGTTATTGTAATAAATGATTTATCAATAAAAGTTACTGATTGTCTCACTCTGTTTCTGAGATTAAATGAATGAATGCACTATAAGGTCCCTCCGTACAATTAGGGTTATGTACCAAGGTTGTTTTGATAATCATACAGTTGTTGATTTATTCATAGAGGCTGGCGCTTGGATGAATATCTAAGGAGTTAGATAGAGGACTCATCAAGCACTGTCAAATGATTATTAAGAGATGATATCTAGCCAGAGTAGGAGATGGCAATCATTTCTCATTAAGGCTGATTTCTGACCGACCTCTTGATGCAGGTCCTCTACATAGGAATAGCGATTCGGAGGTGTCAGATTAGTTCGGTCAAAGGGTTGACTTAACGTGATCGAGATAACCTAAGTCCTATGTTGAATGCAGTCTCAATATAGAAACACATCCTCTGACCAGAGACAGATGTGCTACTATATGTCTGAATGTGTACATTTGGCAGACCAATAAGTTGATGACCTAACGAAGGTTTATACATTGGCGAGTTGGTGTGCATGCAAGGGCATATGAGTAATACGATCTCTCAAAGGAATCATACATGCTCACTTGTGAACCGGAAGACATGAGCTCACTCATGAGGTATTGGGACTGATCAAATTCCATGCATGGTCGTCATGCTTTGGAAGAATGACAAGAATTTGAAGGTATGATATATGCTTTGGGAAAGCATATGATATATATCGATTCCCAATGACCAAGAATGAGAAACATGGCGATCAAACCCTGAAGATGACAGTATAAAATTGATCTATATCTTGAGGTTGATCATAGGTCTTCCAATATGCAGGATGTACAGGTGTTAGTAATATCTGAGGGTGATTTTATCATCAACGATTGTATAACCATGATGCTTTCATTTTGAGGGAGTGATGAAACATGTTTGGATTTTAGTGACTCCTCTCAGTAGATAAGTAATCTGTTCTTGGTCAAAGTGTTGGACATTCATCTGAATGAGATTCAGATGCAATGAGAAGATTAGATTTGCGGTCTTGATTTAATCAAGCATCTATGAGAGGGCCGTGAGATCTGGATTTGAGATGAAATCTCAACATCCAAGTCACTATACGTGGAACAATACAATCGCCATATACTTATCTCCATGTATCTGCAGAGAAAGCGCATTATTCTTGAAAGGGTTCAATAATAATTCCATAGCTGAATTATATCTAACCATTGAGAAATGGATAATTAAATGTGATTTAATTATCTTGAATAATATGAATTTGATTCACATTAATGGATGTATGTAAATGATGATCCAATATAATTAAATGAGATTTAATTATTATTGATAGGAATAATGTGGATAACAATATCCAATTATTCGTAATATATTATAAATGTGATTTATAATGTACTAAAGAGAGATTATTATGATTTATATTATTGTATTAATTATTGATGTGAATTGGATTCACATTGGATAATTAATTAAAATGTAAATCACATTTTGTTTTGGGTTGTGAATGAGATTCACAAACTTCCAATAGCAAGATTGAAATATTCTCAAAATAATTGTGAATTATTTTTGTAGAATATTTTACAACAATTGTTGTTGTAATTGGAGATATATGTAATCATGAAATCTTGGATTTCATTAGAAATTATCACATTCCAATTTGGAGTGTGGACGGCCAGCCATTCCAACATGGAATTGGTGGCCGTCCATGGCTTCATATGGAATGAGGATCTCCATTATCTCCATTTTTTTGTGATTTTATTTAGGATTGAATAATATTTGATTTGGCAAATGTATTTAATCTAAAATAAATTAGTTGTTGTGTTTTTACCAACACCAATCTTGACCATTGAAAGAGACACAAATCAATCTCATCCATTGATTTTGTGTCCCATGGATTGAGATCCATGGACTCCCAAACCCTATATAAAGAGAGGCATCTCATGCTCTCTAGGGTTACAACAAGAACAAACATCATAAGCTCTCTCCTATCTCATATTTGACACGCCAACTCTTCTCTCCTCCATTGGTGGCCGTCCACCTTAAGAGAAGAGGAGATCTACTTCGTCGACTCACCGTTGTGACGCCGCTTCGAGGACTCTCGGTTCTCCACCTTCTTTGATGTGCTTTGCTCACAAAGAAGGTGTTTGATCTCGCGCGACGAGATCAACAATTTCACGCTTGGATTCAACATCTTGGATTACGAGGATTACACGGTTCATCCCCGCGCTCGCAAGCGTCTTCTCTGAAGATTGGACTTGAGACAGGAGGTCTCTTTTCCTAGAGACTCGATCAACCACGCTTCAAGAGGTATTCCTATATACTTGATGTGGTTTATATGAAACGATTTGAAAATCGTTCTTGGATCATGTGGTTTCATCACATGGAAATTTTTTAAATTCCGTTGCATAGAACAACTAGTTCGACTATTTGTTCTTCATCGTATATGATACGATGATCACGCTTACGTGATGCGCTTGAGGATTTCTCTATATCCTATAAAATGAGGGGGAAACTTAGAATACTGTTGAGGTTGCTGCTGGTGATGCCTCAACGGTTGTCCCTGCTGGTAGGGACGAGGACCTGACTGGTAATGTTGTTGTTGTGGTTGGTGCAGGAACTAGGGCTGCTGCTGAGACTGGCTATACTGTCCACCCTGAGCTGGAGGCTGTTTCTGGGATGAGGCACCTCTGGTCGACCACCTGAATTCGAGATGATCTCGGCGGATCCTGGGCTGCTGTCGATCATACCAAATCCTGTTGACTTCCATCAATGGCTCCTGCTCGAAGGGGGGTGGAAGAGGGAATGTCAGGTGCTGATCCTGCTGGTACACCACCATCTGAGTGTCCTGAGATGGTGGTGGCTGAAGGTACTGGTGCTGCGGCTGCTGGAATGGCTTTGTCTGGACATGGTGAAGCTGTCTGTATTAAGAATAGTGCTGGGTCGAGCTGCTGCTGTTAGGGTCAGCCCGAGACCTGAGACAGGGCTAAGAAGTCGTCTGTGCCTCCTGGAGATACATGATCTGGGTCTTCAGGTCACTCAATATCTGTGCCAACTAATCAATCTGAGTCATGCCCTGGCACTGCTTCTTCTCGATAATCTCGATGTGGTCCAGCTTCTCGCTGATGATGCCCATATCAGCAGCCGATGACTCTACCTGTGTTGCAGCTTTTGAAGAGGTGGATGGACCTGCATCGACTCGTTCTATCCTCTGATAGGACACATCATTGTGTGAGGGCTTCCCTTAAGTGTAGAGACGGGTCTGGGATATAACAATGTAGTTCTCGTCCATCTCCTCATATATGTCCCAGACCTCGTCTTTGTCCTTGGTGAAGTAGGACCCCCCACAAGAAGTATTCACAAGCCCCTGCAGCTCCAGTGTCAGCGCACAAAAGAAACTCTGTACTAAGATGGGCTTGGAGATGTCATGGTCTGGACACCAGTCAATGTGCTCACAAAAGCAGTCCCATACCTCATGGAATTGCTCGTTGGAAGCATGGAGAAGTTGTTGATCAAAGCTCGAGTAACATTCGTTCGGACGAGTGGGTAGTACTTGTTCAAGTACTCGGTCCATAGTTGTTCCCACGAAGTGATGTATCTCCCTAAATGTTTAAGCCAGTAGATCGTGCAGTAGATCATCTTGACCAGGGAGAATGGAAAAGCCATCATCTTGATGGTGTCCTTGTCCACGTATCTGTCGTGGATCGTGCAGTAGATCATCTCAAATTCCAGGAGGTGAAGAGCAGCTCCTCGATGGCAAGCCCATGAAACTTAGGCAATAACTGAATCGTCTGAGGGGGGAGCTTGAAATCTCCCAGAATCGCCAGAAGCTCAATCCAATGACGTGTAAGAGTCGCACCAGGGTTGTGTAACTCTCTCATCGGCCTGGCTGGTCGGACATCTTCTGTGGCTCCTCTGGATGTCCTCCATCTCCTCCTCCAAGCTCTGGTATCTCTCCACCACCGGCTCAGTTCTTCTCTCTTCGATTAGCTCGCATTTGTGCATCTCTCTATGCATATCGACCATGAAGGCCCCTTGGTCTCTGATCTATCTTTGCATCGTCTCAAGGGAGGCTAACCCGGTGTTGTTGATGGCGCCCTGATCTAAAACATAAGTGGTGGTCTGAGGCTGCCCATTGGTGCGCTCCTCACTGTTGGCCATCTCTTGGGAATCTGCAAAGGCAAACGACCCAAACTCAGGTGCCGTCAAATGAATGAATATCTACTCCAGTCTCTATTCTGGCACCTCGGGACTGGAAGAAGGGTGGTTGAAGGGGAACAGGGCGGAATCGAACTCAATTTTGGAGAGCGGGTCTAGGCTCTCACGAACCAACCTAGATGAATGGGGTGGAGTGCTCGAAAGCGATGCAACCAAACGCTACCTAAGGGACCCCCGACCCATCATCGTGATGTTGAGAAAGGCGGCTGGGATCTGGAAACAAACAAGATCAGCAATCAAACCCCTGATTCCTACGCAACGCTAAGTTGATGACCGTGAAGGTTTGGTCATTTATCTTATCAATTTTATTTAGGTGAACAATCAGTCTAGTAGGGTGATTATGCGAGCTTGTAGGATCCCAATGCTCTCAGGAGACTGGCCCAATCCCAAAGCCAGATCTTTCCTAGCCAGTACAAGTTACGAACCGTTTACCGTCTACCCGATGAAATTGCTATGTTAAGGATATCACAGCTCGCTTTACCGGAGACCGGAGCGATCCTCACTGGAGAACGACTAACCCCAAGACTAGTAGTCTAACGAGAGTTCAGGTATGGCTCTAGTCTAGTGTGCGGGTCACTCTCTCGTGCAAGCAAACCAAACAATGAAGGAATTACTCTCCCAAGACATATTTTTAAGTCGAGCGTCTTTTAAGGTCAAACGTGTTTAGCAGTCCCAATTTTATGCATATCACTTTTTTAGGTATTTTTCAATAAGAAAACAAACACCTAACAAATTTTTCGATCTCCTGATTATTTAAAGTCCAAAAACCGGGGGAGAAGTCGAAAAAGCCGATGCACGATCAAACACGATGATGCATGCAATATAAGAGATGTGTACTTGTCGCCAACACTCTACATGCAGGGTGATCCGCGTATAAATTTAAAGACAGAAGTAAATCTTACCAAAATGATGCAAGAAGAAAACAACCTTATATGAGCAATTTCTAATCACGAAGAACTGTAGTTAACTAGTCAGAGAGAGAGAGGTCAGAGTCCGGTCACTAATGCTGATTGGTGTACGCCACAACAGATCCTGCACGTGCTATTTACGGCCTCTAGCGACACGTGACCTCTCAAGCAACCAAGTTGACTATTTAGTAATTTTATTAATTAGGTCCAATTACGAACTATAGGTGCAAGCAAATAGTTAGGGATTGTGCCTTAATCAATTATGTCACAATCAAGGAAATTCCTAAATCTAAGGGCCAAATTCTTTGAGAATCAAAGAAAAGAAGAGTCGACAAAAATCAAAACCGGTGAAAACTGCGGTGAGGTCCCCCAAGCACACCGTTGATCGGCGAAACATACCCTGATATAAGACAAGTGTCCAAAGTGTCCAAGCAAGTCCTTGTATTATTACAACAATAATAATAAAATGACTGAGAATAAACTAACTACTCTATCTAAGATAACTAAGCTCTCCATGTCCTCCTGCTCCTCTTCGGATGTGGGTGCTTCAACCGAAAGCCGTAGAGTCCTCGGGTAGTCCCCTCGCACAGAAAAAGAGATAGAAATGAGTCTGAAAATAGCTATAACAAATAGAGGATAAAATGAATAAAAAGAAAGCAAAAAGAAAAAGAAAGGAAAACTGAAAACCAACTACAAAGTTGTGCTCCTTGGCAACGACGCCATTCTGGTGAGCGGTCGGACGATCAAGGGTAAGTGATGTCAAAGGTCGTTGCGACCTCAACCACCCGAGCCGGACTCAACAAGAAAATAAAGACCACAAAATAAAAGATCAAGCACAAAAATCGAGTGTAGCGGTCTCCGCTATTTATTTAACCTGGTATAACGACCAGGGTCAAACACAAGGACCATGAGCGAAACCTACGAAGTAGTCGAGAATTAGAGAAGAAAAGGCATCTTTTTATGGTTTTTAATTTGCAAATATTTTTTTTATTTTCTAATAAGAAATCAAATAAAAGGATAAAGGAAACTAAACTTCAACAATTTTTATTATGATTAAAAATGCTCAAAAATTTGAAATGAAAACAATTTTTTTATTTTTAAAATATGCAAGTATTTTTGATGATTTTACGGTGTTTTTCAGGTTTTTATATGATTTTACAAAAATAAAATAAACATAATACAAAGACACACTATTCAGTTGTGACTAAAGGCAAAATAAAAATGCTAAAATTGCCTAAACTCCTGATGGCTATTTTTATGAAAAAAGTAGATAAAAAGACCTAATTACAGAAACAAAAAACTATTTTTTTATTTTTCTAGAATTTTAATGATTTTTATTAGTTTTTTTAATCTGTTATGATTTTTAGGGTTTTTTTAAAAGATAATGGAACAAAAATGATACTAGCAAAAATAAACCAAAACAAACACACATGAATTTTTATAGAATTTTTGGAGTTATCTTTATATTTTTTGGTTTTTTATAAAATAGACACACACGTTTTTCGGGGTTTTGATTTTTAGAAAATATCAAATAAAATCAAATTGCATCACAAAAATTAACAAAAATATTACAAATTAGGAGGAGATAATGGTAATTTTTGGGAATTTTTGGAGTAAATTTGATAATTATTTGATTTAAAACAAATCACATAGGCTGTAGGGACCTATCTGCAAATAACCTTATGTTTCCAGACTAAATAATAACAACTATAAAAAGTCCAGGGTTATCAGTGCAAAAATCCCACGAAATACACACACATGTCAATTAGCCAACGCATAGGGGCATAAATGCAAATATTGAAAACCTTTCATCCAAATAGTAACCATCAGAAAGTATAGGATGAGAAATGCAAAAACACCACAAGGCACACGATCGTGCACGTGTTTTCAGAAGTGGATGACTAACGTGTAAATACTGGAAACATCTAGGAGTAATATGCAAATAGTCTGAACTACAGCTTGATTAAACAAACTAGGAAATGAAGCATAAAAAGTACACAGAAGGAAATGCAATATACCCTCGCAGGTACATGCAGTGCGCGCACGGGGGGGGGGGGCACGTGGCTAGTGCTGGAATCGCGGGACGTACGACTCAGATGCCCTTTTTTGTCAGATCGGACACCCCAGGTGCTGTCGGGGACGTGGGGTTTTGATGCGTTAGGTGTCAGATCTAACAGCCCGGAACGCTGCTGCGATCGGCGGTTGAGATTGGATCTGGTTGATAGAGGATGATCCGACGGTGCTGAAGAGGTCTGGAAGAAAAGGACCGAGGCGAACTTCACCAGAGCCTAAGATTGAATCCTTAGCTCCGATGATCAAACGGGAGGCGCAGGATCAATCGTGGAGGTCCTTCGCGTTGATTGGATGGGTCCGATGGGAGAGGTGATGGTCAGATGATCGTGGCAGTGATAATGGACATGGGGCTCTCCGACGAACTCTCTAGTAGATGGAACTGGGCTCCCAATGTGCGCAAACACCTATGAAGTGAAGCTCGACTCGGGGCGAAGCGCCGGAGGTGGGGTGAGGTTCGATCTCCGACGAAGGTAATAGAGGAGATCTAATAATTAATCTCGACCTAAGGGATGAGCCTAAGGGTGATATGGTTGTGGTGCAAGGTGGAGTATGCGTCGGGGGTTCGATCGAAGTGACTGGATGTGGATATCGGGGCTCCGACCAGTTGGCCGGAGCAGATGAACGTGCGACGGCGGTGAATGAAATGATTGGAGAGAAGCAAAAAATGTAAAGGAAATGGGGGGTACCTGAGGTTCTACGCAAGATCTAGAGCTTCAGGTGAAGGCAGTCTGCGAGATAATGGCCTCGACCAAGCTGCGGAAGACCGAGAGGTTGATCGGGACTGCGTACGCCGGCCACGTGGCTCAGCAGCGTGGCTGCTCCTCCAAGCTTCGATCCGAATGGACCCTTAGGAAGCTGTCACTCAATCTGAGGTGGCAAGGGATGAAGGGAGGTTTGAGGAACGAGCTACTGCTCTTGGGAGGCGGAGAAGAGGATTTAAAGGGTTCATAGGAGGATGGAGGATTTAGGCAAGGGTACATAACCCTAGGATGATCCACGCCTTCCTATGGATCCGCGAGGGTCTTGGATCCACGGAGAGGCCATGGGCGAAGAATTGGGGTGAGGGGATGCGTGATCCGATTGGGAAAATAAGAAGAAATCGGTCCAGCGACGATGATCAGGTCCGATCAACCCTTGGAAGAGGGCGTTGACCCGGGTCTATAAAATGACAGGACCAATCAGAATATTCGAATGTAAAAAATATTTTTAAATTCTACAAAAAATAATAAACGATTTTAAATCAAAAAGTGTATAAAATGAAAAATATTTATTATTTTTAAAGTATTTTTCTCTTATTTTTATTTATTTTTTTGAAAAATAAATTAATCTTTATGCAATATAGTGTATTATATACATGTATATATACCTATGTATTTTGTACATGTATTTTTATATTTTTATTTTTTACGAAAATACCCCCATTTTCTATATTTTATTTATTTACAAGATAATTTTTAGAGTATAAAATAATTTTTATTTGATTTTTATTATTTATAGGTATATAATAAATAGAGAGCAAGACATATATACATGTATTTTGTACATGGGAGAGAGGATAATATTGTACATATTATTTAATTACGCAAATAATATGTACAATATAGAGTAGGCCCTATCTCTCTCTACTTGTTTTATTTGTCGATCAGGCCACTACTTGACCTGCTCTTGGGTTCGGGTCGCTCTGTATTTATTATAAATACCTCCTTTTTTATTTTTCTTTATTCTTTTATTTTTGCACAAATATATGCTAATTATGCAATATTAACAAATGCATGCATAATGTAACTTATTGCATTTACATCTATGTACATGATGCTTTGTCAAGACAAATAGATAAAATAAAAGAATAAAGAGTTATGATCATGGATTCATCACTGAGGCCCTTTTGATGCTCAGTGCTGCACACAAAACACCCTAAGTCGAGGATAAAATACCTCGACCCCTTAAATTATGGAAGTGGATGGTGGGGCATCGGGGTGTGGACCTCTGGCGAAGCGGAGGAAATGGAGGTCTGATAGCTCGTCCTTGGGTGAAATGAGGTGAGTGGATGGGTGATGCAGGTAAAGGGAGGTCGGGTGAAGGTGGACGAAGGCTCAAACTGCAGGATGAAGCTCCGGCCTAGGTGACCCGAGCTGGCGATGGCGACTTTGTTACGGACCTAAGAAAACAAGTGAAGCGCGCAAACTAAAGTGCATGGTGGATGCAATCGTCTAGGCTGGAGGTCATGGACCTCTGGGGGTCATAGCCTCGATGGCTCGACGGTGCCAGAGGTTAAGCTCCTCGCGACGGAGCGTGGCGATGAAGCCACCAGACCTAGGGCTACTCAACTCCTAAACCTCTCCACACGACACCCTCACGTGCTGTCACTCACAAAGTGGGACAACGGAGCATATTGACAGTAGAGGAGCGGCCAAAAGGTGCGAAGAAATGCTGCTCCAAGAGCTTTTATAGGCGATAGTGGTTCGAGAATATTCTACCGACAGTGCACGAACCGAGGCACGGATCTTGGAAATGAGCATCAGGCGTGGATTAGGGATCCACGCCCTCTAACCAGGGATTTTAATCGAAGGGGAAAGCGATCAAATTAAATTGGGAAAAATAGGAGAAGAGCGAAGAAAACCTAATCTGTGAAAGAAAAGCAAGAGGAGGACCAGTTGGCCTTGGTAAACGAAACCAAGTGGGACCAATCAAAAGCGGGTGAGGAAGCGGAAAATATAGGCTAGAAAACAAAACAAGGAGATAAATAAAAACAATTATAAATAAAATAATAGATTGTTTAAAAATAAAAATTAGTTGAAAATTGTTTATTTTTTATAACCTATTTTTCTTTGATTTTTTATTATTTTTTAAAAAATAAAATAAGGTATATATAGTATAGTGCATTATATACATGTATTATATACCTTTGTATTATGTACAAATATTTTTGTTTTATTCTTTTTACAAATACTATTTTTATTTTATATTTTATTTATTTATAAAATAATTTTAGGAATACAAAATGACTGTTATTTGATTTTTATAAATGATCTAGGTTTGTAAAATAAATAGTTATTTTATTATACATGTGTATTTTGTACAAGGAATTGATGATTTTATTTTTTTATTTTTATGTCATTTTAATGTTTTTTTTATTTTTGTATAATTTATAAGCCTATATACATGTGTGTAAATAAATAAATAAATATTCTATACAAGTATAGGTGATATGTACAATACATAGTGTACTCTTATCTCTCTACTTATTTTCTTTGCGATCAAGTCAAGGATTGACCTTCTCTTGGGGTTTGGATTACTCTGTATTTATTCTAAATACATCCTTCATTTTCTTTTCCCTTTTTTTATATTTTTTCAAAATACGTTTTAATTATGAGATATTAACAATGACATGCATATGCTAAGTTATTGTATTTACAGGTATTTATAGATAGTTTTGCTAAAAGAAAGAAATAAAATAAAAGAATAATGAATGAGAATCGTGGATTCATCATTCCCTATACTTTACTTGAGTTAGTCCCTTAGCAAACACTTATTTAAAAAAGAAATGAAAAAGAAAAGAAGAAAAGAAAAAGAATCAAAGTTGATTATTAAACTTATCTTCATTAAATTGGAGTATGGAGCTCAATCAAACATTTGGATTATTAGTTTGGAGTAACCTTACTAGGAAATAGTTTTAAGACTCAATACCCTCCAAGTTCCACAGTTCTATGGTCTGGACTCCTCAATAACCAGGTCAGAACAAGTCTACATAGGCAAACTCTAATGACTATGCATCTTTCCTTGTACTTTGTAAGTGACATGTAGCTCCCCATCTCAGAAATGGCATAGAAACATCCTCCCTCAACAAGGTAACTTTAATCAGCCAATCTAGTATCTCTTTCCTCGAGGAGCATAGTATTCCCCTCTAAGTTCAAGTATAACCAGCTCAAGAAGAGGGGGGAAAAGAGAATGGCCCATGACTAGTGTAGACATATATCCCTTGGAGCTTAACTAGTGTAGCTAAGTCTCCAGCTACAAGCTTCCATGAGATGAGAAGGTGGAATACAATAGCTTCGTTTTATTCACTATATACACTCTGACACGTATTTTATTTTCAATCAGGCATGTCCACTTTTTTGAAGTTTCTCATATTTTGCACATTTTTTGATGTGCATATATACAACATATTTAGATGGTGCAACATGTACATAAGGAGTTTTTCGTCTTGAGCCAGTAGACTATCCCTCTTTTTAAGCATTATTGCAACCCACAGACTACTGTCTTTAGAACTCAATGCTACTAGACAAGGCTAGGGTGCACATCCCTCCTTGGAGGAAGACAAGAGGTTCCGGGTGGCAGTACTACCCTCGTATGTTGCCCCAAGCCAAAGAATCCTGCCTCCACACCATCTCTTCCGTATTGAGCTAATGTAAGGTGTGTGTCCAAGTCTAGCCATTGTCTTCGAGAGTCATGCGTGCGTTGTTAAGTGTTATACTTAGGCTCATCAAGATGACATGTGAACATAGCCTAGTGGACTAAAAGAATTAAGTCACTAAGGACCTGAAAAGTCTTAACCCCAAATCCTACAAGATTCCTCTGAAGTTAAGTGGATTAACCAAGCTCCATTTTTCATGTTAAGTCCAGACTAGTTTAAATGTCAACCATGATTCATAAGAATGTACAAGGAAATATTTACAAAACTCATTTTCTGGAAAATTTTCAAAATATGCAAATTTTTATGGAAATTTCTGAATGCAAGAAATAAGAAAAAGTTTTGCAAAATATTTTGACAAACATTTACAAACACTTTTTTGCAAACATTTATTTTTCAAAAAATTCGTACTATATACATAGTTTGACACAAAAATATTTACAAAAATTTTACAATCAAAAATCATTTTTATAAAAGGCTTTTTATGAACATTTATGTACAATAAAATATTTTAATTTTTTTAGTTTTAGTTTTGTGATTTTTAGCCATATTATTAACACACACAAAGTAGGAGTTAAGGTTAAAGTATATATACAAAATATACGACGCCCCCTATACTTAGCTCGAATAATGTCCTTAGATTGTTCAAAGAGAGATGAAGGAAGACATAACTCATGCTGAGTATGAGGAAGTGAAAAGAATGCTATAAACAAAGACAACGAATAAAAGAATATAATGAATATAGGTCGATGATCTCCCTATGCTTAGGATCAAGTAATCCTAAGTATAGAAGACTGTACACAAGGGGAAATCCGAGGAAGAGCATATATACGAAATAAATGACTCAACTTGTCCCCCCCTATACTTTGGGTAGAAGATCCCTAAGTATAGAAAAGAATACCAAAAGATGAGGGACAAGCGAGAGAATAGAAGAATCTGAGACAAATATATACAAGGTAAAAGGATGACATCACTCCCCCTATACTTAGGGTAAAGGATCCCTAAGTATAGGAAACAACCAGAGTAACGAAACAGAACGAAAATGAACAACTCAATGTCTACACCCCATATACTTAGGATAAAGTATATCCTAAGTATAGCAAAAATAATCCTAAACGAGACCTAATGAAAGAAACAAGGAACAAACCAAGACGAAACATGTATATACAAAGTAGACAATGTTGAGGTGCCTCTCAACAAGCACTAGATTTTTTGCCCCTAGATGGGTGCAAAGGCTAGGACAATGCAGTATCGAAGTTCATGACAACATCTGTAAGGCAAATGTCGTATTGCCGTTGTAGTCTCGGTATGAGAACAAAAACGAGGTCAATAGTGAAAACGATGACGCCCAAATAAGCAATCAGGTGGGTGTCTGCTACTGGGTAAAGAAAAGGGAAAATAAATTCATACACTAGTAGCACAAATGAAATCATTACCTCAAGATCAGAATGGAGTGGAAGGGCAGAGCCGAAGAAATCGTAAGTGGAGAAAGAAGGATCAGTCATGGAATCCACAATGTTAATCACAGTCTCAAAAAGTTATGGAAAGTCAAGATTGGGAGAATCACTAAGAAAACTGATATCCAATGGACATAATGGAGAAAAATCAACGACATCATCGAATATCTCAAAGATTGGCTCATCCTCGCAAGGGTCACCGAGGAGAGAAAAATCAGACTCGTCAAGATCAGAAAAATCAGAAGATTTGGTGTCATTATCCAACAGATCAGATACATATCCATGAAGTAAAACCAAGTATACCGAGCATGCTACATCCTCCCACAGATAAACCTCAGGGAGTAATTCAAAATCATAGATGAAGAAAGAGGAATCAGAATCTAACTGGGATTCTGCGCCACTGTCAAGAACCCACTCCTCGCACCAAAATGCCTCTTTAGTTGAAGAATGCCTCTGAATCATCTAGAAACAGGAAATGGTACTGGTCAACAATGCAGAAGTTGTTGAATGTCTGAAACTGATCCTCGAGCTGTGACAGTGCTGGCTATCATCTAGTCCTCATGGAATGTATTTATCTCACCAAACTTGAGGACAAAAGGCTCAAATACAGGACAATCAATGTCTGGTATCTCAAAATGGTGTCTTTCATCTCGCTCTAGCTGTTGAAATGTATCAAAGTATCCATATGAATATGAGAAATTCCTTTGAGGAATAAACTCTATCACATCTGGACATGGAAACTGAAAAGGCTGAAAAAACAGTTGAACAACATGGGCTCTCCCTCCATCTCTTGGAATACCAACAGAGGTAGTATCCAAGAATCTTGAATTGTGAAGTGTGGAATTGACTCAAACTTCGATGGGAAGACCAACGAGAAACTCGATCAGTGTCCTGAGATGGAAACTCATGGTGGTTGTCTCATCGTCTATTATATGTGGCGCTATAGTGTCCATGTCCTCTAACAAGTGTGTGATCTCTGAATCCTCAGGAAGTGTCTCACACATAACTTATGTTGCATCTCCCTCGTGTGTTATCTCAACTAAATCATCTCGTGAAAATTAGATGTCAGAAAGCTCACCAAAGGAAGCCCAAAGTGTATCAATATCGAGACTGTGGTGTGAATCACCACATGAGGCATCAACCAGTGTATGTTCCTCCACAATCATCTCCCTATAGAAGATATATACAAGGTCAATCTTCGAGATTCCATGATCTTGAAATCTCCTCAAGAGGTCAAGAAACCTCGGCTATTAATCAAGCAATGGATCCTGAGGGTCTAAGGTAATATCTCTAATAATAGAACGTGTCAAATCTGCTCTACTATGGGGGTAGAATCGTTGCAAGAACAATGATCGTAAATCACCCCATGTAGCTATCTTCCTCCCCAACTCTCTATGCCATCTCAAAGCTCTAGTCTGATGTTTTAAAGGGAAGGTCATAAGTTGTGAAGTGAATGAGCATCAGGTAGCTATCTTCCTCCCTAATTCCTCAGAAGTGGTGTCTGAATATGCTCGTGAATAAAAAACTCCACAAACTCATAGATATGCAAATATGGCTCCCTGTCCACTTCCCCTAAATACTTCGGTAGTAACTAAATGAACTCTAATTTAGAATGAAGGGACTCAATGTAGAAGTTGACTGCGCTCAATGATCTGGTTTCTCATCCTTCATCCCATCATAGAAGTCGTGTGAAGCTCACAACTGCTCAATCAGACTTACTGTCATCTCAGCAACAAAATTGCCCGGATCTCTCATCTGCTCAATCTGATCTCCACGGGCATCAAGCACAACATGCCTAGTAGAAAGAGGGAATAGAGAAGAGGGAGAAAGAGAAAGAGACAAGAGGTTGATCAAAGTTCCGACCTCAGACGAGGTAGACGAGAATTATGGGGATGAAAAAATAGAGCTGCAAGATCTGACTGAAGAGAACATTGATCCATCATCCACAACTTGAGAAGAAATGATGAGGGAAGAAGACAAATAGAGGTGGTAGGGAGGGATAAGAGAAAACATAGCGAAGACGAGAAAGGAAGCAGAAGGTGACTACTAATGATCTAGAGATGATAATCGTAACTGACTCACACCAAACACATACAAGCACAAACCAAACCCCGGATTCACCTACTCAACTCGGTGGTGACCGTAAAAGATCGATCATTAATCTTTTCAATTTTTATTAGGTGAACTTCCAATCTATTAGAGTGGTTAAGCGAGCTGTTAGGAGCCCAATGCTCACACGTTAATGTCCTGAATCTCACAACCAGCTTTTCCCAACCAGTATGGGTGCGGATCGTTTACCGGCTACCTGATCTGCCTAATCTTCTATGGAAGTCCTGGACCGATTACCAGCTACCCAGTGAAATCCTTACTAGAGAACAACTAATCACGAGACATGTAGTCTGAAGGTCTCTCTCTCGTTGCAGATAAATCAAATAAGGAGGGGGTGACTCTCCCCAAAACAAAGATTTTTATGTGAAATCGGTTCTAGTTCAAGTTTTCATTAGCAGTCCAAAATTTTATTGGTTATTTCTTTTTATGTATTTTTCTTAATAAAGACAATGCCAAACGAATTTTTTGATTTCCTTGGTTATTTAATTCCACTAAAACTAGTGGGAGGAATATGGAAAAGCCGATATGCGATCAAACACAATGATGCATTTAAAGATAGATTTGTATACCTTACTCCAGCACTACATGTAGGATGATCCGCACATATAATAAAAGACAAACATAAACTACCTAGATGATGCATGAGGAAATCGTCCTTATGATGAGCAACTTCTATTACCATGAAGAACAATAGCTAACTATCAGGAAGACAGATCGGGGTCCAGTCTTCGATGCCAATTGATGCCCAACACGATGGGTCCTACCAGTGCTATATTGTTGGACATGCGAGCCCACGGCGAGCCATTATGCAATAAATGTTATTGCAATTCACTCCTTAATCTGAAATAAAGAATACATAGTTTGTATAATAGGTCCCTTAGTACAATTAGGGTTATGTACCATGGCCATCTTAATGATCATACAGCTGTTGATTCAATTATTGAATCATAGAGGCTGGTGCTTAGTTGAATATCTAATGAGTTAGATTGAGGACTCATCAAGCATCGTCAAATGATTATTAAGAGATGATCTCCAGCCTGAGTAGGAGATGGCAATCCTATCTCATTTAGGTTGATATCTAACCGACCTCTTGATGTAGGTCCTCTGCATAGGAATAGAGATTCGGAGGTGTCGGATGAGTTAGGTCAAAGAGTTGACTTAACGAGATCGAGATAACCAAAGTCCTATATCACATGCTGTCATGATATAGGCACACATCCTCTGACCGGAGACAGATGTGTTACTATATGTCTGAGTATGTACATTTGGCAGACCAATAGGTTGATGGCCTAATCAAGGTCTATACACCGGCGCGCTGGTGTGCATATAAGGGCATATGAGTAATACGATCTCTCAAAGGGATCATACAGGTTCACTACTGAACCGGAAGATAAGAGCTCACTCATGAGATATTGGGAAGAATCAAATTCCGTGCGCACGGTCGTCTCGCTTTGGAAGCTTGACTGAATTTGTTGGTTTGATATATACTTTTGGAAAGTATATGATCAAGACCTAGGTATGATATATGCTTTTGGAAAGTATATGATCAATACCGACTCCCAATGATCGAATGAGAAACTTACTGATAAAACTCTGAAGTAGACAGTGTAAAGTTGATCTAATACTTCTGGTTTATTCTGAGTCTTCCAGTATGCAGGATGTACAGGTATTGGGAATGCCTGAGGGTGATGTGATCATAAACGGTTGTATAACCATGACACTTCCATTCCTAGGGAGTGATGAAACGGGTCTGGATTTTAGTGACTCCTCTCAGTAGAGAAGTAATCTAATCTTAGTCCAAATGTTGGACATTAATCTGAATGTGATTCAGATTCAATGAGAAGATTAGATTTGCGGTCTTGATTTAATCAAGCATCTATGGGAGGCCCGAGATCTGGATTTGAGATGTGATCTCAATATCCATGTCACTATACGTGGAACAATACAATCGCCATGTCCTTATCTCCAAGTATTCGCGGAGAAAGCGCATTATCCTTGAAAGAGTTCATGGATAATTCTATTGTTGATATATGTATCCGAGCAATGAGAAAGTGGATAATTGAATGTGATTTAATTATCATGAATAATATGAATTTGATTCATATTATATGGAGAGTTATCTTAGATAATTAAATGTGATTTGATTATCAAAGATGTAAATAATGTGAATGTGATTCATATTATTTAAGTACATGAGAATAAGTTATCCAATATAATTAAATGTGATTTAATTATTATGGATAAGAATAATGTGGATAGTAATATCCAATTATTCATAATATATATTATAAATGTGATTTATAATGTACTAGAGAGAGTTAAATATAATTTATATTAGTAGATTAATTATTAATGTGTATTGGATACACATTGTCTAATTAATTGAAAATGTAAATTACATTTTGTTTTGGGTTGTGAATATGATTCACAATATTCCAATGTCAAGATTGCAATATTCCCAAAATTAATTGAGAATTATTTTGGTGAATAAAAATCCCAACAAATAGTTGTTGGAAAATAAGTAGAGAGAAAATCAAGGAGATATGCAATCTCATGGGAATCCATGAGATTGCCCTCCAAAGGGGAAGGTTGATCTCCTTTATTCTCTCTCTCCTTATTTGATTGATTTAATTTGGTATTAATATTTATTTGATTTATCAAATATATTTAATCAAAATTAAATCACAAGTTGTTGGCTTTTACCAACAACAATCTTGACCATTGGATTGTCATAAATCAATCTCAACCATTGATTTTATATGACACATGGATTGAGATCCATGGATCCCAAAACCCTATAAATAGAGAGGCACTCTTGGCTCTCTTTTTACACATAATGCTTGAGAAGCATCTCTCTCTTCCTCTCTCTTTCTCTCTAGAGGTCAGCCCTCTCTCTCCCTCTCATGGCCGTCCACCATGGATGCCATGGAGAGGTTCTCCATCGCCGCAGCATCGTCGTTATGCTTCCCGTTCTTCTGCTCGTGGATCTCCGTCTCCTTCGGTGCGCCTCGCTCATGAAGAAGATGTTGGATCTCGTGTGTCGAGATCAGGAGATCCGCCGCTTGGATCATCAACATGGATTGCGAGAAGCACGCGGTTCATCCCCGCGCTCGCAAGCGTCTCCTCCGTCGGATCGGACTTGAGACAGGAGGTCTCTTCGTTTAGAGACTCGATCGCAACCACGCTTCAAGAGGTAATCCTATTACTTGTTTGTGGTTTAGACGAAACGATCCGAGAAGTGTTCTTGGATCATGTGGTTTCGTCGTATAAAATTTTTTTAAATTCCGCTGCATCGAGCAACTAGTGCGACTAGTCGCTCCTCGTCATATTCGATGCGACGCTCACGCTTCCGTGATGCGCTTGAGGATCTAACCATATCCTTCAAGTGGTATCAAAGCCAGGTTGACGGTTTCGAATAGTGATTCGTTAACCAAGGACGACTTGGGTTCGCTAAGGTCGCGAAAGTTTTTCATCGCATTTGATTTCGCAGATCTGTTTAGTGTAATTTTTCGGCCGAGTTTAAATTGTTTAAACACGAAAATATCACTTGGATTTTGTTCCCCATTAAATAAGAAAACCATAGGATCTGAGTTTGCGTAAATCGGATTTCGTATGCTCGAGATATGGTCGTTTTAATGAACATGTATGCACTGTTGCGGGAACTGTGAATCTGAACGTGATTAAAATGTTAATTACTGTTTAGACTTGCCTCGAAATGCGTGAAACATCACTTAGGTTCTGTCCAAAATCAAATTAGCAAACTTTAGAAATTGACTTTGCTTAATTTGGATTTAATATGATTGAGATATGCCAATTTTAGTAAGTAGGGGTCACTGCTGAAATTGCTTTCCTAATCCAGAACCAAGTGATTGTCAATTAGTGAAATTAATTGTTAATTTCGTGAAATAATCTTGAAAAATATTTGTGAAATATTGAAACATGAATATTTGCCTAATTGACTTGGCCCCAACCAATTAGTTGATTAGATTTGATCTAAACCTTAATTGGATTTACAATCATCAAACTTCTTGCTTGAATAGGACTTGGGAATTTGCCTAGCAAATTTCCTTAAAATCAAAATTGTTTTGATTACTATATGGTATAATTTCGGTTGAAGAACCGATGATCATCTCAAGTACAAAATAATCAATTTGGCATTATCCTTTCCCGAGGTGGATATGGTGTCTAGTCGGGGATCGCTGGTCAGCGGGTTGCAACGTATGTGGTCCGCCCCACTCCCGTCGGTACTGGCCATGACAGCGGGTAGGGCCGGGATATTGTCCGAGGGATTATGATGTATTTTTCTAATTATTAAAATACGAATTAATACGTACTTTGAGAATAATACCATATATATATTCAAGCATAAAATTAAGTTTGATTGATTAAATTGGATTGATAATTAATTTAATATGATTAAGTTAATTATATCCAATTAAGAATACTCTAATATGATTAGAGTTAATAATTCCCTTGGAAGAATTAATTATATGAATATGATTCATAGTAATTAATTAAATTTGAATAAGAGGTGGAGGATCACATAAGTGACATCCATTGTCTCCCGTCAAGGCGAAGGGTTTCCGTCGCCAAGGATTGTATATAGGAGATGCCTGTACGAAGTGACAGCTCCTATATGCAAGCGCATCTAGATCGGACTCTTTGCTTCTCGAAAGAGTAAGGCCGTATGCGTAGTGACCCCAATATCGGATCCTCATATTATTGGGGCGATATTGGATTGCGCATAGCGAGTTCTATTCCTGTTGACGGTTGGTTCAATTAACGATGGGTCAACATCACCTTAGGGGTGGTGGGCCCGGGTGTTAGAGACCGAATTGGGAAATGCAAGTTGGACTTGCAAGGCGGAATGTGTTCCCGCTTCTCTTTGTTGGAGTTGCAGTTTCTCATATTATTGGGATGTAACAAAGATAAAGAGGAGATCCCAGATCTTGCTGAGATATAATGGTAAGTTTATCTCTTACATTGAAAGTGATTAAGGGAATGAACTTTGATTGTTGACATGGCAAGACAACTTTGATATAAAAACTCCTAAATCAAAGTATAATATGTGTATATATATAAATATATACCCTTATCCAAATTACTTATTTCAGATAATCCTTCATTAAACCCACTAAATTCTATACTCAATAATAACCAGTAAAATATCATGGATTGGACCCTTGATCCAGATATTGTACTTGCGATTGGACACATAATGTATGTGGTTGTAATGTGCAAGATTCCTCATAATAATGAGAAGTGATAATTAAATAAGACAATAGGACTAAAACCCTAGGGTTTGTATGTCTCTATAAGTCTTGATCTCATTGAATGTACTTTGGAAGTGACATGTCGATGATGATCGTAATTATCAAATAATCCTTATAAAATCAATA
This sequence comes from Ottelia alismoides, assembly GCA_037367405.1. Classification (NCBI taxonomy): domain Eukaryota; kingdom Viridiplantae; phylum Streptophyta; class Magnoliopsida; order Alismatales; family Hydrocharitaceae; genus Ottelia; species Ottelia alismoides. The sequence continues at coordinate 66,075 of JAZKJV010002446.1, read as the reverse complement.
AAGATATTTTGGCATACATATGTGCTCTTGACATTTAATCATGAATGACATGGTTCTCTACATCATGTAGAATGGTAGCTCTATAGAGATAATGTATTCAAATTGTTTGAGTACCTACCTGAACCTATGTTTTAAGAGTTTAGAAGGATGTAGATGATGAGTGTCATCATTCTACTGTCTATACTCTAGTCATTCATGAAGCTTCATAATATTCATATTATATGAATTGGGTGAAGCATGTATAAATGTTGAAATACTCTTATATTAAATTCTTTTGAATTTAACATAAGAGATCCTTAGTCTTGAGTAATGGTTGCTTTTAGACAAAGGGAGCGCAGTGGAAGCATGGGTTGGACCCAAGTAAGAGGTATAGTCAAAGAGTTGACTGTACTTCTGTGACTTCCATATGACATCCAAAGAGTTGGATGAATGCCAATACTGCAATAAGTTGATGTGTTGATAGTATGACTATCAAGTCTGTCTAGAATCCTCAGAAAAGGACTCGGATGGAGCATCAGTATAATCTACATATAATCATTGATATTGACTTACTTATTTCATAAGATAAAGTCTAATAATTGTATCTCAAATTTTCTGATGACACTTGCAATTGGTTGCATATGTATTAGATATTTGATCTTAAGGTTTATTGGTCATCCATGTGGAAAGTGATGCAAGTGTTGCAACAATTTCCATGAGATCAATAGACTTCATATTTTCAGTGGGAGCCCTTAGTCTTAGAGAATGTCTCTATGACCTAGATATTGGAATACACTCATTGTTTATTTCTAATTGTTGGATATAAACATAAATTCTGTAATAAATCTATCATAAAGAGTTATGATGGAGATATTTCAGATAGTAATCTAAAATCTAGTGGACTCTATTAAATTAGAAAATTAATGAATGGTTCATTAAGTATTTTAATACTGAGAATTAAAAAGATCAATAAGAGGATAAAGATCATTTGATAATGATCTGACATCAAATTTTGGACATATGTCTGTTGATGAGATCAATGGACTAGAAAGACATGAAACTTTAGATTGTCTAAAGCATCAAATCTCACATACTTGTGAATATTGTATTCAAAGTAAAAATGTTCAATACACCCTTCCTTGGGAAAGGTGTAAGGTGTCAAGGTATTAAGGATCTCATGCATATTGATGTATGCAAATCATCTATATCATAATAAACATTATGGATATGTGATATCTGTTAATGATTATGTATGATATGATATTTCTTTTCTTCACCTAAGAAACCTTTGAAATGTTCAAAGATTTCGCAATTTTGGTTTAGAACCAAAGTTTGAAGGAAGATGAAATGAATTTGATCTAACCAAGGTAGCCTGTACCTATTAGATGAATTCAAGAAATACCTTATGGAGATATGAATATCATTCCTATCTCAATCCTCCTAATGAACCTTAACTCAAAGGAGTTGTAGGGAGATACAATTGATCATGTGTGACATGATTTAATCAATGATTAATCCTAGCATAATTATCTCTTAAGTTTCCAAGATATATATGTAGTAGAGACTGCATTATATACTTAATAAGGTTCCATGTGATTAAGTTGGAATCTAGCACTAGAGAGTGCTACTTCATTAGGAAAATAAAGGATGGTATTGGATACCTACTTTATGACCTTGAGATTCTTAAAAGATCTAATCTTTGAGAATATGATTCTTATAGGATGACTCTCTTGAGAATCAAGATGAAAATGAAGTAAAGGAACTCATTTAATCTTGAAAAGATAATGAGGCTCCTGAAATCGGAAACAAAAGAATAATTGAAGATGAAACAATAATACTTCTTCAAATAAGTTTGAGGATGTATTCCATGTGAAAATGATTGGACTTCATGTGATGAAGCTCCTAAGGATCATGACATGGATAGATGGATGTTAGCAATAAAAGTCTAATGTAGACTTCATATACAAGTGTTGTATATGGACCCTCGAGGATCCACCTATATGGGTAAGACCCATTAAGGTCTAAATGGATCTTCAATAGAAAGAGGGAACCTGATGAGAAGGTAGAGACCTTCAAAGCACGGTTCGTAGCCATGAGCTACACACCGAAGAGAAGACATCGCTTCCGATGAGACTTGCTCTCCAGTGGCCTTGCTTTAACCCATCAGAATGTTGCTAACTATAGCTACACAACTTGTCTTTGACATCTTCATGATGCGAGTCAAGATTGCATTCCTCTATGAATACCTCTCTAAGGATATTCATATGAAGTAGCCCCAAGGCTTCATGGTTGAGGAAAGCAAGGTGTGCTAGCTGAAGAACTCCATCTTTGGACTCAAATAAGTTCTTGTAGTTGGAACATAAGATTTAATGAAATTATAAATGTTATGATTTCAGATAGAATCTCGATGAACCATGTGAAACTTAGTGGGAGTGCCATTGTGTTCATCGTGCTAAATGTAGATATTATTCTAATCATTTTGAATGATATAAGAATAAATAATAAGTGTTTTATAATTTGGTTGTTCCATACCTTGAGATACGATCTCAAGGATACCTCTTAGATCTTAATTCTGAAGTCGTTCAGAAGCAAAGAGAAGAGGGTATTGGGACCGTCACATTAGTAATACACCTTGGACTTATTCCAATTTTGGAAAATTCCAAGAAAGGCTTCCTTCCCTTGAGATGTGGTAGTGACCTGTCTAAAGGGATAGCACCTCAAAAAGTTGAGGAAGTGAATGCTAGAACTACTTGCACTTGTGCATCAGTTATAAGAAGCTGGGTATATGCTAGATGTGTACAAGAGCCAGATGTCTGCCATGCAGTGGGAGAAGTAAACTGTCACTAATCCTACTGTGGAGAAAAAACGCTTGATTGTAGTAATAACAATATCTTCAAAGATGATGAAACTTAGAGATAGTGATCTCAAAGTCTTATCTTCAAAGGTTTAAGACCTTGTAGATAGTGATCTATAAGGGTCTTAACTATAGATACCTTAGGAGATAGAGATCTCCAGGAATGAAGGTATTCTAATGAGGATTATGGGAATACTGGTTATGATAATTAATAAGATGTAGTGTCAATGACACTATAACCGACAAAATTGAGTATTGGTTGCATAGGATGCAACATTCGCATTGGATGCAAGCAATGTTACTAGGAGATATGCAAGTGCCGTAAAAGGACTTGGCGTAGTCTCTTGGGAACGGAGTGACTGATCAGCTTACCAAGCTATTTTCTAAATAGCCTATGATTGTCACATGAGTGTGGGTTTAAATGATTAGCCCATTAATGGCTCTTTGGGCTAGTGGGAGATTGTTGGACATGCGAGTCCACGGCGAGCCATTATGCAATAAATGTTATTGCAATTCACTCCTTAATCTGAAATAAAGAATACATAGTTTGCATAATAGGTCCCTTAGTACAATTAGGGTTATGTACCATGGCCATCTTAATGATCATACAGCTGTTGATTCAATTATTGAATCATAGAGGCTGGTGCTTAGTTGAATATCTAATGAGTTAGATTGAGGACTCATCAAGCATCGTCAAATGATTATTAAGAGATGATCTCCAGCCTGAGTAGGAGATGGCAATCCTATCTCATTTAGGTTGATATCTGACCGACCTCTTGATGCAGGTCCTCTGCATAGGAATAGAGATTCGGAGGTGTCGGATGAGTTAGGTCAAAGAGTTGACTTAACGAGATCGAGATAACCAAAGTCCTATATCATATGCTGTCATGATATAGGCACACATCCTCTGACCGGAGACAGATGTGTTACTATATGTCTGAGTATGTACATTTGGCAGACCAATAGGTTGATGGCCTAATCAAGGTCTATACACCGGCGTGCTGGTGTGCATATAAGGGCATATGAGTAATACGATCTCTCAAAGGGATCATACAGGTTCACTACTGAACCGGAAGATAAGAGCTCACTCATGAGATATTGGGAAGAATCAAATTCCGTGCGCACGGTCGTCTCGCTTTGGAAGCTTGACTGAATTTGTTGGTTTGATATATACTTTTGGAAAGTATATGATCAAGACCTAGGTATGATATATGCTTTTGGAAAGTATATGATCAATACCGACTCCCAATGATCGAATGAGAAACTTACTGATAAAACCCTGAAGTAGACAGTGTAAAGTTGATCTAATACTTCTGGTTTATTCTGAGTCTTCCAGTATGCAGGATGTACAGGTATTGGGAATGCCTGAGGGTGATGTGATCATAAACGGTTGTATAACCATGACGCTTCCATTCCTAGGGAGTGATGAAACGGGTCTGGATTTTAGTGACTCCTCTCAGTAGAGAAGTAATCTAATCTTAGTCCAAATGTTGGACATTAATCTGAATGTGATTCAGATTCAATGAGAAGATTAGATTTGCGGTCTTGATTTAATCAAGCATCTATGGGAGGCCCGAGATCTGGATTTGAGATGTGATCTCAATATCCATGTCACTATACGTGGAACAATACAATCGCCCTGTCCTTATCTCCAAGTATTCGCGGAGAAAGCGCATTATCCTTGAAAGAGTTCATGGATAATTCTATTGTTGATATATGTATCCGAGCAATGAGAAAGTGGATAATTGAATGTGATTTAATTATCATGAATAATATGAATTTGATTCATATTATATGGAGAGTTATCTTAGATAATTAAATGTGATTTGATTATCAAAGATGTAAATAATGTGAATGTGATTCATATTATTTAAGTACATGAGAATAAGTTATCCAATATAATTAAATGTGATTTAATTATTATGGATAAGAATAATGTGGATAGTAATATCCAATTATTCATAATATATATTATAAATGTGATTTATAATGTACTAGAGAGAGTTAAATATAATTTATATTAGTAGATTAATTATTAATGTGTATTGGATACACATTGTCTAATTAATTGAAAATGTAAATTACATTTTGTTTTGGGTTGTGAATATGATTCACAATATTCCAATGTCAAGATTGCAATATTCCCAAAATTAATTGAGAATTATTTTGGTGAATAAAAATCCCAACAAATAGTTGTTGGAAAATAAGTAGAGAAAAAATCAAGGAGATATGCAATCTCATGGGAATCCATGAGATTGCCCTCCAAAGGGGAAGGTTGATCTCCTTTATTATCTCTCTCCTTATTTGATTGATTTAATTTGGTATTAATATTTATTTGATTTATCAAATATATTTAATCATAATTAAATCACAAGTTGTTGGCTTTTACCAACAACAATCTTTACCATTGGATTGTCATAAATCAATCTCAACCATTGATTTTATATGACACATGGATTGAGATCCATGGATCCCAAAACCCTATAAATAGAGAGGCACTCTTGGCTCTCTTTTTACACATAATGCTTGAGAAGCATCTCTCTCTTCCTCTCTCTTTCTCTCTAGAGGTCAGCCCTCTCTCTCCCTCTCATGGCCGTCCACCATGGATGCCATGGAGAGGTTCTCCATCGCCGCGGCATCGTCGTTATGCTGCCCGTTCTTCTGCTCGTGGATCTCCGTCTCCTTCGGTGCGCCTCGCTCGTGAAGAAGATGTTGGATCTCGTGTGTCGAGATCAGGAGATCCACCGCTTGGATCATCAACATGGATTGCGAGAAGCACGCGGTTCATCCCCGCGCTCGCAAGCGTCTCCTCCGTCGGATCGGACTTGAGACAGGAGGTCTCTTCGTTTAGAGACTCGATCGCAACCACGCTTCAAGAGGTAATCCTATTACTTGTTTGTGGTTTAGACGAAACGATCCGAGAAGTGTTCTTGGATCATGTGGTTTTGTTGTATAAAATTTTTTTAAATTCCGCTGCATCGAGCAACTTGTGCGACTAGTCGCTCCTCGTCATATTCGATGCGACGCTCACGCTTCCGTGATGCGCTTGAGGATCTAACCATATCCTTCATATATATGGTCTCTCTCAACATGTGGTCTCTAATCCCTATAAATTAACTTTTTATTATTTATTTTAACTAAGTCCAATCACGTTCTATAGAATTAGATAAGCTATTAAGGTGTTTGGACATAGCTAATTACGAGCTCAAACAAGTAGATGTCCTAAATCTAGGGGCCAAATCCTCGGGAATCAAATAGAAAAAATAAAAAGAAAAACCATGAGAAAGTGCAGTGAGGTCCCCCAAGTACACTAGTACTCGGCGAAACATACCCCAATAAGTCTAAGTGTCCAAGCGAAATTCTCAAGAGTTCCTAATTATTACAAAAATAGTTTTTTGCAAAAATAAACTATGTATCAACTATAATTATCTTCTCTCCTCCTTTGCTCCTCCTAAGATATGGGCTCCTCCAAAAGTGATTCGACTCATCCTCAGGCAGTTCCTCGCACAAAAAGTGAAATAGAAGAATGTTAGATGGCAGTTATAATAAAAATTGATATAATGATGGAAAAAAATGAAATCGACTACTAAGTCATTCTCCTCAGCAACGATGCCATTCTGATGACATGAAAATCCGATCGACTAAGGTGAAATAAATAAAACAAGGGTCGTTGTCCCCAATCAATCAAACTGGTCACAAGAAAAAATAAACCACTCAAGAAAATGAAGCATTGAATATAAGTGGTCTCGCTACTTTATTTTCCTAGTATAGTGACCAAGGTTGAACACAAGGAGCACAATATAAAAACTATGTAGTCAAATCTCAAAAATAAAATAATTTTGTGGTTTTAATTTTTTTCAGATTTTTATTTTTCAATAAAACAAATCAAGTACAAAATGGAAAAGAAACACAACACTCTTTCTTTGATTTTTAAAATTGACAAAATACTCAGAAAATTAAAGTAAAAATATTTTTTTGTTTTATAGGTTTTAAATTTTTATGGGCTTTTAAGATTCTTTTCAATTTTTAAAAATCAAACAATGCTAAAAAGGAAAAATAGTGCACATCATGAACCATTTTGCAAATTAAAAATATGTATAGTGCCCAAAGTTCTGGATGATAATTTTATGTGAAACTATAAATCAAAACCTACAAATAGAAGCTAAAAACACAATTTTTGGATTTTTTTCTTTTGATTTTATACTATTTTGTAAGGTTGTTAGAGTTTTGTAATTTTTAGATTTTTACAGAGATTTTTCAAACAAAATTTATATTAAAGATAAAACACAACAAAAGACAACTCTAGATTTTTTTTGGATTTTTAATTTTTTTTTGAATTTTTATAATTTTTATGACTCAAACATGACACTTTTTAGGTTTTTTTATTTTAAAAATATTAAATTCAAGGAAATTAGCTACCAGAAAACACCACAAAGAAAGCATATAAGCATGAGTCAACAATAATTTTTGGATGATTTCTGGTGTTGATTTCCTATTTATTAATTCTATTAAAGACAAAAATTGGGAACTGTTCATAGGGACCAACACATAAATATTCTAAGTTTCAGGGCCAAATTATAACACACTCGAAAATTCAAGGGCCGAGTGTGCAATTTACCAGAGAGAATGCGCACGGCTCGTGATCAGTACTCATAAGGGCATGGATGCAATTTATGAAAACATGTTCTCTTTTAATAACTTATTTAAAGCTTAGAGATGAAGTTGCAAAATACCCAAACTGGCACGTGAGACGACATGTGACTTCAGTCTGACTGGACTAGAATAGAAATAAAGCAAAATATGAGGGTCTATCTATAAACTATACAAAACAATTTGTACTTCCATATATAGTTATTGGACACAGTCATAAAGATTAAAAGTTAGGAACTAAAGGTACATGTTAGCCCTTTATAACGTGCTAACGTACGATGAAGAATGAATCACTTAACGTGATCGACGGCTAAGATCTCCTGATGACGCTTCGTACTTGGATGGCTAAGATTTGATCCTCAGATGGATCTGACGCTCATGACTGCTCCTCATCCAACAGTGAGTGTGGCTCCCTCGTGTATGTTCTTCATCAAATGCCAGAGAGGGTGTCTTCAAGATTAGTCGACGCACTCACTACGGGAGAGCTCGGATCGCGTACATCTTCCTCCTCCATTGTCGTATTCGCCCTCAGATGGGCTCAGCAGGTCCTCAAGAGGCCTCTGCGTGTGTGGGTATCTTCAGTCAAGCCCGGGACCCAGCAGAATGAGACCTTGAGATGTTCATTGCTCGACAGAACCTGGGGGTGCTCCTTGGATGATTCAGCCTCCAGGTGAGGTCGTTTTGACGCATAGCGAGGGCAAAATACCTCGACCCGATAAATTGTGGAAATTGATGGCGGGGCATCGGGGCATGGACTTCCAACGAAGCGAAGGAAATGGAAGTCTGATAGCTCATCCTTAGGTGGAATGAGGCATGTGGATGGGTGAAACAGGTGAAGGAAGGTCACATAATGGTGGACGAAGGCTCAAATTGCAGGATGGAGCTCTGACCGAGGTGACCGGAGCTGATGATGGCGACTCTGTTACAGACCTAAGAAAAAAGTGAAGCACGCAAACTAAAGTACCTGGTGGATGCAATCGTCTAGGCTGGAGGTCATGGACCTCTAGGGGTCATAGCCTCGATGGCTCGATGGCGTCGGAGGATGAGGTCCTCGCAACAAAGCATGGTGACGAAGCCACCGGACCTAGGGCTACTCAACTCCCAAATCTCTCTACGTGATGCCCTCACGTGCTATTACTCATGAAGGGGGACGACGGAGCTCATCAGCAGCGGAGGAGCGACCAAAAGGTGCAAAGAAGAAGCTGCTCCAGGTGCTTTTATAGGCGGTGGGGTTCGAGAATATTCTATGGAAAGCTCACGAACCGAGGAACGGATATTGGAGATGAGCATCAGACGTGGATTAGGGATATGCACCCTCTAATCGGGGCTTTTAATCGAAGGGGAAAGCGTTCGGATCGGGTTGTGAAAAATAGGAGATGATCGGAGTAAACCTGATACGAGAAAGAAAAGCAAGAGGGGACCAGTTGACCTTGGTCAATGAAACCAAGGTGGACCAATCAGAAGTTAGCGTGGAAGTGGACAAAATAGGCTAGAAGTCAAAACAATGAGATAAATAAAAAGAATTACAAATAAAATAATAAATAGTTTCAAAATAAAAAATGAATAAGATAAAAAATGTTTTTTATTTTATACCCTAATTTTTTGTTATTTTTAATTTTTTTTTAAAAATAAGGTATATACAGTTTAATGCATTATATACAAGTATAGTATACCTATGTATTATGTACAATTATTTTTGTTTTATTCATTTTTTCAAAAAAAAATATATTTTATATTTTATTTATTTACAAAATAATTTTAGGAATACAAAATGATTTTTATTTGATTTTAATAAATTAGTTAGGGCTGTAAAATAAATAGTTATTGTATTATATACATGTGTATTTTGTACAAGGAATTGATGATTTTATTTTTATTTTTATTTTATTTTTATGATTTTTATTTTTTTATATAATTTCTAAGGTTATATAAAAGTGTGTAAAAGAATAAATAAATAAATATTCTATACAAGTATAGGTGATATGTACAATATATAGTGTACCCTTATCTCTCTCTACTTATTTTCTTTGCGATCAGGTCAAGGATTGACCTTCTCTTGGGGTTTGGGTCACTCTGTATTTATTCTAAATACATCCTTCTTTTTCTTTTCCCTTTATTCTTTTTTTTGCAAAATAGGTGTAAAGTATGTGATATTAACAATGACATGGATAATGCTAAGTTATTGTATTTACAGGTATTTATACATGGTTTTGCTAAAGGAAAGAGCTAAAATAAAAAATAAAGAATGAGAGTCGTAGATTCATCAAATTCTCATTTGATAATTGACTGTTCTGAACTTGCTCAGTCTCCAGGTTAGTTGTAGGCTCAATATATGCAGTTTAAAGTGTAAGAAACTTGATAAATCACTGGAAATCAGCGTCCACTGAATCAGATTGTGTTGGAGTATGATCATCAGGTAACTGATACTGCCAATTGACATTTACTTCTAACATGGAGGGATCAAATATTTCATCACAAACTGTAAAGGTACCAGAATCAACTTCACTATCCTTGTCACTAATCGGCTCTAAGACCGTGTTATCCAATCTCCCATCATCTAGTATCTGAAACCCAGATTCACCTGAAAGTTTGATGAAAGATTGTGTACTCGGATCGGACCAAGCTGCCTCATCGTTTGTCTATACAAAATCACAGTCCTGATGACTATCAGGGTCGTCATTCGATGCTCGCTCCGACTCACCTAATCTTGCTCTAAGTTCCTTGATCGTCTCTATATGTAAACTCTCATACTAGACAAGAAAGTACACCTTCCAAGTACCATAATAGAATACAACCATAGTTGTCGCCAAAAAAGGTCATACTAATATGATCGGGGTATCAGCCACACATCTCAAGTACCGTCATGTCCAACACGACGAAGTCCACAAGGAATAGCAAACCCTGAATGGTGATAATAACATCTTGAATCAAACCCTTTGGCCTCTTGACCGATCTATCAACAAACGACAAGACTGTTTTGCTTGGTTGTAGAGGCCCAAACTCGAACTTGTTGAGTAAGGAAGGAGGAAGGATATTATTCGATGAACCACTATCTAATAGAGTACGATCAAATGTGTGATCTAATATCTCGCGTCTAACATACGGTTCTCGCATGTCATATCGCTCGGCTGGGAGGCAATTCTGGATGGTATGACATGCAACACATGATTCTTTGAGCAGTGGTTGTGCTGCCTCTTCTTTCTACAAACTGTGGTGTACTCCTTGAGACCTTTCTTTAGAAGAGCTATGTGTGACAAGGATTCTGAAAGAGTGAGTTGGATAGTGAATTTGTCTAACATCTCTTTCGTCAAATCAAGCATATGAGTCTTTTGGGATTTTCTTTTTTTCTCACCTTTCCCTAAGCAGAGTGCTTGAGGAAAAGGAATATGTACATCCTCCCCGTCAATATGTACACTCAGAGGATTAGATGAAGAATAAGAAACAAGTATTTTTCTAAAACTGGGACTAGTTCCATGTAGATCATCAGAAGTAAAACTCATGAGCTCTAGCTGAATCGACTTTCTTGTCTTCATTACTTTTTTTGGATTTTCTCCTTTTTATTTTTTTTGTATTTTTGTCTCATTGCCACTAGGTATGAAAGATGGTAACACAACTATATATGCATCTTGCTCCTCAAACTTGGTGACATAAACGCCACCATCCAGATCCTCATGGACACTAGCGGTATGAGTACCTCTATCAGCATCATACTCAACTAGCTCAAAAGTGCCATCTACTGGTGCATCTGTAACATTCCTAGCCGAGTTACTACCGGCTAGGTAGCACTCCACAGAGATATGAAATCAACACCCTTCACATCATCTGGTGACATATGTGATTGCAATATAGAATCTATCTACTGGGTCTGCATGGCAGTTTTATCTCACACGAGATCCATCATATATTTTTTGAACTCATACATATCTTGCCTATTCATCTCACACTGATTGGTAATCCTATATGCATGATCATCTAAAGCCACGTTCTCATAGTGATATCCCAGAGAATTGGATGAGTAATCCAGAAACTGTTGAGGTGACTGTTGCAAGTGAGAGGCTGGTGTCCACTGAGCGAAAGTCTGAATCTAACGAGGCTTCATCTCATGAACAAGAGAGTAAGGCATAAGCTCAAGCTAAAAGTAATGTATTTGTTGTACTGGAGAATGGTTATCATATGAAAGTGAAGATCTCTCTCTACTCATGGAATTAGCTAGTGACCCTAAAGATGGAATAGAGGCCATACGTACAATCTGATTCTTCAGGTCACTAATGCTCATGATAAGCCCGCTGATCTTGTCGAGCTTGTGTAATTGGTGGCATCTTGTCTCAATACACTCCTGGTGGTCCAATCTCTAACTAAGAACCCTCATCTCATCTGGAGAAGACTTTGAAGATCTAGGAATCAATAGACCCTTCTCAACTTGTGCCATAGTAGATTGGTGAAGAAATGCAAATGACTCCATCTGTGTATGAGAATCTATTTGGGATAAAGTCGCATGATAAGATGCCATCTCCTCGAAAATATACCAAACAACATCATCATGCTTTGAAAAGCATGAGCCACCACAATTTGCACTCACCAACCCTTGTAGATCAGGTGTCAACACACTAGAGAAACTCTGAACCAAGCTCAGCTTCGAAATACCATGGTGGGGGCATCTATCAATCATGTCTCTGAAATGGTCCCATGCCTCGTGGAACGGTTCGCTCCCTAGCATGGTAAAGTTGGTAATGAGAGACCTTGCAACATTTGTACATCCAATGGTGTAGAATCTACTCATGAACTCAGTACAAAGCTGCTCTCATGTAGTAATAACTCTCCCTAAATTCCGCAACCAGTATGTGGCCCTATTGGCCAAGGAGTAGGGAAAAGCTATTATCCAAATGGTGTCCTCGTTAACTCAAGAGTCATGTATTGTACTTCATATCAAATAAAACTCTCGGATTTGTGAATGTGGTTACTTAGTGAACTACCCATGAAATATAGGTAAAATCTGAATAATCTCAGTTGTGAGGGAAAATGATCTGTGAATGGGAAGTCGAATCCACCTACTAGTAGAAGAAGCTTCAGGTGCATGAAGCAAACTCATTGCATGTTCAGGCTCTATATGTACTCTCTTCTCTCTATCTGGCTTATCATCCTCTGAAATGTGTTTCTTCTCTCTCAATTGTATCAACATAGCTAGGATCTCGATCATTAGAAGGTCTTGCTCCCTAATCTGGATCTGCATAATTTCACGGGAAGTAAGAAGACTGGCATTGATCATCGCTCGATCTATAGTCTCTGAAAAGTACTGCAACTGTGCTCCCTTCCTACTAAGAACTGTCTTTGGAAAGGAAAATGCATCCATGTCTGGCTTTGATATATGTATGATTGTGGGATGGTAATGGGAGGTGGAGAAGAATAGGGAAAAGTAGAAGAACTTACAAGGTCAAGATCTCACCTGGAAGAGGAAGAATGTCCCAAATCCGGCTGAAACAGGAGGCTCTCGCTAACTAACCTGGGGGACGAATTTATTGGAGGATACTAAGAAAATTCAGATTTAAAGAGAGGATTCTCCTGAATTGACCTAGATGGATGGGTAGTTGTGATGGAAGCGATGCCGTAAGAGTTGGCCTAAGAGACCGCCTACCCATCATCACGACTCAAAAAAAAACTTACTCTAGACAACAAGACACAAACGACAAGTGACCGCTACAGATATCAAAGATTAGACTCACACCACAAAATCGAACACAAAGCAAACCCCGATTTCACCAACTCAACTCGATGATGACAAAGAAACATCAATCGTTAATCTTTTCAATTCTATAGTTAGGTGGTAATGTAGTTATATCAATAGAATTCGCAAGCTGATTGGTGCCTGAATTTCCTAGAAGACTATCCCAAGTCTGTACAATTAGTTGCACCTACTTTCAGCTAGTATGGGAGTAAGTAGGACCCTTTTCGGTTGCCAGTTTATTGAGGACAGAGCCTTACGTAGTGTCCTCTAATCCTCCCACTCTTTTAAGGAAACCCGAATTGTTCCGGCTACCCGTAAGTCCTCACTTAGAAGTAGCTTATCATTTTTACAAAAAATAGTCTTAAAGAAAATCCAAGCTCTAGCTCTAACCTTAAGGGTTGTCTCTCACTCACTATCTGGAGAGTACATGCAAGCCAACACGGGGATTGCTATCGCAAAACAAGTGGATTCCTATACATTTATTTTTATTGTCAAGTAAAATTAGCAGTCCTAATTTTAATTTTCGATTATCACTTTTTTTTTATTTTTTTCAAAATAACGTCTAATGTATTTTTGTCTTTTTTTCTTTTTATCCTAAGTGAAGGAAATTAGTTTATGCATCCCTAGGTCTAACTACGGATGTGCATACAAGAAAATGAAATACCTAATCCAAGCACCTAGCATCGAAAATCCACGGAAAATAAAGAAAAAATTTTGAGAAAAACCATGATGAGTGCCCTGTTCCCCCAGGTGCACGTCACCAGGTGAAACAGACCTCAAGAAAAAGAAGGCAAGGTACAAGTCGGGATTCCCTTAAGGGTCCTCTTATACAAAATGTAAAAATTAGCAAGTGCCCTTTATATCTTTTACAAAGAAAATACAAAAAGCAATTGGCTTCTTGGCTCTATCTCGCGCTACTCAAATCCTGCAACACAAATCAGAAATAAAAAAACCATAAATGAAAAAATGTGACAGAAAATAAGATGACGAAAAGGAGAAGAAGAAACCTAGAACCTATGGCTCTAAAATCTACCCTAGCGTTGCCTCCATAGCAACGACGCCATCTAAAAAATCAACCCAATCTACTATTCTAAAATAACAATATTGTCGCTGTGTCGATTGGGTAAATTTTACCAAAAAAATTATTTTTATCTTATTTATACTTCTAAACTAAATCTGTATAGTGTTAGTACAAGAGTGTCGAACTCAAGCAGGCAAACTGTGGAAAACTAAGGTAAAATAATAGAGAATCTAAGATATGGGTCTCCTAATTTTGAATTTATTTATAGTAATTTTCTAGATTTTTAGTTTGTTTTATCAATTTAAAATTATTTTTATATTTTAATATACCTATCAAAAATATAGGTATAGGTTTTGTATTTTTATATCTACTTTTATATTTTGAAGTTTTTATGTGTTTTAATTATTTTGTAATATTTATGTAATTTTAGAAAAAGTTTTGTAATTTTTATTTACATTTAAAGTAGAAGCAATGTCTTAGTAAAAATATGGATTTATTTTTTATTTTAAAAATATTAAACAATATAAAAATATTTTTAATTTATTATTATCAAAAGTACATAAAAATAGGTATTATAAGTATTTTTACGATCTTTATTGAATTAGTTATGTATTTTAAAGTTTTTATGTATTTTGTAATTTTTATTGATTTTGATATTCAATTTTTATATTTTTTTGGTCTAATATGTAAAATATAATAAAATAAACTACATGTAATTTATTTAGAATTTTTAAAAGTATTTTTGTATTTTTATTATTTTAAAGTTTGTTATATTTTAGTATTTCATATATTATTTAATGGTAGAATTTTTTTATTTTTAAAAAATGATTTAATACTATATATAAAGTATTAGTATGCACTTTTATTTTATTTTTATATTTTGTATATTATTTACATGGATATATTAAGTATTTATTTAATTTTCTGTAAAGGGGTATTTTGGGGATTATGAGGAAATCTAGGGTGCACTTGTGAAATAACTCAAAAGTTAAGGGATGATGTGTAAAATTCCAGAAGAGCCATGTAGTTGTTATGTGCTTGAGCTGGGACCTGACCCTGTTCGTCAATCAATAGAGTTCGGGGGACTCGCCACAAATTGCCCTGTAGTCACGTGTAGGCCATGTGAAGGAGTTGTAGGAGGATCTACTTGTAATAAGAAAAATATTTGAGGGTATGATAGCAATTTTCCCAAAATATCTATTGTCCTCACGTGACGTGCACGTGAGGCATCTTCAATGGCTGACTAGTGCAGCTTTACATGCCAATGCATGGCTTGCGGGCAACCATTCGATCGATGGATGATCGGATGGTTCCTGCGCAATCTCGAAGGGTACTTGTTGTTTTTCCCTAATCGAAAGTCACAACGGATGGGGCCATAGATGATGGTGTTTCATTCATTACACCCTAATTTGTTCGAGGCAGAGGTCTACGATTATCGAGTGATTCACGACGTTTGGCCGAGCATCTCTAAGCGAGGCGTCGACTTGGATTCAGTCGGAAGACAGAGCTGTGGCGTTCCTCATGCGATCGGTTCCAAATGCGTGCTTTCGATGTGGTCGATCCTACTACTGTGTATCTATGAAAGGGCTTTGATCAGAAGCTCGAGGATCTATGGTAGATGATCTCATATGTGAAGGTGTCGCTCTAGTGTTTCGATTTGATGCTTCATTGTTCCCTAATGATGAATCGATTGGAAATCTCCTTAGACTTCAGTAAGCGTTGACTCGACACTGCTCTCAATGCTTGCACCTGTATATTGATATCATCGAATCAAAGCAGAGATGCCTCAGTTCAAAATGACAATAGAAATGTGAGCGGAGTTTCGGTGAAATGGAAGAAGGAACCAAAACTTTGGCCACTGTGCATGACCGAATGTGTTAGGGGATTTGAGGTAGAACAAAAATGGATGGGATTCAATCGGTGGAGTGAAATCGACAATCAATGATTTAGTCAGAGAGAAACTGACAAAGAAGAGAGGGATGAAGAAGAGAATGGAAGGAGGAGGAGCAGAAGAGAAATTGAAGGTCTAACTTGGAAGATGAAATACGAATGAGGATGATCTACAATGGAGCAAAGTCGTCGGGGTTATGGAGCTCGGAAGAGCTCCACGGATCCTTGCCTCGATGACCGGTGGCGTTTTCGGAGGCTCAATCACACGACAGAGAGGATCTGCAATGCCGGTGGATGATCTCGCCAACCACTCTTCCTTTCTCACTCGATGGTGGAGCAGTACTCGATCATAGCCCCTCTCTCTGGAGCTATGGAAGAAGTGCAACAGAAATTGCAGATGATCCGTCGGAGAGGGGGTAGGGTTCTATAAATAGGAGAAGTTGTGTGGGAACATGCCAGGGCGGTTAGGAAATTGTTCTAATGGCTAAAAGATGGCCATCGGGTCAATTGGCCGAAGGAGAGGAGAAGGAAGGAGGAGGAAGTTGGCGACGTCGGATGGAAGAAGCAACACAAGAAGAAGGAAGAGAGGGGGAAAATAAAGGGGAAAGATGGAGAGAGAAAAAATAAGTAGAAAAATAATTAATTGATACATTGCACATTTTATACCAATCGGGTCTCAAAAAGCATTTTTTGCATATTAACTCCGATTTTAGTGAAATCAGTTTCATTTGATAGATAATTATATAAAACGAATTTTAAAAGTGAGTATGTTCAATTCGGAGTTTATACAACCGAGTTATGAGGTTCGAAAGTTTAGGGTCACATCTTCGTGGCTTTCGGATTTATCGACATTTATTAATAAATAATATTTTTTTCTACAGATTTTTATAAACACATTAAAAAAAGAATTACGTTTAACAAGATTTGGAATAATTAAATAAAAAATTGGAATGCAATATAATACATATATACAAAGGGGTCCAAATGTCAAAACTCACACATTTTATTCTATTTTTTTGATATTATAAATAAATATTTTTATTTATAAAATAAAGTTTAAATGTGAGTTTGGTCAATTTGATATTTTCTATAAATAGTTATGAACCTTGTAAGTCAGCTTTTACGGCTCATCATAATTAATTATTTATGCGTAAAATAGTTTTTCTAATATTGTTATAAATTAATATATATAATTATGAAGTCATGAAGAAAATATTTTACCTTGAAATGATCTTGGTGTTAAATAAAATAGGTGAACATTTGTACAAGATGAAAATTTTATTTTTGTACATATGTGGTCTTTATTTTCTAACATTTTTATAAATGAGGATCCTTACCACCCCCCTTACTTTATTATTTTGTCAACCAAGTCAATATTGACCTAGTCTCATGGTTAGGACTAGTCTGTATATATTTTATATGCATCATTCTTTTCTTTTATTTTCTTTTTCTCTTTATTAATTTATTTTGGATAAAATAAGTGCTAAATATATAATATTAATAAATGTGTTTAGAATGTTAATTACTGAGAATTAGTGAATATTTACATGTATTTTACCAAGGATTTAGCTAAAATGAAAGAATAAAGGTGATGAATAATAGATTCATTATGTATCTAATTTAAAATTTTAAAAAATTCAATTCTTGTAAAATTATCCTTTATCCAAGGATTTCACAACAAATGTTGCTCACTTTTCATAATTTTCTACAATTCTCCATCGTTTTTTCCTTAAAATTTATACAAAGCATCATTAATTTAGTAGCAACAAGAAGAAATATTTATGAAAAATCAACGGATAACCATGGTTATATGATTCAAGGGCATCGATATAGCAAAAGACAATTGTTGCGAATTTCAAAAATTAAAGACACTTTTGCAACTATTAATATTTGTTGTTATAAAGTTGACATCAGAAGATATAACAATAGAACCTCAAATTAGTCCATGATGGAGCTCCATTTTGTTGTAGTATACTCTCCATACCCTTGATCAAGATTTACATTTTACATTTTTTAGCATGCAACATGGGTAGATAAACCATCAAGAATGAAGAGAAGGTTTATTAGAGGGAGAGAGCATCTTCCCAATGTATTTAACCATTTCTTATTTCAAAAATTTAATAATAAATATTAACATAACATGCATAGTGAAATAAAATTACGAAAATATTATTATATTGGATGAAAATGTTAATTTGAATTTGGATGTTATATTTTACAAAATCACTTTTTTGCAATGTATAATTTATACTTTTACATATTGTTAAATAGTTTTTACTAAATTGACAATGGTCTTTATAATCATAGAAAAGACCCACCTCATTTGATAGTGGTCTTTATTGAGGGGAATATGTTTTTCAAGTATCATGCAAAACAACTATTCCTAACACATTCATCTAGAAGGGGTCAATTTCAACCATTCTGAGACCTTTAAAATTAGGTAGTTTTGATGGAGATGATAGAAGTTCCAAATTAAGTTGAATTTGGAATAACATCATGGTGATATACGGCTGTCTAATTCTCCAAAAGTTGCATTTCAAAAAAAATTAAAAAATATTGAAAAAAATCGGGTGTAGATAGTTACCTACACCCCCGGTGTAGGCTCCTCTCTCTCTCTCTCTCTCTATATATATATATATATATATGAAATAGATCCGACTTCATGATGTAGGTAACTTATCAACATCATGCTTATTTTTCCCCAATTTTTTTATTTTTTGAAAAATGCTTCCGTGGATTTTCATAACTATTTCCATCTAATTTGTCATTCAAATTTTGTCAGAAACAGAGTCTTCTATACCCTCCATCCAGAACATGTAATTTTAACGGTCTTAGATTTGCTGTAAATTACATGTTCTGGATGGAGGGCACAGGACTCTCTATTTCTGATGAAATTTAAGTGACATATTAGAGAGATATAATTATGAAAATCCACGGAAGCATTTTTCCAAAAAAATTAAAAAATGGGAAAAACATGATGTAGGTAAGTTACCGATAGCGAACATGGCTGCCTTGTTTCCTATTTTGATATTTTATTATTACTTTTTTGAAAAATATCACCATGTATATTCATCCTTATATCCCTTCTATATGCCATTTGAATTTCATCAGAAATAGAGACTCCTACAACCTCCATCGAGATAGTGTCGATTTAACAAATCCTATTACCGTTAATAAATGATTGTCTGGATGGAGGCCGTAGGAGTCTCTGTTTCTGACGAATTCGAATGGCATATAGGAGGGATATAGGGATGAATATATATGTCGATATTTTTCAAAAAAAAATAAAAAAATGCTGAAAATTACGTGGTGGTAGCCATGTTGGTTGCCCCAAGGCGGCAACCCCATTAATCTCTCTATATATATGTGAAAAAATGGGGTTGTCCTCACCCCATATTCTGGCATTTATTATTATTTTTTTTCAAAAATAAAACCATTTATTTTCATCGATATATCCCTCTAATATCTCATCCCAATTTTGTTAGAAATAGAGACTTCAATGCCTTCCATCTCGAATAAGTAATTTTAACGATCTTAGAATTGTTGTAATCGACCAGTTCTAGATGAAGGGGATGGAAGTCTATGTTTTTGATGAAATTGGATTGATATATTAGTGGGATATAGTGAAAATACTTGGCTTTATTTTTTTAATAAAATAACAAAAAAGGGCGGGGGCATCCCCAATGAACCCATATATATATAGAGAGAGATAGATAGATAGAGAGAGAGCGAGAGAGAGAGGATAGGGAAGTTATCCAATGGGCCATGTGCCCATTAGAGTTGTAAGGAGCACATTCATTTTTTGCCAATGTTTGTTTTATCATTTTTAGTTCAACGCTTATTTATTTACAAGTGTTATACCATATTCTTACTACTAGTAGCTATTTTCATATAAAGAAACCTTAAATTCATACAAAATGATTGCATTATTATTCCTTATTGTGAGTGTCATTTTTATTCTTACTAATGAACATTTCCTGTGAATCTAAGATTTTCTTTATATGAAAATAGTTACCAATAGTAAGAATATGATAAAACAATTGTAAATAAAAAAGCATTGAACTCAAAATAATAGAAAATATTTGTAAAAAAATGAGTGTGCTCATTATAATTGTAATGTTAATATGACCCATTGGATAATCTCTCTCTCTATATATATACATACATATATATATATATACATATACACACACGAACACACACACACACACATGGGAGCCTACACCTGGGGGTGCATGTAACTACCTTCACCCAACTCATTTTTTATTACTTTTTGATTTTGTTAAAATGAAACCTTCTGAGAATTAGAACTCTATATATATAACCATGGCATCATTCAAAATTCAACTAAATTCAAGACTCCCATCATCTCCATCATGACTACCAAATTTTAAGAATTGTTGAAATTGACCCCTTCTAGGTGAACGTGTTAGGAATGCTTATTTTGCATTAATATTGAAAAACATATTCCCTCAATTTATTAAGCAAACCCCTTAAGGTTTCTTTAAAAAAATCCAAAAATCGTGAAGAAAAGGCCAGGTGTAGTTAGTTACCTATACCCAACATGTAGGCTCCCAACTCACTCTCTCTCTTTCTCTCTCTCTCTCTCTCTCTATATATATATATATATACATATCTCCAATGGACCTTTTGGCATTAGAGATGAGCCCCTCTTCATCTCCAACAACATCAAAAAAAAATACATGATTCAGTAGGTAATATATATCCAAGCTTCAGTAATATTTGTCGAAGCATTAGTAAGTAATATCATAGCTCTAATAACTTATTTAAAGTACAAGTAAGTGTGAACCAAAGTTACTAATTAAATGACTTCATTAACTTACAATTGATTCAAAGCTACTGATGGCAATATGAAAGTTACTGATGCCTTTAGTATTACTGATAGAAATTGTTACTGATATCAATACGAAAGTTACTGATGCATTCAATATTACTAATATAAAGTGTTATTGATGGCAATACCAAAATTACTGATGCATTCAATTACTGATGGCAATACGAAAGTTACTGATCGTCGAATTAAGATCTAATTAGGTGATCGTCTCATCTGTAATGGGCACGGAGCCCATTGGATAAACTCTCTCGCTATATATATATGGTAAAATGGGACAGCCCCATGGGGGGGCTAACTTGGCTCTCCCCGCCTCATTTTTCATTTCTTATTTTTTTAATAATAATTTTGTGGATTTTCATAACTATATCCATATATCATGTCGTTCAAGTTTCGTACGAAATAGAGACTCCTACAACCCCCATGCAAACGGGGTCGATTTTAAATTTTAAAAATTCTATGACCAATAGAAAATGTCGGTCTGCATGGAAGCCTTATTAATCTCCATTTTATTACCTTTATTCTTTTATTTTTATCTTAAATCCATAGCTAAATGCATGTATATATCATTAATTTATGAAAATAAACACTTAATAGTCATAATAAATACTGCATAAAAGATTTTATAAAATATTATATTTATTGTCAAAATAAAAAAAAGAATGAAGTGTCAAAGACACCGAGTGAACCTAGCCCCGGAGACTAAGTCATCATGATGAGTTGTCGACAAGGAATAAAGGAGGGGATAGGGTGGTTGATTGTACATACAATTGATGAACACGATGATCATGAAGGGATCCTAGCGTCGGGTCTTGGAGGGTCTGCGATGCCTGACAAGTCAGGTTCAAAAATCGGTGTGTCGGGCACTCTCTCGACAATCAGATATCCGTTATCATGAGCATCAACAATTAACCGACAACAGACTCAAGCAATGAAGAATACTAATCTTAAATTTGTTATACCATACAATATGATATGTATAATATGCAAGCGTAGGGGTCGAATCACTAAAGAACAACTGGAATAGACCACAAAAATTGACTAAAAAGATAACAAATGTTTTTGTAAGAATTTTTTTGATTTTTATGGGTTTTTAATATTTTATATTTTATTGAATTTATGTTTTTTCTTTATTTGTTTTTTATTTATACAATTTTTATATATTTTTTATATTATCTGATTTTTAGTTTTTTTGTTTTCTTTTTAATATATATAATATGTATATATATAAATAGATCATATAAATAATATAGATAATATACAATATATAAGTGCAAAATTTGGAAAAATAACTTTAAGTGCATCCATTTTTATTTTTTAAAGGTATTAAAATATTTTTGGTATTAATAATAATAATATTGATAATAATATTAGTAAAAATATTTATATATAATATAAGCTAATATATATATATATATAACCATAAGTACTCAACGTGAATGAAACAAAGTATTTTGTTATG
This sequence comes from Ottelia alismoides, assembly GCA_037367405.1. NCBI lineage: Eukaryota > Viridiplantae > Streptophyta > Magnoliopsida > Alismatales > Hydrocharitaceae > Ottelia > Ottelia alismoides. The sequence continues at coordinate 43,645 of JAZKJV010002446.1, read as the reverse complement.
TTTTTTCTATTTTTATTTATTTATAGTATTTTTCTTAGAATTTTTGCTAATTTGTTGTATTTTTAATTGAATAAAAAGCGAAAAATAATGAATAATAATATATAGCCAAACTGTTTTGTAATTTAAAAATGGTATTTTGGAATTTTCAAGAATTTTGAATAATTTCTTTTATAAAATTTTTAGTTTTATTTCAAAAATTTTAATGATTTTTGGTTTGTAGTTCAAATATATAATAATAAAGATACTACCATTTTTAGAAATTTTAAAACGTTTTGATAAATTTTGTGTTTTTAGCGCAGATAGGGATAAATGCATATTTTTTGAATTTTTTATATAGGAAATATTTTAGTTGGCCTTGAAAAATATATATGATTTAATAGTATGTCAGGCACTTAAAATAATATTCCTACAAATTTTTGATGCAAAATGCTATTTTTAATGGAAGCGATAAAAGAAATAAAATTACCAATCTTGGCAAGGACATAAATACAGATAATCATAACTAAATATTCATTATAGAATGCAATATTTAACTATAAGGGTCTCTACATAAAATTCCTCAAATATTTAATTCATACAGTGCTGGTAGGGGTATCAATGTAATTTTCAAAAATCTATAGGGCATACATGCAATTTATCCAAAATTTTACATGTAATTAAAAAGTTTCTGGACTAAATAGTAACAAAACCATCAAGGAAGTCGTTGCAAAAAGCCCACTCCCTCACGCGTACATGCTCGTGAGGTGACGTGGAAAAGTACCCAATTCAAAGAAAACAAATATGGGTGCTATTCTACAAGTAATACAAAAGATTTTAAATTGCAAATGAGATTTTATGGACTAAAATAAATTTATAAAAAGGAGGGAGTAGGTTGTAAAATTACCCCACTAAGGCATGAGGGGACAACTAGATCTTTTCACATATACACGTTGCGACCTCTCGATGGAAAATGACACTTCGAGCGTGAATGGTTGGGATTAGATCCTGGATGGGTATCCAACAACGGAAGGTGATGAAGATTCAAAGGCATCTAGATGTTTTTGAGCGGGAACCATATCCGACGACAGAGAGGCACGCATGAAGAATGTTCGGAGGAGCGAACTTCGATATGATCTTCTGGGCTACTCCAGCCACCAGGCTTGTTCATGAAGGAAGCTGGGATGGCTCGGCGGCTACTAGGCATGTATGATGGGTTCAGGACTCGTTGGTGGAGTCCTGAAGTGTCGAGGAACGCGGGACATCTTGGGGACCTTCGGCTTGGACAAAATCGACCCAGATGAGGTCTTTGGCTTTATAGACCAGCAGGGTTAGTCCAAACACATAAAAAGAAAGTTCCTAGGGTCTTACATAGGATGGAATGAGGTGGAGTGTATCCGGACGACGATCTTCGACGGACGATAGAAGGAGATATGATTCTCTAATCAAGAGAGGATCAGGGTGAATGAGATGGTGCGGGCCATATGGTGTTAGGAAGGCCATATGGTGAAAAGAAAGACTAGAAACGATGGTCAGTGCTGAGCTCCGACGAGCTACGATACGAGGAATTGATGAAATAAAAGAAAGGAATAGATGAAATAAAGTACTAATCTATACAAACCTAAGTTCTTGGAATGAAAAGAAAGCAAAAACTAGGGCTCAACCTCAACATGGAAGGACTCGGTCGGAGCTCCGCCAGGTGGTGGCTGGCGAGCTCGGATCTCCTGCTTCATGCCTCTTTCTCTATTCCAAAGAACATGGCTCGATTTTTGTTGTCACTAGGGAGCTTGGGTTCAAAGAAATTTAGGGATTTCGAGTCTAAAGAGTGATCAAATTTCAAATGGAGGTGGTAGAGGAGTATATGTTCAGGAGCTGGTTTGACTTAGGAGGAATGCTCGATTCAAAATGCCCTAGATCCAGGAATCAATCTAGCGTGAAGGGACTTAGATCAAGGATTAAAAGTCAAAGAGTCGAGTAGATTTGGTGAAAGGATCAACTGGGAAAATTCATGGAAGATGGCGTAGTGGAGAAGTCTAACAGGCCTAAGGCTCTAGAGGGTTAGTTGACTAGTGGGTCAATCAATGTTGAGCCCTGATTGGGCCATGTTAGTTGTAAGAAGAGAAAATAGAGTTAAATTCCTTTATTAATGCAATTTAAAATAATAAATGATTTTCAAAAATTTTGTCAAAATAGTAAAGTATTTATTATTTTGTTTAGTATTTTATTATAATTTTTATTTTATTTTCGATTAGGTGTTAATGTTTATGTGTATACATGTAGGTATTTTGACTTATATACCATGTATTTTAATTTAAATTTCTATTTTATTATTTTATATACATAATTTATATATTTTTAACTTAATTGGAAAATACAATATTTTTATTATATATTTTTTATGTTATTTGTCCACTTAAATAAATATGGTTATTTGTTATACATGTATATGTATGTATACTTCATCTATGTATTTTATCTTACTTATTTGTTTTATTGTATTTTTAATGATTATGTTTTATTTTAATGATGTACATGTATTATGAATAATATTTACAAAATTGTAAAATATAAAATAATAAAGAATATAAAGAATAAATAAAATGATTATTTTATATAGGCAAATTACATAAATAGGAGCACAAAATCAAAATTTTTCATCTTAACTCTAAATTGAATGAAACCTCCTTCATTAAATGGATAATTTAATTTAACAATAAGTTGAGTTTGGTAAATTTTGAGTTCATATGGAGAAGATACATGTCTGGGAAGTTTTTATTCTGGTTTTTTATTCTGAGTGTCTAGGGCACATCCTGCATTATTTTCAGAAGAAATAAATTTTATATTTTTCTATATATTTTATCTACAATTGTCATTTAAAAGTATATCGATTTGAGGTATAAATAATAAAGAATAAAATAGGTCCCAAATACTATTTATTGAGGAGTAAATTATGGTCTTATTGGTTATTTTTGCCCTTATCTACCCTTACTTTATTCCTTCTCGACCCATTCATCATGATGCCTAGGTATCGTGGTTTAGGGTCATTTAATACCTATGGTATTTCATTTTTTCTTTTCTTTCTTTTTATTATTTTATTTTGTCTTTAAATAAATCACTTTGTATAATTTTTAGAGTATAAATAATTGATGTTATTTTTCCCAAGATAATGCTATATACATGTATTTATCTATGGTTTAAAGGACAAAATGAAAGAATAAAGGTGATGAAATAGAGATTCATCACCCCCTATAATTGCATTTGCTAGTCCCTAGCAAACGCTTATGCTTATAAGTGCAAAGAAAAATAAAGAAAATAAAAAGAAATAACATGGAACGATTTTTGACTCTTAAACTAGTCTTATTAAAATCAAAGTTTGGAGCTCAGTTAATGCCTTTGGATTATTAGTTTGTTTGAAACCACACCAAGGTTAGGAAATGTGACACAACAGCTCCTAGGTTACATGATCCTATCGTCTAGTTCTCTTCATAGTCAAGCCAGAGCAATCCTCTCAATCGCATACTCTTGCTACTTTGAAATAATAGATTGATGTTCAAGGATTCACTAAGGGTTAATCTAATTTAAAAAATAGAAAAATGTGATGATATGTGATGTGTAGATATGACCCAGAATGAATCCCAAAATAAGCAAACATTTTTATTTATCCAACTAAAGAAACAAAAGTGATGGATTTACTTTTTATTACCCTAATATAGGTTCTGGGTCAAACTCAAGGAGAAAACTATTAAAAACGAGGGCTATTAAAATCAAAGAAGAATCAATGAAATAAAGGAGTTCTCTTTATGCTAATTCTTGGTTTTTAAAGATTTTTTGGCTTTTTAATTTTTTAAGGTTTTCTTATATATTTTTAATAATTTTAAATTAACAAATTTTATATTTTTAGTTTTATAACCAAATAAAATAAACAAAAAATATAAAAGGAAGTAAAGCAAACACTCTTTTTGTATTATTCAAATATGGTAAAAAATATAGAAATTCACTATTTTTATATTTTCTATAATTGTTTACTATTTTTTTAATTTTCAAGAATTTTTAGATTTTTTCTGAATTTTTAAAATAAATAAAAATAAAAAAAATAAGAAATAGAAAATAATGAAGTAATTTTTGTGATATTAAAAATAAAAAAAGGAAAACCATGTCAAATATATACAGTAATAGAGAATATTTATGAAGATTTTTAAAAATGTATTTTATTTATTTTTTTGGATTTCTTCTGATTTAATATGATTTTTTGGTGTTTTAAGTGTTTTATAATTTTTTTGTTTTAATAAGTTATAAAAAATGAAATTTATATAGAAATTAAAACAAATCAAAGCAAATACTAAATATTTTTAGAATTTTTCAAATGATTTTTTTTAATTAATTATTTCTTATAAATGGGAATAAATTGTGATGTTTTTTATTTATTAAAATAGTAAATTTAATTAAAACTAAAAACTAAAATTATTTTAAATTGTAATACTCAGTAGGAGTTTATTATGAATTTCAGGGAAATTTTAATGGTGATTAGCAAATTATTAAAAAAATTAACAAACCAAATCAAAAAATGCAGCACATGGGCATTTATGCAATTAATTTTATCTAGTAGAATCAATTAATAACAAAATATAAAGGTGGGGGAAAACATGTAACTTTCCCAAAAAGAGGCGTGTCGGTACCTGTGAGTCGCGTTGGCACATACCCCGATGAGATTATTTTATTTTGAGGGACCAAACAATATTAAAGAAGTGCAAGGAAATATATTGCAAAATCACCAAGGGTCACGTGCAGCGTACATTTATACAAATAAACATGACTCAAATGTAATTAAATTAAAACATTGGGTAGAATATATAATTAACCAAACTTTCTCAAGATGACATGTGTCCTAAGAAGGATTTATTTATAAACTATCCAAATTATAGGGTAAAAGATACAGTTCTTTACTTAGAGTGTGAGAGTCACATGCTGGATCTACAGCATGGACTAAATTTGGAATCTTTCGGACAACTCCGCTTTGGGGAAAAAAAGGTGAATGTGAAGAAATCAGGCATTGTAGTTCTTGATCAAACGGTGTAAGGACCCACTAGAAGAACTTATATGAAGGCGACTGCTAACAAACTTCAATCGGCTGGATCTCAACAAATTTCTATCCAATGCTCCACTTGAAATGTTGATGCTCTTCCTCAGAGGTCTGCTGCGTCGATCTGATAGGCGATGAGGTTCGATTTCCAATCTGGAGTACCGGGGAGATGTGCGAGTTAGGAGTTGTTCCAGATGTGCAATCCACACTCAGATGAGGTTCTTGGACCCTGCAAAGGAATCACTACTCAGAGACAAAGCACTGACTAGCTTTATTAAGCTAGAATGATGAAGAAATGAGGGGAATGGGTCAGGTTGGAGGTGATGGAGGTGAACGTAAGTGCGTCAGATCTGGACAAATTTGATGGGATCAGATCATGGAGGAGAAGATGAAGAACCAAAGATGATAAACGGAAAGGATCACAGATGGAATGGAGGAAAATGAGATTCTATCGATGTGATCAGAGCCATAGATCAAAGCTTCGTTACCAGATCTAACTTGGTGAAAATGTACAAGAATTATATGATCTAAGCCTACCTAATGATGATGAATCGACTGATGGTGGAGCTGGGATGGAATGGTGGGGTTCGTCTACTAAATTCGATGATGGAAATTTGGAGAGGATTGAGCACTACGAAGGATCTCTAGCCACGTCTGGATCATAGCCTTCTCCTTCAATTCCTCGCTACGGATAGATACATGGGCGTCTTGTCACGATGCTCGATCTGAAGGTAGTGATTTCAAGTGGAATTATCATGTCAAAGACGGATCAAAGGGGGACGATATAGCTTAGGAGTGTTATTTTATAGATGTTGTCCATGTGAAATATGAAAGGCACGGAGCACGCAAACCAAGACTATAGAATCAAAAATATTATTCGGGCGAGATTGGTTGTTAATAGGACATTAATATCCCAGAAGGAGTCTTGTGTTATTGATGAGCGGATCGACTAGAAAAATTAAGTGAAAAGAGTCCAGTGAAGGGGCTCATTCGGGTGGACCTAGAGTTGGGAAGGTTGACCGTAGTCAACGGACTCTGATTCGACCAATGAGGCGCGAGCAATCCAATAAAGCCCAAACAGTAGAGGATAAAATATCATAAATGTTAAATAAATTCAAAAAAATGGAAAATGAATTTTAAAAAAAATCATAAAAGTAAATAATGTTAGTAAATACTAAAACTTAGTTATGGTAATTTTTAATTATATAAATAAATTAAATAATTAGGAGAAAATAAATATTTACCTTTATTTATATATATACCTATATATGGAACGCTTGGATTTTTAATAAATTATCTTTACAAATAAATATATATTTTAATAATTTATTAATTTATTTTAATGACATATTTTTATTTTTATGACTTATTTTATCAAGTAAAATAAATAGAGATATTTACCGTATATAGCGATACATATGTATTATTTACACGATTGTTTTGTGTATTTTTGCTTTATGCAATTTTTTTGCATATTATATGAATAAAATACAATATATATATATATATTAAAAATATAATATGTGCTCAAAAAAAAGAAAATAAATAAACAATAAACTATCTATAATATTTACAGGTGTCCAAGTATACTAATAGGGTCCCAAAACATATTTTTTCATATTAACTTTGATTTCAGTGAAACTATTTTATTTGATAGATAATTTTGCAAAAGAAACATTAATAGTGAGTACACTCAACTTGGAGTTCATATGAACGAGTTATGAGGTTCTGAAGTTAGGCTTTACGGCTTTTAGATTTTGAGATTTATTGGTATTTGTTCACAATTATTTTAAAATTATATTTTTTATTTTTATATTGATTTTATGAACAATTTAAAAAAGAATTAAGTTAATTGGAGTTAGGAATAGTTAAATAGAAAATGAAGAAGTTTTATATACATTTATTACATATATACAATGGTGTCCAAACGTAAAAATGCACATGATTTATTCCATGATTTCTTAGTATTTTTAATAAATAATATTAATGATAAAATGGAGTTTAAAATTGAGTTTGGTCAATTTGGAGCTTTCTAAAAATAGTTATGATCATAGAAAATTGGCTTTAGTGGCTTTTAGGTTCATTGTAATTGATTATTCATTAAATAATTTTTTGATATTTTTATAAATTAATAAATATTATTATGAATAACTTTTATGAAAGAAAGATTTTTATTTGAATTTGTTTTATTAATAAATAAAATAGTACAATATATTTACAAGTTAAATAATGGAGAATATTTAGAAGTGAGAATTGGTTTTTTGATTTTTCGTAAGTTATGGACCGATGACCGAGCAAGAAACTAGGTTAAGTATGAAATTAATCGAATGTCATTGTGATCCAAATTAATCAGCGCAATCGATGAGAAAAATCAACCACTTAAAGATAAATCAATCGAATGTAAGCGGCTTTGCTATTTTATTTACTTGGTATAGCGACCAGTGTCGAACACAAGGAGCACCATTGAAAAACTAAGTAGTTGGATTTTGGAAAACAAATATTTTTGTGTGGTTTTTAATTTTCTAACATTTTTAATTTTCAATAAAATAGAACCAAGGACAAAAGATAAAAGATACACATTACACTTTTTTGTATTATTCAAAATTATAAAAAACACTCAGAAAATTTTAATAAAAATATTTTTGGGTTTTATACGTTTTATATTATTGTGATATTTTTTAGGACTTTTTCAAATGTTTTTGTTAATTTCTAAAAATCAAACAGTGATAAAAATACTAAATAGTGCACAACTAGGAAAAATTTGCAAATTAAAATTATTTAAATGTCAAAAACTCTGAATGGTATTTTCAGGATAATATATAAGTAAAAAGCTACAAATAGAAACTAGAAACACTATTTTTTGATTTTTCTATGATTATATATAATTTTTATAAGTTTTAGGTGTTTTGCCTTTTTTAGGGTTTTTTATAAGGCATTTTCAAACAAAAATGGTAGTGGAGACAGAGCAGAACAAAACACAACAACAGGATTTTTTAAGGAATTTTTTAAAGACCTTCCAAATTTTTATAACACAAACAGGACACATTTTATGAGTTTTTTAATTTTTAAAGATATAAAATGCAACCAATTTGGCAAACCAAAATTACCACATAAATAAAAAGCAATCATGAGATAACAAGTATTTTTTTAGAATTTTTAGGGCCAATTTGCTATTTATTTCACCCAATAAAGGACAAGAAGTTAAAAAACAGTTTACAAGGAAACAAATGTAAATATTTAAATTTCCAGGGCCTAGTAAATAACAGATTAACTAAGCATATGGCCAAACATGAATCCAGACAAATCATGTGCATCACGTGATCTGAGAAGTCAGGGGCATAAATGCAAATATTCATAACTTGACATACATTTCATAACAACTAAAAGATTCTAGGCAAAAGTTGCAAATATCCCAACAAAACAGTGCTTGGACTGAAATGCAAATATGAAATCTAGAGGGTCCAAGCTATAAATTTTTTCAACTATCTATTGAATTTATTGGACTAAGAAAAAATGACATAAAGGACAGGAGAAAAAGCAAAATATACCCAGTTGAGGGGCACATGGCACACACACGAGGAGGTGGACCTGAGGGCTTTAATGTGCTCTAGCAAAGGATCTGATGGACTAGAGATGTGTCGATGACGTGCAGTTAGATTCTGACATGTCAGGTATGATCGAACGACCTGAAAGGTACGTGGCCGGGCGGCTCTGATATGATTTGGCAACCGGCTATTCATCTGATGGTGGAGGGGAGTGTTGGAGGAACTCAGCACGGGCGACTTTCAATCTGCCATGGAGAGAGATACGCGGGCCTGATGAGGTTGCTAAAAGGTCTGGCACCATCGTGAAGCCCCTCAATGTCTACTAAGATGCTTGGATGGTGGATTTAATGGTTGGATGGTCGAGATGGTGGTGATTCGCCTGGAGCTACTCCACCAGAGCAGCTGGGGTCCTATTTTGGTCTCCTAGTGCGTGCCTGCTTCTGCAAAGGGTAGAGTGACTCGGAGGGGCCTCTCCGATCGTGTTATTGCATAGGAAAGCAAAGAGAAGTGATGGTGGAGTGGGGCTCTGGGCGAAGGTGGAGGAAACCTGACCTAATCTTGCTCCGATGAGCAAGACTGAAGGGGTAGGCTGCGTTGGAAGATGGAGGGAGAGTAGGGGAAGTGATCTGTCTGGGTAGATAGTTGATACGGGGCTCCGACCGACTGGTCGGAGTGGGTGAACAACGGGGGCGATGGAAAACAAAAGCGAAGCGGAAATGAAAGTGGGGGTGATATATTGATACTTGAAGATACCGATGTACTCAGGAGCTCCAGGCGAAGTGGTTGACGAGGTAATGGCCTCAACCGGACTGCGATGGACCAGGGAGGCTAAATGCGGTGGAGTTCATTCCATGTATCTTGAGTGTCGTTGATTCAACACCAATCCGAGCTTTGACAGTTGCTCCAGGCAGTTGTCACTCACATGGAGGTAGATAGGGTGCAAAAGGGGGGCGAGGAATGAGCTGACGTGTGCTCAAGGCGGAGGAGAATTTATATAGGAGAGCTCAAGGGTCTAGAAGGATCGACAAGGGATTTAAAACCCTAAGAAGATCCGATCCTCCCTAGGGATCCGTGAGGATCACAGATCCTAGGAGAGGAATTGGGCGGTGGAATCGAGGCGAATAGATGTCAGAATTGGTCAAGAAAAATCTGATAAATGCACACCGGTGAATAGAATCGGGTCAGACACGACTTGTGGAGAAGTTTGAGCCGGGTCAACAAACCCGGGATGACCAATGCGGAAATTCCATTTTATTAAATAAAAGAATAGTAAATAAAAAATAGTAAATAATTTTAAAATAAAAAGTGTATAGAATAAAAATGTTTATTATTTTAAACGTTATTTCTTAGTGATTTTTAATTATCTTTATAAAAAATATAAATAGGGTATATACAGTATAATGTGTAATATACATGTATATTATACCTATGTATTATGCACAAGTACTTTTATTTTAATATTTTTACAAAAATACTTTTTATTTTATATTTTATTTATTTACAAAATAATTTTAGGAGTATAAAATGATTTTTATCATATTTTTATGGTTTATATAGGGGTGTTAAATAAATAGGTAGAGTATCCATACAAGGGTCTTTTGTACAATGAGTTGTTGGATTTTAATTTTAAATTTATTTTATTTTGTTTTTCTAATTTTTGTTATTTTTATAATATTATTAGGGATATGTATAAGTATCTAAAAATAATAAGATATTTATATTTCTTAAAAAAATAAATTTAAATAAATATCTGTACAAGTATCGGTGGTATGTACAATACACAGTGTACCCTTATCTCTCTCTACTTATTCTTTTGCCATCAAGTCAAGTCTTGACCTTCACTTGGGGTTTGGGTTACTCTGTATTTATTATAAATACATCTGTCCTTTTTCTTTTCTCTATATTCTTTTATTTTTGAAAAATAGGTGTTAATTATGAGATATTAATAATGACATGCACAATGTTAATTTATTGTAATTACATATTAATAGATGGTTTTGCTAAAAGAAAGAGATAAAATAAAAGATAAAGAATGAGAATCGTAGACTCATCATCCCTCTATAATTTACCTTTGCCAGTCCCTTAGCAAATACTTATTTGAAAATGAAGTGAAAAAGAAGAGAAGAAAAGAAAAAGAACCAAAGTTGATTATTAAATTTATCTTCATTAAATTGGAGTATGGAGCTCAGTCAGGCCTCCTGATTATTAGTTTGGCAGAACCTTATTGGGAAATAGGTTTAAAACTCAACAACCTCCAAGTTCCATTGTTCTATGATCAAAACTCCTTAATAACCAGGTCAGAACAAGTCTACCTATGCAAACTCAAATGATTATAAATCTTTCCTTGTACTGTGTAAGTGATATGTAGCTCCCCACTTCAGAAATGGTACAGAAACATCGTCTCTCAACAAGGTAATTCTAATCCCCCAGTCTAGCAATTCTTTCCTCGAGGAGTGGGGTATTACATTCTAAGTTCAAGTACAACCACCTCAAGAAGAAGGGGAAAGAAGAGTTGACTTTGACCCGTGTAGCCACATATCCCTCGGAGCGTAACTAGTGTAGCTAAGTCTCCAGCTGCAAGCTTCCAAGAGATGAGACGGTGGAATACATAAGCTTTGCTTACTCACTATATAGACTCCGGCAATCATTTTATTTTCAATCAGGCCTGTAGCCTTTTTTGGAGTTTTACAAATTTTTGCAGTTTTTTTTATGTGCATATGTACAACATATCTACATGGTGAAACATATAGATAAGGAGTTTTTCTCCTTGAGACAGTAGGCTATCCCTATTTTGAATCATTATTGCAACCCACAGACTCCTATCTTTAGACCTCAATGCCACTAGAACGAGTTGAGGCACACATCCCTCCCGAGAGGAAGATGAGAGGTTTCGACTAGAGTACTACCCTCGTATGCTACCTCGAGCCAAAGGATTCTGTCTCATCACCACCTCATCCGTGTTGAGCTACGTGTAAGGTTTGTGTCAAAGTCAAACCATTATCTCTAAGAGTCATGTATGCGTTGTTAAGTGTTCTACTTAGGCTCATCAAGATGACATGTGAACATAGACTAGTGGACTCTAAGAATTAAGTCGCCAAGGACCTGAGAAGTCTTAACCCCAAATCTATAAGGTTCCTCTGAAGTTAAGTGGATTAAGGTTTTAACCAAGCTCCATTTTTCAATTTAATTCCAAACTAGTTTAAATGTCAACCACTATTCAAAAGAATACGCATGCAAATATGTAAAAAAACTCCTTTGATTTTTTTTTCAAAATATGCAAATTTTTATGGGAATTTTTGAATGCAAGAAAGAAGGGAAAAGTTTTGTAAAATATATCTATAAACATTTACAATCAAAATTTTGCAAGCATTAATTTTCTAACATTTTTCATAAGATTTTGTGCTATATACATAATTTTGATATACAAATATTTACAACAAAATTTTCAATCAAAATCATTTTTGCAAATGTTCATACAAAAATAATATTTACAAAAGGCTTTTACAAACATTTATGTTAGAGAAATCTTAAAATTGTAAAATTTTTGTGATTTTTAGCCATATTATTAACACACATACAAAGTACGAGTTATGCCTAAAGTATATATACAATATATATGATACCCCCTATACTTATCTTGAACGATGTTCTCGGAGTGACCAAAGAGCGATGAAAGAAGACATAACTCGTGCTGAGTATGGGAAAGTAAAAAGGATGCTTACTACAATGACAAATGAAAGAACAAATGAATATAGGTCGGTGACCCCCTTGTACTTAGGATCAAGTAATCCTAAGTATAGAAGACTGTAGAAAAGGAGAAAACTGAGAATACGATGTACAAGTATTACCTCCCCTATACTTGGGTAAAATATCCCTAAGTATAGGCAGTAAAATAGAGGTAATTGAATCAAATGAATAATCACATGTCTGATATCCCCCCTGTACTTTGGGCAAAGTGTCCCCTAATTATAGCATAATCAAAAGATGAAGACGGGGTATCAGATAAAAAGAATGAATTATATGGACAATCTGGATCTATACAACTACAATGAAGAAGTGATAATCTGGTATGAGATGCAAAAGATGTGAGTCAAAGATCACATCTCATATAAAATTAATAGGGGCAACGTTAACGATCAGCAGATCATGATTAAGATATGGCTTCAGGCATTAATCGTTAACTCGAAAGGTGGAATCAGATGACAACTCAGATATATCAATGCTTCCGTTGTCATGCACCTTTCTGACCAAGTATGGTCCCTTCCATTTGCTTTGTAATTTCCATGTAAATAATCTCAACCTAGCATCAAATAGACATACTCTTTGCTTCGTCTCAAACTGTTTATGGCTAATGTGAGAATCATGCCATGTCTTCACTCTATCCTTATACTGTAGGCTACTTGAAAAGGTTGTGTCTCTCAACTCCTCCAGGGATGCTAATTATGCTTTCCTTTGATATCCTACCCTTGTGGGATCCAATAGTAGCCCTGTAACTGCCCCAAATGACTTGTGCTTGATTTTCAGTGGTAAGTGGCATGGCTTGCCAAAAATGAGTCAAAAGGGAGATGTCCCCAAAGGTGTCTTGAAGGAAGTCCTATAGAACCACAAGAATGAGTCCAAAATATGTGACCAATCCTTTCGATCTAGGCGAAAAACCTTCTGCAAAGTAGTCTTGATCTCCATGTACGAAACTTCAGTAAGACCACTAGTCTCAAGGTGATATGGAGTGGAAACTCTATGGTCAATGCTGAACTCGTTAGGAAGTGACCTTAACTTGTCGTTGATAAAATGAGTCACCCCATCTAAAATCAAGACTCTAGGTACCCCAAACCGTGAAACGATATTTTTCCTCAAAAATTTGCAAACAATCTTAGCATCTGTGATTCGGGTGAGGATGACCTCAACCCAAAGACTAACATAATATACAACAAGAAAAATTTACTCAAATCCCTTAATCTTAGGGAATGGACCCATGAAATCGATGTCCCATGCGTTAAAAATCTCACAGAATTTTAATGGGTTGCATAGGCATCATATCACGTTGTCCACAATTGCCCATCCTTTGACAATTAGTGCACCTCTTCACGTATTCTTCTGAATCCTTGAAGAGGGCAGGCCACCAAAGGCTGGATTGGAGAACTTTCTGTGATGTCCATCTCCTAGAGTGATGTTCTCCTACCTCAAGCTTGTGGCAGTAGGAGAGGATGATGTGGTGCTCCTCCTGAGGAATACACCAACATCAGACACTATCACCCCCTTCATGGTAAAGGGTGGGATCCTCCCAATAGTACGACTAGGCCTTCGTAAGGAAGGTCTCAAGTCACTGTCCGGGCTAACCTTGTGGAACTTTCTTGGAAACAAGATAGTTTACAATGTCAGCATATAAAGGAAGTGAGGTGATAGCAAGAATCACCTCGTTTGGGAAAGTCTCTGTGATAGGTGTGGTTTGCCCTAAATCCTCAAGATTCACTAATCGGGAGAGGTGATCCACCAACAAATTCTTGACTCCTGGTTTATCTTAAATCTCTATATCAAATTCTTGGAGTAGAAGGATCCATCTGGTCAATCTGGCTTTGGCATTCTTTTTTACCATGACATATTAGATGGCGGTATGATCTGTGTAGATAGTTAATCTAGATCCTATAATGTAAGATCGAAACTTATCCAAAGCAAAAACTACGGCTAGCATCTACTTCTAAGTCACAGTGTAGTTCAGTTGAGAGACATCCAAAGTATGGATAGCATAGTGAATGACAAAAGGCAATCCATCCCTCCTCTATCCAAGATAAACCCCTATGACAAAATCAAAAGCGTCTGTCATGATATCTAATGGGAGAAAGCAATCGGGTGGCTGAAGGACAAGAGCGTGCACAACTAATCTGTTGAGAGTCTCAAATGACGCATGACATTTATCATCTACAATGAACTCAGTGTCTTTCGTCAGTAGATCAGTAAGCGGTCAGAAAATCTAATTGAAGTCCTGTATGAATTGTCAGTAGAAACCCACATGCCCTAGAAAAGACCGCAATTGTCACAAATTAGATGGTGGATTGAGTTTCTTTATGATATCTGCCTTGGCCGCATCGACCTCCATGCCCCTGTTGGAGATGATGTGGCCAAGGACTGTCCCCTGAGTCATCATGAAATGACTCTTCTCCCAAGATGGAACAAGGTTGACCTTGACGTAGCGCTGAAGTACTCGGTCTAGGCAGTCAAGACAAGCATCAAACCCATCGTCGTATATCGAAAAGTCATCCATGAAGACCTTTAAATATTCATCCACCATGTCTGAGAAGATTGAAAGCATGCACCTTTGGAATGTAGCTGGGGCATTACATTAACCAAAGGGCATCCATCTAAAAGCATTCATTTTGAGTGGACATGTGAACATTGTTTTCTCCTGGTCTTCGGGCGCTATGGCCACCTGATTGTATCCCGAATACCTGTCAAGAAAGCAGTAGTGACTCTTCCTAGCTAACCTCTCTATGATCTGATCAATAAATGGCAACGGGAAATGATCCTTCTTAGTGGCATGATTCAATAATTTGTAGTCCATACAGACCCTCAAAGAAGTGGGTAATCGGGTAGCTATCTTCTCTCCAAACTCGCTTACAACTGTGGTTATACCCGTCTTCTTGGGTACCACATGCAATGGACTAACCCATTTGGAGTCAGAGATGGGGTAGATAAAATCGATACTCCACCACTTAGATATTTCCTTGATGACCACGTCTCAATGATTTGGGTTCATCCTTCACTGGAACTCACACGATGTATTGGCATCCTCTTCAAGATAGATGTGGTTGGAGCATAGGGCCGGACTTATCTCATGGATATCAACTACACTCCATCCTATTACTTGTAGTTTCTTTCAAGAACCTCCACCAAACGTAATTCTTGATCCTCAGTAAAATCTGATGAGATATTGATTGGGAACATATCGGGCTCACCCGCAAGGAACATATACTTCATGCTCTGTGGCAAGGTTTTCAATTCAGGACAAGTGGAATCTGGCAAATATGGCTTCTTAAATGTCTGCATGAAGGTTACCGAATCTGCATGTGAGGAATATCGTTGAATATGCAAATCCGATGAAGGCGACCCTTCTGGTATATCTGTCAACGATACTGGCTCACTCTCCATCCTAGTTGTGGGCTCTGTAGACACTAGACACGGTAAGTAGTCATCAAATTCTTGCCAATTAAAACCAGTTTCCGAGTCTGAGGGATCTGAATCTGAGTCATATGAATATAATCTGCTTCTCTACCCTGATCACAATCATCATCCTCTAAGTTGTCATGTGCCATGAGTGTGCTCTCCGAATTCTCATCAGTTGTCAACTCTAACTCAGTAGTGTCTGATGATGTGACGAGAGCTCGTGATGCTGGATCCTCCCAAACTGCTTCATAATATGTAATCACAAAATCACACTCTTGATGGATGTCTAGATCTTCATCTGTCATCTTCTCTGAGTCGGTATTCTGCTCCGAGCAAGCTGAATCTTTGGCTCTAGTCACCTCGGTCATCTATATTTGTACACTTTCGCCCGCGACGCAAAGTATACCTTCCTGCTATCATGATCAGATACTACCTTGGTTGTGGCCAAGAAAAGTCGTCCTAAGATGATGGGGGTATCGGTCACAGATTCAGAGATCTCCATGTCCAGTACAACAAATCCAGGGGGAATTTGAGGCCCTGAATTGTGATGACAACATCCTTTAGAAACCCCTTCAGCCTTTTAACAGATCTATCATCAAACTTAAGGACTATCCTGCTCTGTCTAATATGGCCAAACTCAAATTGGTCGAGTAAGGCACCACAAAGAGGTTAATCAAAGAACCTCCTTATAATAGAGTACGATTGAACTGCTGCTTAGGAATATCGATCTGACATAAGGAGCTCCAGCATCTGGTCTTTTGGTTGGACATCTGACAAAGCAGGTGGCACGTGTGAGCACATGGTTCCTCTTCTTCTTGTGGATGGTGGTCTCCTCTCATATGTTCTTCTGAAAAAGAGGAATGTGCTCAAGTGCCTTGTGAAGAGTTAGTTGTATCTGGAATTTGTCTATCATATGCTTGATGAACTCTATCTGGTGCTTCTTTTTAGGAATTTCTATTTTGGTCCCCATTATAAAGCAGAGAGCTTGAAGGAAGGGGATGGAAGGACCCTCGCCAGAAAGATGAGGGTAAGGAGTAGGTTCCAGTGCATTCAATAAGCTAGAATCCATTCAAAGATCATCATACATAGTAGATGGGCTCACAGGATATACAGAAACCATTACGTTATTCATTTTTTTTTGCTTTTTTTTTCCATTTTTTGTATTTTTCTAAAAGTATCCTTAGGTACATGACGAGCCAACAAAATAGATGGAAACTGGGTGGCATCAATACCACCGACAATATCTGAACTCGCGACATCAGCACTGCAATCTAGCCTGGCATCTAGAATCTTGGTGGCATCAACACCACCATCTGCAATTGGAAATATGACGGCCTTAGTACCGTCGTATGGATCGACATCCTTGGTGGCTTCAGCACCACCGTCATCATCATGATAAGCAGCATCAGTATCACTTCCGACCTCGTCTTGCACGCTAGAGTCTGCATCTGGGTGTTGCCTAGATGGTTCGTCGTCAGTTTACACCCTACCATTCCTAAGTATCACAAAATCAACATCAAATATAGAAGAAGAATAATCTATAATATCACTAGGAGTGGTGGTCTTTGTAAACTGTACCTACTCAGATTTCCTCTTTTGGTTGTTCGGATTGGGGTTCGATCTGAGATGGTATGGCGGCCTTACCCTATCTTATCTCCCTCATCTCCTACCAGAACTCATCCATTTCTTGCCATAAGGAGGCCTGCTAATCAGAGAGCAAGCGGGAGAGGTCATCAAGGGCTGGGTTCTCATAAACCGGTGCATGAGAACCAGACGGGTTGCCTTGCTGGAAATGAGGCTAGGTCGGTTGTTGGTAGTAAGGAGGGGCTGGGAGTACTATTGAGGATATTGTGGCTGCCTCCACTAATGTCCCTAATACTGGGGACGAGGATCTTGCTGCTGCTATTGATGGTGGGAATACTGGGGTTGTTGAGGCTGATCGCCCTGCCCTGCCTGATCTGGAGGCTGCTGCTGCGAAGAGGTGCCTCTAGTAGACCATCGAAAGCTAGGATGGTCAAGACGAATACCGAGCTACAGTTGGTACTAAGAGTACCAGATCCCCTTGACTTCCATCAACAGCTCCTGCACCTCACGGAGTGGCATGGGGAGGGATGCCAAGGGATGACTGATATACCACAATCTGAGTGTCTGAAGATGATGGTGGCTGATGGTACTACTGGAACTGCTGAACCGAATCTGCCTAGATGTGGTGAACCTGGTGGTACGAGGAAGAAGGCTAGGAAGAGCTATTCCCTAGATTCGTCTGTGACCTGAGACGGGGCTGAAAAGCGTTTGTGCCTCTTGGAGACACGTGATTTGGGTCTTCAGGTCACTCAAGGTTTGGTACAACTCATCAATCTTATTGAGCTTGTCCAGACCCTAGCACTGCTTCTTCTTTGTGATCTCTATCCGATCCAACTTCTGGTTGATGATGCCCTTATCGGCAGTCGACGACTCTGCTTGTGCTACTGCTGAAGAAGATGTGGAAGGACCGGCATCGACACGTGCAATCCTCTAATATGAAACCACCTGTGGGAGAGGCTTCCATTGAGTGTAGACATGAGGTTGGGACATCACTGTGTAGTTTTCTGCCATCTCCTCATAGATGGCCCAGACCTGATCTTCATCCTTTGCAAATTAGGAACCTCTGCATGAGGCGTTCACAAGCCCCTGCAGCTCAGGTCTCAGACCACAAAAGAAACTCCAAACAAGGTTGGGCTTGCTGATCTTGCGGTGTGGACACCTGTCGATGAGCTCCCTAAATCGATGTCAGGCTTCATGGAACTATTCATTTAGGATCATCGTGAAGTTGCTAATCATAACTCTCGTTGCATTGGTCAGACCGAGTGGATAATACTTGTTCAAGTAATCGGTCCAGAGCTACTCCTATGTTGTGACTACCCTCCCTAGGTGCTTCAGCCAATAAGCTGCTTTGTCAACCAAGGAGAACAGGAAGGCAATCAGCTTGATTGTGTCCTCGTCACAAACCTATCGTGGATGGTGTTGCATATCATCTCAAACTTCTGCAAATGGAGATGGGGCTCCTCGGTGGCTAGCCCAAGGAACTTGGGAAGCAACTGAATGGTCTAGGGGCGAAGCTCGAAGTTTCCAAGGATCTCAGGTAGCTGGATTCATCTGTGGGTGAGGGTTGCACCAGGATTGTGCAATTGCCTCATCGTGCATACTGGTCTCATTGGCTTCTGCAGCTCGTCCTGGAGTCTATCTCCTCCCTCAGCTCTGGATATCTCTCCACCGACAGTTGGTCTCTATGGATCCACTCGCCCATCTCTCATCTGCATAATCTCTCTCCTCACCTTTGCCACGAATGCTCCTTGGTCTCTGATCTATCTCTGCATGGTCTCCAAGGAAGCTAGTAGCGTGTTGTTGATGGAAGCCTGGTCTAATACAAACACCAATCCTTATGGCTGCTCATTAGTCCTTCCCTCGTTGCTGGCCATATCATCGGTCCCTGAAAAGGCAAAAGATCCTAGATCATGTGCTTCAAGTGAACATATAACTGTGATGGCCTTTATATTGGTACATCAGGGGTGAAAAATGGTGGTCGAGGGAGAACATGGTGGAGGTGAATTTGGGTTCAGAGAGCGGGTCTGAGCTCTGTGAAGCTAACCTAGATGAATGGAGAGGAGTGCTAAAAAGTGGTGCTGCTAGAGGCAACCTAAGAGACCTCCTTCTCATCATCGTGATGTGGGATTTATGAAGAGTAGGTCCGGGATGCAAACAGGATGAGAAATCAAACCCCTAATTCACCTATGCAACAAAGTGATGATCGTGAAAGCTCAGTCATTAATCTTGTCAAATTTTATTTAGGTAATAATTCAATCTATCAGAGAGGTTACGCGAGATGTTATGAGCCTGGTGCTCCCAGTTGACTGACCCGAGTTCTATGATTAGCTATTTCCAGCAAGTACAGGATGCGAATCGTTTACTGGCTACCCGACTTTACCCAATCTACTAAGAAGTCCGGACCGATTACCGGCTACCCGGTGAAATCCTCACTGGAAATATCCAATCAATAAAACTGGTAGTATGAAGAGAGTTCAGGCATGGTTCTATCCTAGTCTGTGGGTCACTCTCTCAATGTATATAAATCAAATAATGAGGGGGTGACTCTCCCCAAAACAAAGATTTTAAATAACGTTCGATTTCAGGTCATGTTTTCTTTAGCAGTCCCAGATTTTATTGGTTGTCACTTTTTTATGAATTTTTCTGAATAAATGCAATGTCTAACGATTTTTCCGATTTACTTGTTATTTAACTCCAAGAAAATTGGAGGAGGAAAACAGGAAAGCCGATGCGTGATCAAACACAATGATGCATGTAAATATAGAAATGCATACCTTGCTCCAGCACTCTACTTGCAAGGTGATCCGCGTATAAACTAGATAACCGAAATAAAACTACATATATGATGCACGAGGAAATCGTCCTTAAGATGAGAAATTTCTATTAACGGGAAGAGCTGGTAGTTAATCGATCAGAAAAGCGACTTGAGTCCGATCTTAGAGGCTGGTCGGTGCCCATCACAGTGGGTCCTGTAAGCATTGTATACGATCTCTCTCGGTATGTGGTCTCTTAATAATTTAAATTAATTTTTTTCTTTTATTTTTTCCAAGTCCAATTACGTTCTATAGGAACAAATAATCTATTAGTTTGTTGGGACCTAGCTAATTACCGAGCTCAAGCAAATATAAATCTTGAATCTAGGGGGAAGATCCATGGGAATCATATAGAAAATAAATGTGAAAAATCACGAAAAGTCACGGTGAGGTCCCCCGAGTCCACCGGCACTCGGTGAAACAGACCCTGAATAATCCAAGAGTGTCCAGAAAGTTCTAAGAGTTATAAGTTATTATCATAATGTTTATAAAAACAAATCTATCTATCTATGATAACTAGCTCATCTGTTCCTCTGCTCCTCCTCAAATATGGGCTCCTCCAAAGATAATCGGCTCGTCCTCCAAGCAGTTCTTCGCACGAAAAGTGAAAAAGAAGATGGTCAGAAAATGGTTATAAAAGATAGATTCAAAAAAATAAAATCAAACTACTATGTCGTGCTCCCTAGCAGCGGCGCCATTCTGATGGTCGACTAATAAACTAGGGTTAAGTATGAAATTAATCGAATGTCGTTGTGACCCAAATTGATTAGTGCAATCAACGAGAAAAATCAACCACTCAAGGATAAATCAATCGGATGTAAGAGGCTTCACAATTTTATTTACCTGGTATAGCAACCAGGGTCGAATACAAGGAGCACAATTGAAAAACTAGGCAGTCGGATTTCGAGAAAACAAATATTTTTGGTGGTTTTAAAATTTTTCAACTTTTTATTTTTCAATCAAATAGAAACAAGCATAAAAGATAAATGACACACACCACACTTTTTGTATTTTTAAAAATTATCGAAAACACTCGAAAATTTGTAACAAAAATATGTTTGGGGTTTATATGTTTATATTATTTTTGGATAATTATTAGGGATTTTTCAGATGTTTTTATGAATTTCTAAAATCAAACAGTGATAAAAATACTAAATAGTGGTCAATCAGGAACAATTTGTAAATTAAAAATATTTAAGAAGCCAAAATTCATGAATATATTTTTATTATAAATTATAAGTAAACATCTACAAACAAAAACTAGAAACACTATTTTTGGATTTTTCTTTGATTTTATATAAATTTTATATGTTTTTAGGTGTTTTGCAATTTTTAGGGTTTTTATAAGGAATTTTTAAAAAATGGTACTGAGACAGAGCACAACAAAACACAACTACAGAAATTTTTATGGAATTTTTAAGAGATTTTTAAAATTTTTATAGACACAAACAGGACACTTTTTATGAGTTTTTGAATTTTTAAAAGTATAAAATGCAAGCAACTTGGAAAACCAAAATTACCACATAAATAACAAGAAAGCAGAAGCAAACAAGTATTTTTGTAGAATTTTTAGGGCCAATTCGTTACTTATTTCGCCCAATAAGAGATAAGTCAAAAAAACAATTTACAAGGACCCAAATGTAAATATTTTAATATCTCGGGTCTAGCATATAACATATTAACAATGCATAGGGCCATACATGCAATTATTCTAAAGAAATCATGCACATCATGTGATCTAAGAATTCATTGCCATAAATGAAAATATTCAAAACTTGACATTCATTTCATAACATCTAAAAGATTTAGGACAAAAGTTGCAAGCAGAACATTTGGGGACACACATGACTCAGACTCAATTGGACTAAAATGCAAATATAAAAACTAGAGGGTCCACTATAAATGTTTCTAACTATTTATTACATTTACGGGACTAAAATGAAATGACATGAAGGACATGGGAAAAAGCAAAATATACCCTGCGGAGGGGCACACGACATGCACATGAGGAGGTGTACGTTGACGGCTTTGATGTGCTCTACAAACGACCTGACAACCTGGAGATGTGTTGAGGATGTGTGTTCAGATTCTGACGTGTTAGTTCTGATCCAACGACCTGGAAAGTAGCATGGTCTGGCTGCTCTAATATGATCTGGCAACGGGCTCTTCATCCGACTGTGGAGGGAAGTGTTGGAAGAACTTAGCTCAGGTGACTTTCAATCGACCATGGAGAGAGATCCACAGACTTGATGAGGTCTCTAAAAGGTCTGGCACCATCGTGAAGCCCCTTCACGTCGACTAGGATGCTTGGATGAAGGAGTTAACGATTGGATGGTCGAGAAGGTGATGATTCGCATGGAGCTGCTCTACCGGAGCAGCTGGAGTCCTATTCTTGTCTCCTGGTGCGTGCATGCTCTAGCAAAGGGTAGAGTGACTCGGAGGGGCCTCTCCAGTCGTGTTATTGCCTAAAAAGAAAAGCAAAGCGATGGTGGAGTGGAGCTCTAGTTTCCGTTGAAGGTAGAGGAGGAAACCTGACCTAATCATTCTCCGATGAGTAGGACTCAGGGGGGTAGGCTGCGCTGGAAGTTGGAGGGTAAGTAGGGGGAGCGATCTGTGTGGGTAGATAGTTGATATGGGCTCTGACCGATTGATCGGAATGGGTGAACTGCGATGGTGATGGAAAACTAAATCGAAGCGGAATGGAAAGTAGGTGTGATATTATGGATATCTGAAGATACAGATGAGCTCATGTGCTCCAGGCAAAGTGGCTGGCTAGGTAATGGCCTCAAACTCGTTGCGACGGACTAGGGAGGCTTAACGCGGCGGATGTCCGGCCACGTATCTTGAGCGTCGTTGATTCAACGCCAATCTGAGCTCCGAAGGTTGCTCCAGGCAGCTGTCACTCTACTGGAGGTAGCCAGGGGGCAACAGGGAGTCGAGGAATAAGCTGACGTGCGCTGGAGGGGAAGGAAAGTTTATATGGGTATGCTCAAGGGTCTAGAAGGATCCAGGAGGGACATTAAACCATAAACAGATTCGATCCTCCTTAGGGATCTGTGAGGATCACTGATCCTATGAGAGGAATCGGTCAGTGGAATCGAGGCGAATAGATGCCAGACCTGGTCGAGAAAATCAGAGAAATGGACTACAGTGAACAGAATCGGGTCTGACCCGACTTGGGGAGAAGGTGACCTGTCAATAAACCTGAGTCGACCAATCAATAAATTCCATTTTATTAAATGAAAGAACATTAACTAAAATATAGTAAATGATTTTAAAATAAAAAGTGTATAAAATAAAAAATGCTTATTATTTTACAAAGTATTTTTCTGTGTTTTATTATTATTATTATAAGAAAATATAAATAGGGTATATAAAGTATAATGTGTTATATACAAGTATATTATACATATGTATTATGTACATGTGTTTTTATTTTATTATTTTTTCAAAAATACTATTTATTTTATATTTTATTTATTTACAAAATAATTTTAGGAGTTTAAAATGATTCTTATGTTATTTTTATAATTTATATAAGAGTATTAAATAAATAGGTAGAGTATCCACACAAGTGTCTTTTGTACAATGAGTTGTTGGATTTTAATTTTATTTTATTTTTCTGATTTTTATTTTATTTTTATATTATTATTAGGGTTGTATACAAGTATTTAAAAATAATAAGATATTATATTTTGTCAAAATAAATATAAATAATTATTTGTACAAGTATAGGTGATATGTATAATACGTAGTGTACCCTTATCTCTCTCTACTTTTTCTTTTGCGATCAAGTCAAGTCTTGACCTTCTCTTGTGGTTTTGGGCACTCTGTATTTTTTCTAAATACATCCTTATTTTTCTTTTCTCTTTATTCTTTTATTTTATGAAAAATAGGTGATAACAATTAGTTATTAACAATGACAGGCATAATGTTAATTTATTGTATTTACAAGTATTTATAGATGGTTTTGCTAAAATAAAGAGCTAAAATAAATGAATAAAGAATGAGAATCGTTAATTTCATCATGTACCCTATCTCCCCCTAATTTATTCCTTTTTTACCATTCCAATGGTTGGCCTGGTCTCAGAGTTCGGGTCATTCTATAATTATTTCATATATACAACCTTCTCTTTCTTTTCTTTTTCTTTTCTTCTGTATTCTTTTATTTTGGTGGGAATAAGTGATAAATATACAATATTAACAGAAGGATGATAGATGATAATCATTGTTATTTACATGTATTTTACAAATTTTTTAAGCTAAAATAAAAGAAAAAATATGTTGAATCGTAGATTCATCACTCCCCTATATTTACCTTCACTAGTCCCTTAGCAAACACTTATTCGAAGAAGAAGTGAAAAAGAAAAAAATAAGAAAAGAAAAAGGAAAGAACTTAGAATAATTTTGATTTATAAACTTATCTTTACAAAATCAAAGTATAAACCTCGTTCATACCTTTGGACTATTAGTTTGGCCGAACCTTATTGGGAAATGGATTTAAGACCTAACGACCTTCAAGTTTTACAATTTTATGTTTAGGTCTCCTCAAACGTCAGGCCAGAACAAATCCACACACGCAAACTCTTATGACTATGAATCTTTACTTATATGGTGTAAAGGAAATATAGCTCCCCACCTTAAAAATGGCAAAGAAACAACCTCCTCTAGCAAGGTAACCCTAATTCCCTGATCTAGCTACTCTTTCCATGAGGAGTGTGGTATTCCCTTCTAATTCAATTGCAACTAGCTCAAGAAGAAGGAGTAGAGAAGAGAATGGATCGTTACCAGTGTAGTCACATATCCTTGGATCTTGACTAGTGTAGCCATGTCTCCATCTACATGCTTACTTGGTATGAGACTTTGAAACATATGCCTTGCCTATTGTTATTTTCCTCAGACGGAAATTTTTATTTATTACTTTTTGTTTGCCTAAATTTTTTGGAGATTTTCTACTTTTTTTTGAACATATATACAAATGTGCAATATGTAAATAAGGAGTTTTTTTGAGCCAATAGACTACCCCTATTTTGAAGCATTATTGCAACCCGCAACATCTCATCGTTAGCCATCAGTGCCACTAGACTAGCTTGAGATACATTGGCAACTTATTGTGACTGCGAATGTTTCCACTATTGTGTTTCCCCAAGCTAAAGGAGTCTGCCTCTCATCACCTCATCTGTGTTGAGCTACGTGTAGAGTGCTTATCCAAGTTAAGCCATTGTCTAAAAAGATCATGCATGTGTTGTGAAATATTCTACATAGACAAATCAAGATGACATGTGAACATTGTTTTGTAGGCTCAAAGAATTATGTCGATCGACCTAAAAAGTCTCAACTACAGTTCCTACAAGGTTCCTCTGAAATTAAGTGGATTAAGGTCTTAACTAAGCTCCATTCTTCGATTTTATTCTAGATTAGTTTAAGCATCAATTTCATTATGAAAAATGCAAATGTACATGCAAGAAAAACACATTTTTTTTTTAAATACAAGAAAAGAAGTAAAAATAAAAGAAAAGATCAATCTTTTTGAAAGGTTTTTTAGAGAGCTTTTGCAATTTTTTTATGGTATTTTTAATAGAGAATTATACATATAAACACGAATTTACAAGAATTTTATACATATTTATAAGGAATTTATCGAGAAAAGAATTTTATATACATATTTTATATAAGGATTTTACATACACAGAGAGAGAGAGAGAGACAAATATATATGTATTTATGCACATTTTATACAAGATTTTTACAAAATGAAATTTTATTTACAAGTTTTATGTACAAATTTTACAAAAGGTTTTATTTACAAAAGGATTTTATGTACAAATTTTAAATACAACTTTTATACAAAAGTTTTCTTTACAAATTTTGTTTTACATAAATTACAAACAATTACAGCTTTTATGCACAAGTGGATTTTACATGTTTACAAATTATTTATATACCCATAATTTGTATCCCACATGATAAAATATTAGACAAAAATTTTACAAACCATTTTACAAAAGTTTGCAAAATATTTATAAATAATTTAAAAAACCTTTTACAAAATTATTTGACAAAACTTTTCAAATCATTTTGGAAAGGATTTTCAAAACTAATTTTACACACTTTTTGCAAATTAATTTACAAACAATTTTACAAACAAGTTTTTTCAAACATTTAACAAACATTTTTACACTATAAATAGTTTTGATGCAAATTAATTTACAAGCTAAACAATTTGTATAAAAATAATTTACAAAGGTTTTTAAAAACAAGTCATTTTATAAAATCATTTACAAACAATTTTACAATTTTTTTTAAAAAATATCTTACAAAATAGTATACAAATAATTTTTACAAACACTTTACAAATCAGTTTTCAAAACATTTTTATTCCAATTTTATAAATAATAGCCATATTATTAAACAAATGTACGAGTTATGGCTAAAGAATATATACAATATATATGACATCCCCCTATATTTAGCTCGATCTATGCCCTCATAGTGACCAAGAAGCGACAAAGGAAGACATAACTCGTGCTATGTATAGAGAAGTAAAAAAATCCCATGCTACAACGACTAAAAGAGTGAACAATAAAATGAAATAGAAGTTAGTCATCTCCCCAATACTTAAAATAAAGTAATCCTATGTATAGATTATTGAACAAGTGAAGAAAACTTAGGATGTGAATGTACATGAAATCAACGAATCGACTTGTCCCCCTTATACTTAGGGTAAAAGATCCTCAAGTATAGAAAAGAATATCAATAGTTGAGGGACAAGTGAGGGAACAATGAAAGAAGTGAAAAACAGATATTACATTCCCTATACTTAGGGTCGGATTTCCCTAAGTATACGTAATAAAACATAGGCAATTGAACAAACAAAAATATTATATCACATGTTTAACACCCCCTATACTTAGTATAAAGTGCATCCAAAGTATAGCAAAAATCCTAAGTGGTACCTAAGATGCTAAACAAAAAAGAAAGAAAGAAAGAAATAAAAGAAAACACATAAATACAAAGATGTGGATGAAAGAGTAAATTAGGCTTGAGATGCAAAAGAGGAGAATCAAAGGACACATCTCATACATAGAGGATCGAGGAAACATCAACGGTCAATGGGTCATGATCAAGAAAAGGCTTCAGGTGTTGGCCATTGACCCGAAAGGTGTTCTCAGAAGACAACTCAAATATATCAATGCTATCGTTGTCCTACACCTTTCTGACCATGTATGGGCATTTCCACTTTCTTTGTAAATTCCATGGAAATAACTTTAGTCTCGCATTGAATAGTCATACTCTCTGATTTGGCTCAAACTGCTTATGGCTGATATGTGAATCATGCCATTCTTTAACTCTATCCTTATACTATAGACTACTTGAGAAGGTTGCATCACGTAACTCCTCTAGGTCTTCCAACTCTATTCTCCTCTGATCCCCTACACTTTCTGGATCCAAGAATATCTCTATAACTACCCATAGTGACTTGTGCTTGATCTCAACAAGTAAGAATGGCTTGCCATAAATGAGTCAAAAGGGAGGTGTATCCAAAGGAGTCTTGAAGGATGTTTGGTAATCCTGCAGAGTACTGTCCAAAACCTGTAACCAATATAATCGGTCTGGGTGGACAACCTTTTGTAGTATCATCTTGATCTCCCTATTCGAGACCTAAGTAGGACCATTCGTCAATCGACGATATGGAGTAGCTACCTAATGGTCAATGCTGAACTCGTTAGCAAGGGACCTTACCTTGTCGTTGATGAAATGAGTACTCCCATGAAAACTTGGATTTTGTGAGGGTCTAATGAAGTCTACACAAGGCGAGAATTATACTATTGGTGAAGAGACTCCTAATGAAACCTAAATAATTCAACCATTAGGCCATATAAAAGAATTAAGAAAAGCTGAACAAAATATGGAGTTAAAAATTTATTACAACTCTACAAATGATGTGTATAGGTGTAAGCATTGTAGAGGTCGAACATAAGGAGTAAATAGTAGATAGGGAAATTAAGGGCAGAATTTGTGTTCTTCTTGTCTAAGTGTTTTTGTGTGAGTTTTTAATTCTATATTTTTTATGGATTTTAATTTTTATATTATTTTTTTATTTTTTTTAGTTTTCTAAAAATTTTTTTCATTTTATATTATCTAATTTTTAGTTTTCATTTTCTTTTAAATAAATAATATTAGAATATACACAACTCTATATATAATATAGGGTAATATATTTATATATACTACTAAGAATAATCAAAATATGTAAATAAAATGTTATTGAATTTTAAATATTTTCTACTATTTTTTTGTTTTGTTAGATATTTTTGCTAATTTTTAGGTATTTTTAAAGTCAAAAATTTCCAAAAAGATGGTTTAAATAAGTAAGCCGCATTATTTCAGAATTTAAAATAATAAATAAATCTAAAAATTTCCAAAACTATATTTATTTATAAATATATAATAAAATAAAATTACAGAATATAATTGACTATTTTTGGAATTTCGCTTTTTTATTTTTATACAAGATTTTGGAGATCTTTAATTTTTAGTCTTTTTCTTTTTCTATTTTTAGTGTTGTCTAGTTTGGAGGTCTAAAATGATATATAAAACAAAATATATTGTTTTGGGAATTTTTCAAAACATTTTTATATTTTTTTGCTATTTTCTAAGTCAAATATGGATGAAATATGCTCTTTAGATTTTTAATATATGGTTAAAATACCTAAATGCAAATGCAATAATATGACGTTAAAATACATGCGGCCAGACACTTAACCCTATTTTTGTGTAATTTTTGGAGCACGAAAGGAATTTTTGATAAATGGAAAACAAACACGAAAATTAATGAACTAACATGGGGCATATTTGCAAGTAAAAATAAAGTGAAGGTTGATTCTTCAAAATTTCCAAAGTTCTATAAATATAATTAGAAGTTTTAATACTAAATTTAAATACAAGAATGTGTGAGGGCCTAAGTGCAAAATCTTCACTTCACGAGGGATCACACGTGAGGTGACGTGGACTGGACCCAAATGCAATATCAATAAAGTACATGGGTTCCTATGCAATTTTACCGGAATATTTAAAAGTTCAAAATAAAATACAGGACTAAAATATAAAGATAAAAAAATCAGGGGTATGAAGTGTAAATTACCTCTACTAAAACGTGGATCAACGATTCACAAGCACTTACTTATCCACTTGTCGTTCTATCAACGACCAATGACGATTGGCTGGATACAATCGAGAATAGATCTCTAGATGGAGGTCAATGGTTGAGGCACGAGTGCACCCAATGGCTTACGATCATACTGGGAGGCAGTAGAGATTGGATGGCTGCTACTCTTCACCAAGAACCGGGAAGAACGATGGTGGAGTTGAGCTTTGATCTTCAATTCCCTCCAACTTAGTGCATCTCCGGCATGGTTTAGGTGATCAAATTGTTCCCATAGCCAGTCCTCATATGCAGGTGGTCTCAAAAAGCTCCAAGGTTCATAGAAGGAGTCCCAGGAGGTTAGAGAGTCTCAGATGACCTGGGACCCTATTCTGAATCCCAAAGCTCCTCCCATTTCCCTTAATCTCCATGTACCTACACAAAAAGAATGCTGGGTCGAGGGCAAATTACCTCGACTTGTCAAAGGGTGGAGTGGGTGCAAGATGGGGTATAACATAGGTATTCAGGTGATGCGGCAGAGGTGGAACATCAATCTCCAGATCCACGACAAATCTGGGTGGTTGGATGTGCCTAAGATGTAGGGGAAACGTCGAGAAAAGTGATGATGGCGAGAGGCAAGGCAGAAACACAATCAAATCAAGATGGAGAGTTTGCTAGAGTCAAGCTCTGGCAAGCTACGAATGAACTATTTTTCGCTAAGTCACATGATTAAACCAATTACTAATGGCTAGAAACAAAACTAGAAACTAAAATCTACCTAGAAAGTGGGAAAAGGTACCTCGAGCGATTGTGTATTGCAAGATTGGTACCTCACAGCGGAGCACTGCTGGAGATGTTGGAATCGTCCTCTCCGTCAATCCTGCACGTGCCAAAGAGAGGGGGCGAGTGAGCAATCACCCCACTTAAGCCTTGGAGCTATGATTCATGGGAAGGAAATGACAAGAAGGGATTCAAATTCAAAAAGGAAGGAGGAGGGTGCTTATGTACATGCTGGTGAACATAGGATAAAGATTGAAGTGGAGCAGGTGATTCAGAGGAGGAATCCTCGAGGAGACGATGGTGCGTGAAAGGGCAATGAATGCGGAGAAAAAGTTGAAGAAGAATCGTTCCAAATCGATGATCACATCAATTTTAGAAAAAGGGAGAAGTCGGGTCAAACGCTAGGTCTAACATGGTGCACGCCTGGGGAGAAGAGTTGACTAGGTCAACTCTTGACCCACTCTGGTCGGTCCACGTGGACCAACCAAAAAAAGGCAGACCGAAAATTATTGTAAAATCAATAATAATTAGTAAATGATTTAATAAATTTAAGTTAGAAAATAAAAAATGTTTATTATTTCTTTAGTATTTTAATATGATTTTTATTTTTTATGGGCTTTTCTTACAAGTTAATTTTTAAGGTTTATTTGTATATATATTTACCTATATTTTGTGTATTTTATTTTTATTTTGTATTTTTGATTTTATTTTTTATTTTCTTTATTTTCATATTTATAACTTATTTAAATATACGTAAATATATTTTTTGTATTTTTCTGATATAATATGCGCCCTTAAATTAATAGAGGTATTAATTATATAGGTATAAGTATAGTATATTAATCTTTGTATTTTTACATACTATTTTACTTTGCTTTATTTTTATGGTTTTATTTTTTTTATATTTTTAATAGAATATATATAATATTTACAAGGGTATAAAAATATAAAATGAAGAATAGAATAATTTTCCCTTTTATTTATATACAAGTATATTGTATAATATGGGTCCAAAACCTAACTTTTGCATCTTAACTCCAAATTAAGTGAAACACCGTCATTAAATAGCTTATAAAAAGTTATATACAATTAAGGTAATTTTGATGCATTTTGAGTTCACATGGAGAAGATTGGGTATGGGAACTTTGGTTTTTGGCTTTTTATTCAGAGTATAAAAAAATTACACAATATATTATTTTTATATGAAATCCATTTTGTATTTTTATGTATTTTTATTGACAACTTTCATGTACAAAGTTTCTTTATTTGAGTTATAAATAATAAAGAATAAAATAGGTCCCAAAAGTGAATTATTTGGAAAAATAAATTGGGAATTTTACTGTGTTTTTGGCCTTTATCTCTCCCTACTTTATTCCTTGTTGACTCAGTGATCAATATGCCTAGGTCTCGGGGTTTAGGGTCATAAAATACCATTGGTATTTTATTCTTTTTTCTCTTCATTTCTTTATTCTATATTTTTGGCATTAAAACTATATTTTATATACAATGAATAAAATAAATAATGGATGTTAAGTTGTAAAATATATGTTATTTACATGAATTTAGCAAGGGTTTTAAGTCCAAAATAATAGAATAAAGGTGATGAAATGGAGATTCATCACCCCATCAGAAATCAGAACTCTAGGAAAGACAACCATGAAATGATATTCTCCCTCAAAAATCTACAAACCGTCTTAGCATTAGCGAGGTGGGAATTGCCTCAACCCAACAATTCACATAATCCACGACCAATGAAATGTTCTCGAATCCCGGACTCTTAGGAAATGTGCCCATAAAATTGATGTCCCAGATGTCAAAAAAGCTCACATAAGTCAATGGGTTGCATCGGCATCATATCTCTATGTCCACAAGTACCCATCCTCTAACAATCAATACACATCTTCAAAAATGCTTCAGCATCCGTGGAGAGTAGCGTTGGCCACCAAAGGCTTAAATGGAGCACTTTTTACACCATCTTCCTCCTAGAAGGATGTCCTCATGCCCTCATCTTGTGGCAATATGTGAGGACATTATGGTGTTCCTTCCGAGGAATACACTGATGCCATACACTATTCCCCCTTCACGGTAAAGGGTTGGATACTCCCAATGGTACGACTTGCTTTGCTAGGAATGTTTCAAGCCACTACCTTGTCCAACCTTGTGCAACTTTCTGGGCAACAAAATAGTTCACAATGTTCGCATATCATGGAAGTGAGTTGACAACAAAATAGTTCACAACCTTGTACAATCTATATTGAGAATAAAAAAGCCAAAACCCAAACTTTCCAGACCTATATCTGTTAACTCAAAATGCATCAAAATCACCTTTAATTGTGTATAAATTTTAATTAGCTATTTAATGAAGGTGTTTAATTTAACTTGGAGTTCAGATGCAAAAGTTACGTTTTGAACTCCTATTGTACAATATACCTGAATAAAATATTCATTTTATTAATTATTTCTATATTTCATTATTTTATATTTTTATAATTTTATAAATAATTCTTTTATAATATATGTACCTATTTAGAATACAATAAAACCATAAAAATATGCAAGAAAAAAATAATATATCAAAATACATAGATGAATATACTTTACTTATATCTAGTAATTTATACCTATAATTAATTAAGTGTAGATATTATATCAGAAAATACAATAAAAATATGTTTGTGTATATTTAAAT
This sequence comes from Ottelia alismoides, assembly GCA_037367405.1. NCBI lineage: Eukaryota > Viridiplantae > Streptophyta > Magnoliopsida > Alismatales > Hydrocharitaceae > Ottelia > Ottelia alismoides. Next base: position 10,875 of record JAZKJV010002446.1, on the reverse strand, counting down.
AAGCTATAAGTATGTAAATTAAGTATATAAAAAAATAAAAATACAAAATAAAAATAAAAACACACATACATATGTAAATATGCCTATAAATGAACATTTAAAAATAAACTCGTAATAAATAAATTCAACAAATAAATAAAAATCAACATAAAATAATAGATTAAAAAACATTTTTCATGTTTTAATCAAATTTTAAATAATGAATTACTATTTTATTTCGATTTATTTTCAATTTATTTTAGGGTTTTTACACCCATAACCCTGAGTAATTTCGTAATTACATTCATAACCATGCATAATTGCAAATTACATCTGGACCCTAAATAAGTGCACCATCTTACACCCATAGCCCTCCGTTACTTTAGTTCATCAAGTCAACCAGATTCTTGAGTTAATATAACCAATTTACGATCGGTCGACTAGAGTTAACCAGAGAAGAAAAAAGAGTCCTCCCTCCTTCATCCTCTGGCAGCTTCCCCTCCAACTACACCGCCTCTTCCAACTCTCCTCCCTCGATGGGGGCACTGGCCTGGGTTGGAGGAGGTGTCCGAGAGGGGATAGGCTTCCATAGGCAGAGGGGAGGGGGCTTCTCTGTCTGAGATAGATGAGGTCTTTGGCGGGTGGGTCAGCTTCCACTGGGGGGGTGGGCTTCTCTGGATTGGATGCGGTCAGCTTCCAAAGGGAGGATGCTTGACCTGGGCTGGAGGAGGTGGGCAGTTGGGGGGATGGCGCTCAACCTGGGTTGGAGGAGGTGGGGCTTCTAGGCGACGTGTGGGTCCAGTTGGGTTGGGGGGGCTTGATTGGAGGAGGTTGATGGTGGGGGTCGGGCTGTGGGGGGGGGGGTGGCGCTTGACCAGAGATGGAGGTGGGGCTTCCAGGAAGGTCGTGTTCCATCGGGGGGGTCAGGCGCTTCGAACAGGGGAGAAGGAGGAGAGGGGCTCGGGGCTCCTCAATGGCATGGCTCGGGGGAGGGGGGCTTTGAGAAGGGAGGTGGTAGGGGTCCAGGAGGAGCATGGCAGCGAGGGACTTCGAGTAGGGCCAGGCATGGGTGGCTTCTAGGAGGAACTCTGTGGGAGAGGGGGGGGGCTTCATGGAGGAGCGCTGCTCGTTGCTGCAGGGGGGGGTATTCCAGGAGGAGGTCGGCACCGGGGCACTTCGAGTAGGGGCGGGCATGGGAGGGCTTCAAGGAGGAGAAGGAGCTAGGCTCGGGGGAAGGGGGGAGGGGGTTAGAATAAGGGGTGGCGGGGTGCTTCGAGCAGCAACAGGCGTGCAGGCCCTGCAGGAGTAGCTCGGTGGGGGGGGGGGGTCATTGGAGAGAATGATGCCATGTTATTGTAAAAAAGAATGAACTTTAGGGAAAGTTTTGTCTTTTTCAATGGAAACCGTCAATTATAACGGGTATCCCAAACAGAATATAACACAAGGTTATGTCATGTAGGAGTTAACCATTACTCGGGTTTCACAAGTAATTCATGATTATGTAGGGTTTTTATTGTAATTGAGAAATTACTCAGGATTATGGGTGTAAAAATCCCTTTATTTTACTGATTTGTCTTTTTGCGGATGACGTGGGCCCAATCAGGACTCATCATCCATTGACCTGGGTCAACTCCTCTAACTCCATGTCTAGGTTTGTCATCACTCGGATATGTCTTCATCGATTTCTTACATCGACGTGTTGCCCGAAATGCGTCGATCCCTTTTGTGATTTTGCTCCTCAATCCTCCACCTATCATGCTAGCTTCATTTAACGATCCATGGAGCACTGGATCGAGCCAATCTCCTCGACCTTCCCAGCCCTTTATATAACCCCATCGCAACCTTCCTCTCTTCCGCGGTTCCCTTTTTCTCCGCTTTACTACTCCCAACTTGTGCCTGCGACTAGAGCATGGTGACAACGAGCTTTCCTGACCATTTTGCGATAAGGATAGGAAGTGTAGAGGTGGTTCTCGCCATCTCCAACGGTGCTCCGGTGTGAGGTTCCATCTCTTTGGATCCGGCCAAATCGAGTTATCTGTCCAGCTTTCTTAGGTAGCTTTATTCGTAGCATTTCGTTTCTGCATTTTTATTTGATGTTTTGATTATTGTGTTAGCATAGATTTAGGTTTTAGCTTCACAGAGCTTTATAGATCCGTCCACCTCGTCTTGTTGTGTACCATCCTATTTCGACCACTGTAACCATTCCACTACCTAGCCCCTCCGTTTCTCCATCCCTCGCACAGTCTAGGTCCTTCAGATCTGCCCTAGATCTGATCTTCGAGGTCCATCACTACCACCCTTTGTCGGACCTCGCCGCCTGCTCCATCTTTACCCTCTACCACCATCAAATAACATCCAGGACCTCCCATTCACCTCGCCATTCATTTTAATTACATTGCATGTCTTGAAGAGGCCATTTGAGGTCTATTAGCTTCCAAGAATGACTCCCAGGTCAATGTGAACACCTTCAAGCTCCAGGGCTTGATCAGCGAGCCTAGACCCATATGAACCATCTAGGAGAAGCAAAGAAGTTGGCAGGAACATATAGAAACCATCGGTCGACTTCCAAGAGGTCAGGGATATGCACAACACCGGATTCAAACTTGCCACACACGAGTTCTTCATCTGTTCTTTGAGAGCCCTCCACCGCCATCCGATCAAGTGTCTTGCTCCAAGTGTATAGATATAGTACAATCCATTAAACCTCAACCATAGGATCCAATACGTGGATCTAATCCAAGACATCCACTGCGAAGCGTTATCGCGCAACCTCATAGCAACATGTGTCCAAGTGGACGATCCAACACCGCACGATCAAGCGATGTTGGGGGGAAATTGTTGATACTTCCACCATTTTTTGTTGTATTTTTTCTTAGTCCTATAATTTGTTTAATATGCTTAATATATTTTAGGATAATTGCAAGGAGACCCATGTTCTTTACTAATATTACAATTGGGTCCAGTCTAGCTCAACTCATGTATCGTCTCACCTGAGCTCGGCATTATGCATTAATACCCTCACAGGTTTTTATATTGTAATTTACTATTTAAAATTCAAATATTAGTTGTAAACTTTTGGGTAATTTGCATTATAATGCTGTATTTTATTTTAATTACAAAAATACCCCTTCCAGTTTAAGTAATTTTTGTGTTTGTTTTCTAGTTTCTAATAATATCAAACGTGCTCCAAACTATGAAAAAATAGATTTTTGTTCATGATTGATTGATCTTTCATGCTATATATTTTATGTTATGCATTTTAAGCATTTTTCTTATTTATTAAAAATCAAAATAGAACATTTTATTAGATGTTTGCTTAATATCCAAAAAAATATAAAAATGTATTGAAAAGTGCCAAAAATTTAGTACTAGTTTATTATTTTGTTTGTTACTCTAGATAAAAAATTGCTTAAAAAAGAAAAAGAAAAACATTAAAATTTAAAAGATACAAAATCCTTATAAATATTATAAAAAATATTTTAAAAATACAAAAATATTTACTTTTATCTCTGAATTTTATTTATATTATATACTATATACTAAAAATAGTTTTAATGAATTTTAAACCATTTATCTATTTTTAATACCTTGAAATTTTTGGCCTATTTACTTAATCCCTATTTTGGGATAATTTGGAACTTAAAAATCCTTAAAAATAAGCAAAAAATCTGAAAATCATAAAAACATAAGAATAATATAAAAAGTACAAAAATATTATTCTACTAATTTTGGTTATTTTTATTTTTATTTATAATTATATTACACTATATTATATATAGTTATATATATACTTTTATTAAATATTAAAAGAAAAAGGAATTAAAATCAGAAAATTTTAAAAAACTTAAATACATTTTTTTTAATATAAAAACTATTTAAAATATATATATAAATTCCAATAGACAAGAGAAGTATATTTTTTGCACATTATTCCACAGTCTATCATGTTTGCTCCCTGTGTTTGACACCCTACATACGTACATATATACATACATTTTGTTGAGTTATAATAAATTTGAACTCCACAATTGTTTGCATTGCTTGATCTATATTGTGTGTTCGTTATTGTTTGAATCAGGGTTTCTTGTGAGGCGCTACAACGACTTTGTCTTCGCCTTGTGTAGGCATATTAGACGCACGATAAATTGTGTTCAACAGTGCCTTGGCATCCTTCTTGTCCATTAAGTATCTGATGGCAGTGTAATATATGAAAATGGTAATCTTGGATCCAATGATGTAAGATCTGAATTCATCCAAAGCAAAGACTACTACTAGAATTTCTTTTTCTATAATAGTATAATCCCGTTGGTAAGAATCTAAAGTCCTACTACTGTAGTGAATGACGTACAGAAGGCCATCCCTTCTCTGTCCTAGAACAAACCCTATGACAAAATCTGAGGCATAAGTCATGATCTCGAATGGAAAACCAATCAGGTGGCTGAAGGACATGTGCATGCACAACTAGAGTCTTGAGAGTCTCAATGACAAAAGACACTTATCATCTACAAGGAACTTGGTGTCTTTCATGAGAAGACCAATAAGCAGTCAGGCAATTCGACTGAAGTCTTGAATGATCTGTCGGTCCAAACCGCATGCCTCAGAAAAGACTGCAACTGCTTCAGATTAGATAGTGGACTGAGATTCTTGTTTATGTCCACCTTGGTCAGATCAACCTCCATGCCCCTGTTGGAGATGATATGACCAAGGACTGTCCCCTGAGTCATCATGAAATGACTCTTCTCCTAAGATAAGACAAGATTGACATCCACACAACACTGAAGCACATAATCTAGGAAAAAAACAAGCATTAAAATCATCACCATAGTTTTAGAAGTCATTGATGAATCCACGATTCATCACCTTTATTCTTTTATTTTAGCCTCTTTTCCTTAGTCAAATACCTGTAAATACCCATTAATTCCATTGAATTACCATTTTGCATGCATTTGTTAATTATACATTTTTAACACTTTTTGTACATAAATAAAAGAATAAAGAAGAAAAGAAAAAGAAAAGGTGGATTTATGCAATAAATACAGACTGGCCCGAATCCCGAGAGAAGGTCAAGACTTGATCTGATCGACCAGGAATAAAGTAGGGGGAGATAGGGTCGTTTGTCAGAAAAATCAAAAATAACTTGTAAATATTTTTCATGTATATTTGTACAAAACTTACATTATTTTATTTGTACATAATTTGACCTCAAACTAATTACTTTTGTAAATAAAAGTTGTAAATAAAATTGTGTTGTAAATAATAAAAATATTTGTATATATTGCAAATAATTACACCTAGAAAAAGCGCAAAGTGATAATTGAAACATCAATTCCGGCTCCATACAAGCTCAAATTGAACCAAACTCACTTCCAACGTACTATAAATTAAATTATCTTTCAAATGGCTGTGGTTTCGTATTTTTTGGAGTTACGGTTAAAAAGTCAGTTTTCTAGGGTGTATTGTGTAGTTTACCCATATATTTGTTGTATATAATTATTAATATTTATAATGTATATATTGTAAATATTGTTTTCAATAAAAATAAAAAGTAAAAAAATAAAAATAAAAAAATCTTTTATAAAAATTATTTCCTTATTTGCACCTATATACATTTTATTATATGTATGTAATATATGTAACTAACTAACCTCCTTTTATAAAAAACCACAAAAAAATTAATTATCTAACATTAATTAATTAATTAAATTAAATTCCGAATTTTGTATTTAATTATTTGATTTTATTTAATTTATTTGATTTTATAACATGCCATATATATTAGATTTGATTCCATGCCTTTAATGGCCACCATTAAGATAGCTAATTAATTTCCAATTAATTAATTAATTAATTTAATTTATTTATTCCGAATTTCATAATTAATTATTTAATAAATTTAGTAATATAATTATTTTATTAATTTACCTAATAAAAACTTTCCACATTTGTCCATACCTTCCTTTTTCATTTTTTTCTCTCTTTTTAATGGGCTCCTCCTCCCTCATTCCACATTTGATCAATCTTTGGAGAGAGGAGCCCGATCTCCGAGAATTTCTTGTTGCAGAAGGGTGCCCAGCCTCCGATCCAGTCGGTGACAGCAATTTGCACTTCGTCGAGGCCATCACGGCGCGTCCAATCCCAAGGTTAGATCCCAACTTTATTTCCTGTTATTTTTCGTAGGTAATCGTAGTCCTAATTTTTACTCCTAGCTTATTAGTTGTTAGATCTTTAAAGATTACCAAAATTTTCCACCACACCTTGATCCACCCTCGACATCGATTTACCATCTCATTTTCTGATCTCACCATTTTCACTTTCTATCCCGCACAATCTTTCACTCCAACCATGCACGGTGGTCGGAGTCCGTGGATCTATCTCTCATTACGGCAAGATCCAATCGTCTCACATCCATACCTCCGATTTTATGTATAAATAAAAATTTAAAAAAAAACTACTTGATCATTTTTCTCTAGTCTTTATTTTGCAAGAATAAATCAAAAAAAATCTTTAGTTTGTTTCTAATGGTTGTTTTGCAGGTTCATTTAATAAAATAATAAAAGAAATAAAAAAACTTATTTTCTCTTTTCGTATTTGTATTTCCTATTTCAAAAAAAATCTTCTTTTTACTGTTTCTGTGCATACAAAAAATATAATAATAAAAAAATATTTTTTTACTAACATTTGTTGCAGGTTACACAATAAAAAAAATAAAAAAAGCAGCGGGTCGTCACCCCCCGCTGCCACCCAGCGGTCTCCCGCTGCCTCCGTCCAGGCGCCCAGCGGCCTCCCCGCCGCCACCAGACCGCCTGCGCCAGGCCCCAAGCCGCGCGCCCTCCTGCAGCCCCTCTGCGCGATCCCCGCGCGCACGCAACCTCAGCCGCTCCGGCACGGCGGCGCCCTCCTGTGGCCCCCTCCACCGCGCTCCTGCGAGCGAAACTCCATCTCCAGCCCCCATTCGTCGCACGCCATAGCCCCACGCAGGCGCCGCCCGTGCATCTTCCCTCTGTCAGCCCCACGTGTGGCGTCCTCCTCCAGCGGCACGCCCCGTCCGCGACCTCCTCCCTTAGCGGCGGCTGCGGCCGATCACCATCCCCCTTCTGTGGTGTGGGCGGCGGCTCCATCTGTTGGGTTGAAGAAACATCGAAGACCCTAAAGAACCCTAGTGGAGTTTTGTTTTAAAAATAAAAAATTGGGAAATTTTCATGGATGTGCTTGGAAGTATCTAATATTGTAAGACGCCTCCCGCCAGTGAGCAAGTCACATGCCAAGCACTAATACATTGGGTAATTTGCAACTTTTTACCTTGCACTTATTTCTTGTTATCTTATGGTGCTAAAACTTTTCAAATATTACATTTTGGTCCTTGTACTACAGAACATAAACTTTGCTTGTCTCTTTTTATTGAATAATTGTTGTGATCGTTGCAAAAATTTTCAAAAATATTGTGCATGTTCCTGCTGTAGCTTTTAACCTTGTATAAATTTTCATCCATTTTTATTGCCATTTAATATATTTAAAAAATAAAAAATAGTGTATTTTTACTTACCTACATTTTGAAAATTCATAAAAATTCACAAAATAGTCTAAAAATTCCACAAAAATTCCTATAGCTGTGTCTTGGTGTCTTTTAATTTCAGACCACTTTTTGTTCATTTTTCACTTATAAAATAAAAAAATTACGAAAATGAAAAATCTAAAAAAAATTTTAGAAAAATTTAGAAAATTTCAAAAATAGTGATTTCAGTTGCTGATTGTAGATATTTCTTTATAAATTATCTTAAAAATATTTCTCAGGAGTATTGGGTATTTGAAGGATTTTTAAATTATAAAATACTTCTGACTGTGCATAATTTGTTTATTTTGCACTGTTTGATTTTTAGAAAATCACAAAAATATTAGAAAAATCTGAAAAAATTATCAAAAATATTTTAAAATATATAAAACACAAAAACATTTTTTCTTGAATTTTTTGAACATTTTTGGTTATTTTGAAAAATAAAAAAAGAGACTTACGTGTGCTTTTTATCACTTGTGAATATTGTTCGTCTTTTTTAAAATTAAAAAAATAAAAAATTCAAAAACCACTAAAAATTTGCTCTGAAATTTGATTGCCGAGTTTTTCAAACGTGCTCCTTGTGTTCGACCCTGGTCGCTATAGCGGGTAAAAAGAGTAGCGAAAGACCGCTTACATTGTTTTATTGAATTATCCTATTTTAAGTGATTTAAAATTTATTTTCTTGTTGATCGAATCCCGTGGTTGAGAACAAAGACATCTTTGGAATATTATTTATCCACTCTCGACAGCGTGGTTTTCGTGTCATCAGAATGGCGCCGTTGTCGGGGAGAGATGGATGAGTTCCAACAGGAAATGAGGAAGATAATCAAGGGAAAAGCTGCCATACCCGCTCAGATTGAACCTAACCCGAACAATCTGAAGAGGAAGTCTAAGCAGGTACAATTTACAGAGGTCGACACTCCTAATGATATTTTGAATGATATTTCTTCCTCCATATTTGCTGATTTTGTAAAACTTAGGAGCGGTAGAAGGCCAGCTGGCGGCGTCTCGTCTGAACGACAGACCATTGACAATTCTAGAGCGTCAGACGAGGAGGATAGCGGTGCTAATGCCGCTAATGAGTTTGATGACGGTGGTGCTGACACCACCGAGGATGATGATCCAATAGGCGGTACTGATGCCGTCATTTCTCCAGATGCAGTTGGTGTGCCTGATGCACTATTAGATGTGACGCTGAGCTAGAGCGCGGTGCTGATGCCGCGAAGACAGAGGCAGTGGGTGGTGCTGATGCCACCATTTCTAGTCCAGTTGTGTTTCCTCATATCTATGTATCTCAGGACATTATCAAAAATAACAAAAAAATGAATAAATGAAAGGTTTCTTCATCTACTCAGAGTCCCTATGTGTTGCATGATCACTCTTGTATGGATTCCAGTCCTTCCCAGCAACAGGAACCTCTTCCTGACCCTCTATCTGAGGAGGGCCCAGCTATCCCCTTCCCTCAAGCACTCCGCTTAGGGCAAGGGAAGAAAACAAAAAATCCAAAAAAATCACATCAGTTAGAATTCAGCCAGCAGATGATTGATAGATTCCATATCCAGCTGACTCTACATGAGGCATTAGAGCACATCCCTCTCTTCCAGAAGCACTTGAGAGACGACCCGTGTTTATTATTTGGTTAACCCGAGTTGTCAGGCGTGTCATCAAAATGGCGCCGTTGCCGGGGAGCACGGCTTTGTAGTCATTTTTGTAGTTTTATCTCTCTATATTATAATTGTTTTCTGACCTTATCTCTCTAATTTTTGTGCGAGGTACTGCGTGGGACGACTTGGAGTTTATATTTTGAGGACCCGCATAGGAAGAAGAGCAGGGAATTGAAGAAGATTTTTTTAGAGAGAGAACAATAAATTTTATAATAATTTAGGACTTTGGACCTTTGGACTTGAACTATTATTTGGGATCTGTTTCGCCAAGTGCCGATGCACTTGGGGGACCTCACCGCTGTTTCTCGTCGGTTTTGTTTTCTCGTATTATTTTTATTTTTTGATTCACGCAGATTTGAGCCCCTAGCCTTAGGATTTTTGCTTGACTGTGACGTAATAAATAGGATCCAAACACCCTAATAACTTTACCTGTACTTATAGATCGGTAATTGGACCAAGAATAAAAATATAATAAAATAGTCGATCCACTACCTTCGAGCCTACGCGCCATAGCCCACCCTGCCAAGCGCTGCTCCTGAACTCGATTTTCGAGAGGAGGAGGGGTGAGCCTAGACCAGACCTTTGGATTGGAGGCTGGTGGTCGACTAGACGTTCTTTCGAGTAGAACTGCTACTTAGGGCTCGGATTTCCGCTTGCATCATTTAGGTAGTTTTATTTCAGTCTTTAAATTCTGCGCGGATCATCTTGCATGTAGACTGCTGGAGTCAGGTACACATCTCTTACTCTACATGCATCATTGATTTTCTCGTGCATCGGCTTTTGCGACTTCCTCCCTATGTTTTTGGACTCAAATCAATCAAAGAGGAAATCAAAAAGCTCGTTAGGTGTTTATTCTTGAAAATATCCAAAAAACACAAAATCAAAAATTAAAAAAATTGGGACTGCTAATTGAAATTTACTCTAAAATCAAACGTAATTGATTCATATCATTGTATTGGGAGAGCAATCCCCTCATTGTATGCGCTTTTACTTGCTCGCGTACACACTAAGGAATAGTGTCCAAATCCTATTGAAGCCTCCTATGTGTTTGTAAAACTTTGTCTTATCACCTTACTCTTAAAATTGAAAAGATAAAGATCGAATCTCACGGTCTTCACTTTGTGTTGAGTTGGTGAACTGGGGGTTTGCTTTGTGGTTTGTATGTCTTTGGTGTGAGTCGGTTACAATCATCTTCGTGAATCATTAGCAGTCACATTCTATCTCTATCCTTTTCTCCCTCCCTTCTATCTATCTCTCTTTCTCTCTCCATCCCTCACCCTCTCTCTTCTTTCCCACCTTCTATCTATCTCTCATTCTACTCTCCCACCCTCCCGCCCTTCATTTCTCTTTCTTCATGATGGGTCACTTTCCATTCCAACCGAATTCTGCGACTTCTTATCTTCATGCCCATCATTCTCGCCCACTCTCTTGGGAGGTCGGAACTCCGTCCGATTTCCCATCCTCTTCTTACTCACGTTCTTTCTCGGAACATGCTGTGAGTGACACCCGCAGAGACCAGATTGACCAAACACGAGACACGGGTGTTCACCTTGCTGAGATGAGAGTGCATCCCATAGGCAGTCGAATGGTGCAGTTACGAGCTTTAGATGACTTGTATCCTAGGACATTGGATGAGTACACAGATCAGGAAGCCCAGTCCGTTTCTACTTTGAGACCATA